>AZYM01000034.1:0-210732 GCA_000611715.1 Scolecobasidium constrictum UM 578 | reverse complement strand
CATTGGTTGCCTCGGGCGGCGACCACCTTTCTATATCACCACACACGACTACAAACCAGCTGACCTTCTCGCCAGGTGCAAGTTTATCTCTTAGGTCCATCATTGCAGTCCACGCATCATTGTGCACGCCCTTCCCCCTCACCTCGTCAAACTCAATGCCCAGTTTCACCTCTTGGACCACATCGCAAACATATGCATATGGTTGTGACTTTGACTCCACACTTTCATCCGAAGGATCGTATTGCTCAAGGAACCGCAGCGTCGGTAGGGAGGGCATTATCTCAGGGTATATCTTCTTGAAGTTTGCGACCATTGTCTCGGCCGTCTTTGGTGCTACGAGCCATTCTGCCGCCGCGTCGTCGAGGTTCTGGAGAATTATGTGAATGCGGATGAGGGGTCGTGGCCACCGAAAGCCGTGACATATGTACGTAGGCATCGTCGTCGTGTGATTGTGATTCTTTGCCAACTGAAGATGGCGTGTCTACCTCGAATTGGCACGCATAAAGACAAGCCGCGAGGGCAGGACAATATGGTGAGCAACCGACAGACAGCGCAGTGTGAGCTCACGACCACGCGATTGCCGAACCAAGTTCGTATACGAATTGCAGTGCGCGCCACTACCGTATCCAGCAGACTCGTTGCGTGAAGCTGGAGTTGTTCCAGGTAAGCTGAAGAAGGCGCAGCAGGTGCAATGGATGGAAGGACGTCACAGGAGCGAGATCGAGGAAGGATGCGTAAGTCTGAAGTGGCAAGGGCGTCTCGGCTGTTTGTGCGACTGCTGTGCGACGTGTAGGATTCAAGCGCACTTTCCGTCCTGGACTTGGACGTACGGCGATGTCGAGTGGTCCAGGTGGAGAACTAGCGGCATGCCCGCTCGGAGAAGACTTCGAACAAAATTCACCCGCCGAGGCAAGAGATGCAAAAAAGTTTTATGGAGAAGCTTTTCGATGTACTGGAGAGTACGGGCGAATCAGACAATTGGGAAATGCTGAAACAAAAAGAGCAGGTCAACTCGCGCAAATGAAGGAGTTCGCGATCCCGCCTCTGCACCCTGGACGTGATAGAATCCCCCCAGGTGGAGATCTTATGCACGGGCGACCAAGCTAGCACAATCATAGGGCTTAGGGATGCATATGAGTAAGACGCCGGCGTTCCTTCAGTGGTCAACAACAATAATCTCAAGCGCATGAGGATTCAGGTTTTCTGTTACTGGTTTTCAAGATCTTATTCATCGTGTCCTGCAGACGCGAAGGGCAAAGATCTTTGGCAATCTAGGCATGTCTCTTTCAGGAACTGGGACAGGAATAGGAGATCGTTGCTGCATTAGCTTCAATCCACTCGGCCTAGGCATCACATTAAACCTTGTCCACATGGTTGCAAGGTTTACAGTCGTATCAGACAAGATCATGAATGCAGAATACACCCTCAACGTAGACGATTGGATCAATATAACCTGAGAGCCATCGGCATGCAATGCAGATATCAGACAGACAAGAATCACCCCGACAGCACAGACCGGTAGCCTGAGTATCATTGTCATCACCACGATCCTCTCAACAATCGCCAGCTTCTCACTCCCCATTGTGACAGAACAAGTCACTCCGAGTCGTACTTGCGAGGAAGCAGGCAAAAGCGCGTCCGACATGTTTCGCCGTCATTCTAATCGTCCCAGTGACAGCAGCTTGCATCTGCACCACCAACGAGTAACTTTGATCGCATGAGCGCGGGACTCACAGTTTCGCGCCATATAAAAGCGGCTGACCTTCTAGATCCTCAGATCGTACAAGCCATGGCCAACAACAATAATAACGCGCAGAGCTCAAACAACACAGCGGCGATCCAGTATGACCTCGCCATGGCCAAGTACGCCTTGGAGAGGGCGCTGTCCAAACTACCACCAGAGGTTGTCAGTAACGAGCCTCTCAACCTGGATCTAAGCTTCGACCAGCTTTTCGGTTCGCTACACCAGGAGTTTAGAACCGCCATTTTCAGCGTGGAGCAGATCTCTACTCGGATATCCGCAGAAGGTATCGGAGAGCAGCAGTTTAGCTGTCCTCCACCACCACCACCAGTCCATAACGACGTGCCGTATGTGGATATTGGCTGGGAGCTTCCGCGGCCATTCGTCTACCCATCACCCCCAGTGTGGACCACGACTTCGCCTCTGCCAGGCATAGTGGAGCCGTCATCGTCCGTATGCGACACATCTTCCATGCATGTGGAGCCAGGCACACCAGTTGCTTCCACACCTCAGCAGACACCAACAGAGCCATCCACGACGTCTCAAGCAGGAGACTTCTACTTCGCCTTCGAGCCTTCCGATGCAGAATACTCAGCACTTCCCTCATCCGATCAGTATGTCGCGCCTCGTCTATGGAGTCAACTGGAGCCTCTCGTCTGCTCAGACGCAACCCAAGATCTCTGGCAGATCGCGACTCGCAAGCTAGCCCAGCTGAGGAAGCAGGGCAAGGAGAAAGGCACCTGGAGCGATCATGTCGTCAAGGAGACGGCGACCTGGCGTACTCTGAAGACGTGGCAGGCTGTGCGCCAGGACCTAATGGAGCAGCAAGCCATGAAGACATGTGTAGGTGGTGAACAACTGCGCGTTGTGGATCAGATTCTTGCCGCAATGGGTGAGAACTTGTAGGCCCAACATATAAGCCCGTAGACGCGCTGGGCGACCATTGTGAAATTGTGTCAGCCATCCACGCATGACTCCAAGCACCAATATGACCAAGCTCTTTCATAGCAATGACGCATCAATAAGATAGATAGCACCAGGAAATGATTTTGAACTTTCGCATTTGACACACATTCAATCGCTCTGAATACAAGAAAGCGCCAGCAGGAGGAAGAAAGAAGACGACGACGACCAAGCTCGCTCAGATCTCCCTCTTTCCCAACTTCTCCCTCATCTTTCTCGCCAGCACAAGCGGCGGTTGTGGTAGAAACCCAATTTTTCGACATCTCCTTCGTCAAATCAATTCAACTGCATCATCTGATCGTCGTTTCCTCAACCACTGCTCCCCAAACACATTAATTACGCGCATTACCACTGCTTTCTTTCACTCTCTTCTCTTGCTGCGTCTTTTCTTCCTCTCTGTCTGCCTGTCCAAAAAGGTATGTACATTGCCTCGAAGTTAAAAGCGGTGGTAAGCAGTACCACAAGAAGGGGAATCATGCTGGAATGCAAACGCTGCGAAGCCAGAACGCGCAAATGCAGAAGAACATGCTGGATGCTTGCTGAAGCGCAAGAGGCAAGGAGGTTTTCTTAGACAAGTTCCTTCGAAGTAAAGCCAGAGTGTAAGTGTGAGACCGAAAGGTATGGTGGTTGTGTGTTTGCGCGGAACTGTTCTGTGTTGGTGGTTTGTTGCTGGTGGTTTTCGTGTGTGGTCTCGTTCCTGTGTGCTGAATGTGCAATGTGCAAAGTTCGCGGCCAATCAGTCCTTTCACGGACTGGATATCGGCCACTTGGGGTGACGCAAGAAAAATTGTTGATGTGGTTTGTGGTAGCAAGAAAGCCACGCTAATGGATGGTAATGGATATGATGCCATGGTCGCTCTCGGGGCGACGAAGTGCATTGCAAAATGGCTGCTGGAGTCGACAGACGCCGATATAGCCGAAGTGGTATTCCCGAAAGTGATGGACCGCAATGACGCCAGTATGCTAGATCAGCGACTCCAATTGAAGCACAGACCTAGAAAATATCGCTCGAACGCCGAAATGCAATAGACGGAGATGGCGACCGAGACCTGGCGAATAATTGGCAGGACATCGATCGACTGGTAGGACGCTCTGTAATCAAACATGTTATCACACAGTATTTGACACGGTATTCCACAGGCAGTGGAGGGGAAAAGCATCAATGAGATGCCATACGTCTTGGAAGCGCACGTCCTGGGGTGGCGTCCAGCGACATGAATGCATCTGACGCAGATCGGCTAGGGCTGTCCTCCATCTGGCAGCCCTGGCCGAACGCAAAAGTCTGCGCTCTGCTGAGCTTTTGTCGTCCTTTTAGTCTTCCAAGTCCACGTTCGCAAGCGCTCTCGTGGGCGGCATCGTCCATGAGAACGTAGTTCTGTGGGAAGCATCGCGCACGATGACTCGAGAAGAAAGAGCTATAGCCACCGTCAAGGATGTATACTTCAGGGTACGAGAGCTTAGGGTAGTGAGCCGCGTTGACAGTGCGGTCCTGTTTACGGATGAAGGCAGCCCTGGTAAGGTGTCAGCGATGCTATGCTTGTTCGAGCGTGTTATTGTAACCCACATCAAAGGAGCTCGATGATTCGAGTACTCGCAATGGAAAATCACGAGCGTGTTTGGCGACGCCTCAGTAAACATAGCCTTCGCTAATTGCTCTTTGTCGTTGTAGTTCATGGCTCCTTGGATGTGGCCGCCATCGTACTCGTATTCGAACCGGCAGTCAACGATCATTGTCTTATCGTACTGTTGGGTGTATTTCCCATCCAGGACATTGATCATGGTGTCGTGGTTGATACGAGGCAAGCTTCCATGCTCAGGTCGGTCACCGTCTGGAATAAAATGGGGTAGTCTCAGAGTAGGGAACTCATCAACGTCCATAATAGACTGCAAGCCACTGGGCACATACTCCTTCTCTTGCTTCATCACATCGCCAGGATGCTCAAACATGCTTAACGATCGACGAAATTGTTTCCTCGGCCGCGGCATTGAGGTCACAGAACGCTTCACATGGACATTGATGGGCGATCCACCTCCTCGAGGCAAAGCGTTGACATTCGCGAAGAGCTGTCGAGGCTTAGGTGGACCATTCATCGAGCTGTCGAAAGGATTCCGATCTTGCGGTGGTGATGCCTTGAAGCACTCATCAAGCGATGAAATGGACATGCTCGTAGCAAGTCCATTGCCACCAGCACCGAATTTGAACGCAGGCAATTGGTTATCGACCTTATGAGGGACGTTGGTCGTCGAGGCAGGTCGGTGACGTGCAAAAGAAGGACGAAGGAACGTAGAACGCTTGCGTCTAATATTAAGTCAGCATTCAGGTCAATGGCAATACGTGAACGACAGCATACTCCAGAGGACGCTCCTGTGGAAGGTGGAACGACGAAGATGGTATGGATTCACATGGCGATATCATCTCTTCGTCGGGCGAGGGCTCTGGCGTGGGTGACTGCACGTGTATCTCTTGCACGAAGGAGAATGGTTGCTTGTGCGGCAGTGGAGAGATGTCCATCGAATCTCCAGCGTAGCCGGGCGATGATGAGGGGATCGGAGGAGTAGTCACGCCTTCCCACGCCGGTGCAGTAATTGGCGGCGTTGTCGCTCCTTCTATAAAGACACACGTGTTAGACAAGGACACTTCGCGCTCGACCAGGCTACCCTGAGATCTTACCTCGATCAATTTTGGCAGCGAATATTCCGCTGGTAAATAATGATCTCCGGGGGGTAGGAAGTTGTGGGCTAGAATTAAGTTAGTCTAATTCCGGTGCCTTGCATTGACATTGTTCCTTGCGTTGGGAATGTACCACGGACCTTTGATCGATATGGAAATTCTGAGACAGGTCGGCGGCCAGACTCGCGGTCGGTGAGGACCCGCGAACACCGGTCTTGAGCGAGAAATAGTCTGCGGTAGGCTTCTTCATGCTCATGTCTCTGAAGTTGAAGTTTGGCTTTCCAAAAGGATTGTTCTGGCGCGATCGGGGGACGTTGGTGATGTCCCGTCCAAACCCGCCAAATGGTCGCGGCGGTGGCTGCATTGCGGCCAATGGCGACGAGAACTCCATGCTGGGCGGATTGATAGTATAGCTGCAAGGGCAATTGATGGTGGAGGATGCGATGGTAAGCGATGTTCTTCGATTACGGGTTGCTGGACAGACGGGATGCGGTGCTTAAGGTCTGCTCGACGATAAGCATACAGGCCGACTGAACTGCGTGCAGAGTCAGCAACGGTGCGGCTGGCGAGGCTGCGACGGAGTGATCTATCGCAATTGCACGTACTGAAACCTCAACAACTGCTGGTCTGGTGATATTCCATGAATTGGGGATATCCTCGTTCAGAGTGCACTTCTGCAGCGACTGCTGGTGGGATAGCGAGCGAACGCGATGTGGACGGTTGCCGGGCTAAGCCTGCTGTCCCTCGCTGCTGGATAACGATGGTGAGTACCTCCTGGGGGCGGAGGAGGCAGGAGAGATGGTGGTGAACGAGGTCCTCGCGCGTGTGCAATGCAGAAGTGCGGCAGCGTGGAGGTTGAAGCAAGAGCAGACGAGCTGCACTGCGGTTGAAGAGAGAAGCCCGCAGAGAAGCGGTTGCCCAGAGTAACAGCTTCACTGCGGGTGGGGCCCGCCTGACTTGGAAGTTGGAACGGAACTTTCTGTTTAGCGCTAAAACTCAGCTCTCACCAGCGCCAGCGAATCTGGCTCCAGAAAGCCGCTCGACAGAAAACGCAATCGAGATCTCGTGCTACAGATTGTCGAGCTTGACTCTGCTGCTGCAGCTCTTCTGCACAGCGATCGTCTTCATCGTCGTCATGTTTAATTTGTCCAGCAGTTCATCTGCTTTGGCTTTGTGCAACTCCTTCACGATGCATCTCCCTCAGCACAGGGCTCCCTCTCAAACAGCCTGCCCCATGGTGCAAGGCCCAGCTGCAGCCTCGTCAGCGCTGGGACCGCTGCATTCTCTGTTGCTCAGACGCCAGCTTCGCACAGGACACGCCTCGTACCACTGTACTGGTGAGCTGTCCTTGACAAATGCTGAGCAGAGGGATCAGGGTTGGGGGCAGCTTTCTCCACGTCCGTTGTTCGACAGGTTCGAACTCTACAAAGACCTTTCCATTCCTCGCATCCTTCGTCTTCTTCCTCTGTGATCTATTTCTGCTTCTCAAACCTCCAAATCCATTCTTGAAGCAGGCAAGACCCTGTCGTCATCGGTCTATCATTGCCGAGTCTAAACAGAGTCTGTCCGCATTTGGTTTGACTCTGTGCAAAACTTCCTAACCGCCCTATCTGCTCATCATTCGCTAATTCGCGCCGTCCACGCGACAGGCTCATCAAACAGAGGCTCTTGTGCCTCTCAATTGGCTCGCTACATCGTGTCTTTATCGATCTGCAAACTCACAGATCAGGAACTGCTCTGCTCCCTACAGGGATGGAGCGGATGGCATCATGCCCTTTTCATGCCACGCCGAACTCCAGTCCTCCCTATGAGATCACTCACTAGGACAACGGTTCCTTGGCCGGAGATCAGACGCTGGCACTGCCGGTCTCGTCTCAGCAGTGCCGCCTTCTCCGGATCGAGCTTGCTCGCAGCATCGACGATGGAGAAGACGCGCTTGACATCATAGCATTAAAGCAAACCGGTTCCACTCGACGCGTTTACCATTCTTGATTGCACATCGCTATTCCATTCCACTTTTTCTTGTACTTAGCCGCTTGTTCATCTCCCTATGCGCTGGCGTAAGAACAAATCAAGCCGTTGGTGTTCGCCAGATAAGAAGCGAGCCGCAAGAGTCCAGAGCTGACCGGTCTTGCCGAAGCGCAGACCGCGGGCTGGAGGACTTGTCAATCAACAACAGGCGACAGCGGCACGCAACAATCCGAAATACGACCAGACAGCTACCCCTCTCGTCGATGATGCCCCGCATGAATCTTGGAATGCCTTTTTGGCCCGCTGACAGGCCCGCCAAACGCTGGTGTGGAGTGCAAAATCACGCAAACCTCGTTTCGAGAATTTGTGGACGCGCCGATTGTTTACTTTCTCTTGGCACGATTCTGGGTCCGAAACGCGCAGTCTCGTGACAGAATCGCTAGCCTCGTCATCTCATTCGCCGTCGCGCTGCTCCTACACTAATTTCATCCCACCTGTGCCGCGCGACAGTTAAAAAGTCGGTCAGCTCTGCAAGGATCTCGTCTTCTTCTCTTCCCTTTTCGTCTGTCCATTGTTTGGTACTCGATGCAGCGGCCCTTACCTCCCTTCCTGCACGGGAGAATCCTCCGGTAAACTGTTCTCCAAATACGGAACTGCTCAAGGGTGTGGAACAGACTAGCATCGACTGTCGGGTCACTCCGCGGGGACAATCACTTCATCATGGAGCTGCTTCATCAGCTTGTCCGGTCTGGGGAGGCTGAGTCGATCGACTCGTTCACTGCTTCGTATCCTGTCACCGGAGCTCCTCCCGGTCAGGTCCATCGCTCACAAGCAAGCACCATTCAGGGTTCAAATGAATAGAGAATTGCTTCACGTGCTGCGTTCGCTGCGCCAAAGAGAGTGCACTTCAGCTGATGGACGAGCCTTGTCGATGCTATCCTTACGGAGATCATGGGAACCAGACCACTTCGCGTACTGTTCATCTCGCATGGCGACTGGGAGCTGAGGGGCTCAAGTCATCCTTATGCTGATCACGCCTTTCTCCTCCTTCATTGGATTGCCACTTCAAGGTGCATTACAAGCTACTGTGCCGTCCATTGGAAGGCAATTGGCGAATAGTGCTTGTACCTGATGCGAGTCCACCAAGCCCGATGCAACTATGTAAAGGCTGGATGCATCATGCAGGATAAGTCTGTAACGGATGCGAGAAAGACTCCACATTGTTGTCATGCCTCGATGACCTCGGACCGACTGTAATGATCCCATCAGCTTCATCCTACTGGCATTAGGCTTCAAGCCTCGAGCACTAAACGCAGTGCAGTCGAATGACCTCAGGCTATTCTACACAAGGACGACCCGCAGGACAATGGTGCTCTCCATGATGCGGATAGCTAAATGCCGCTGTGACAGTCCACCTGCTATCCAGCTCATCGTCAAAGTCGTCGATTCGTATCATCGTACCGTTGCAGACCTTCGCAAGTCCCTGCAAGCCCGTGCTTAGTCAATCAGAGCGTGTACACGAACTCCATGTTCTCCCTATCAGTCAGGTCCATCCATTCCTATAGAACACATTAGCCCGGAATATCAAAGTCGTCATGCTGAATGCACATACCGAGTTCTCAAGCTTAGTATACCCAGGCTCTGCTCTTTTCGCCGCCTTTCTGGCATTCTCGCGTTTACAATACCACCACACGAAGGCCAAGAAGAACAGACACGCGCCCCAGCACACAACAATAGTAATCTCAGCAGGAACATAGTCGTCCGTGTCAAAGATTTGAGGACCTATGATGTTTCCCACGCAGTATGCGATCAGGTACAGTGCTGCCACGGTAGTCTTCTTCGTGTAGCCCGCAACATTCGACGAGATCAGGCCGAGGATGGCTACGAAGCCCGCTGGACACGCTTGGGTGAGGTAGTAGCCGACGAGGCGGCCCTCGGGAGCATCTGCGGGGATGGCAATCACCATGATCATGCCGATCATTGCTAGGAGGACAAAGATGGAGGATGTGAAGATGCGCTGGCCGGTCCTGTCGCCGATCCATCCTGAAAGCCAGAGAGCAACGATTTCCACCGCGCCGCCAGGCGTGCCGTACAGTAGCGACTGTTGGCTTGTGTATCCAAAGGACTTGATGAGCAGCGAGAAGAAGTTGCTCAGACCGCCATTGGGGATGTTGCCGATGAGGGAGAACAGGAAGAACGCCCAGGTGATGGGATCCAGCAGCGCCTCCTTAAACTGGTAGAACTTCCATGTCTTGTTACCAATGCCCTGCTGGTTGATCCGCACGCGCTCGATCGCCAGAATACGATCCTCCTTTGACAAGAAGCGCGCATTCATCTGGTTATCCGGCATCCAGAACAGGAACAGAATCCCCAGTGCCACAGTAAGCAACCCAGTCACCAAGAAAATGATCTTCCACGGCTCGATGGAGCTGCCGTGCGCTTCAACCCCCTTGGCTATACCATACGCAACCACGCCGCCGAAGATCTGCGCGAAGCCATTGAAGGAGAACCACATGTTCACGCGCATGCCCTGTTCGCTCATGGTGTACCACTGGGAGGTGAAGAGGGCCCAGCCGGGCGTGACTGCTGCTTCGAAGAGGCCGAGGAAGAACCTGATGGCGACTGCGCCGGCGAAGTTGTCGACTGCGGCGAAGCAGGCGAGGACGGTGCCCCACATGATGATGTTGAAGGCGGAGTACTTTGCTAGAGGGAGGTGTTGCAGGAGACTATGCTTTGGTCAGTACGCTGATCATCTGTTCATGTTTGACGTGAACACTCACCGACTGGTTGGATACTCCCAGGCCAGATAGCCAAAGTAGAACATTGATCCGAGCCAATTATATTGCTGACCTACGAGTCCGATCCCACCTTCATTCTTAGCGGACTGGATACCCAACACCGACGCATAGCTCAACGTAGTCTTGTCCAAGTAATTGAGTCCGTACACCACGCACAGAAGCTGATGATCAGGTCAGTGCGCCGCTTTTCTAAACCGGAAACAAGTGAGCGGCACGTACGGGCATAAGATTCCAATCAATCTTGCGCAGCAACCTCTTGCTCGTCTCCTCATCAATATGTACGGTCTGACCGTCCAAGGCCTTGAGCGCCTCATCAGCATCCTTCGTAGGCTGCTTCATTGTCGCTTCTCCGGGGATCACGCTTTCCGTGCGCGCGGCCATGATAGTCGGGGATATACTCTCCTTCTCGACGTCACCAGTGCTTTTGCTATCAGAAGCTCGGCGTTCGACTGGGTCGGACATGATGCTAACTATCTAGAACTGAGAGATGCAGAATTGATGTCTCATGTATAGAAAGAATGCGTGGGAAGACAACTGAACTCGAGCGATCACTTGGGAAAGGACCGAGAAACCACTTTATCTATGTACATCTCCTTCACCTCCCACCACGAGCAAACCCCGAATGTACCACCCCCAGAAAGCGCAAGATCACCACCGCAGCAACCTTAGTGAAATCTGTTTATCTTATCTGATCAAAAGCGGGACACCGATAGTCCATCTCCATGGGGTCGAGCATATCGATTGGATAGGCAGCGGAGATCTACGGTTGCAATACATAATAGCTTGTTCTTTGCTTGCTTGGAGTTGCAGCTCGGGGAGTGACGTAGAGGGCAAGAGGGAGGGAGGATCGTCACGTGGCGGGGTTGTGCGGGCTTGGGTGCGATAAGCTCTGGAGCTTGGGGGAGGCTTGCGAGTCTTCAATCGACGGGATCGAGAGGACCCGTGTAAAGAGAACAGGAGCCAGAAACATCTTGCCAGAGTGATGTAGAAAGCTTCACACAATGGAGGAGGCACGGACAAAGTTTGTGAAAGGTGAAGATATTCTATTCCATAAAACTTGGAGAAAACCTGGTTATCACACGCGATCGTCCATCCACCCGAAGAAACCCACCAGCCCTTGTCATAACGTCGTAAAATAAAAGCTGTTCCCATGAAACCCAAGAGACGCCCGAAACCGGCCGATCGTCGCTACGCTGCTGCTGCTGCTGCCGCCGAATGTACATCTGCCGTTACAACAATCGAAGGACAGGAAAGGAAGGCAAAGCAGGTCGCTAGCTACTACTCCACTATACGCTGCAGCAAATTCGCAAAATGTGATCGTCGTCTCCGCCTTCACACAGGGAATCAATCAATTAGTCGAACTTGTGCAATGAGAAAGAATAGAGAATGCTAGGAGTGAGCAAACTCTACCGCCGTCTCCCGTGCCCTCCTCCACCACCGCCAGCAGCACCAAACAGCCCATCCGCCACGTTCTGAAAGAAGCTCGATTGCAGCAGATCCTCCACTTTGTCCGCTAAAGGATCCTCGCCACGTTCTGGCAATCGCCTTCCTTGAGCGTCAAATCGTGGTGGTAAGTCTTCCGTTGCATCAGAGTCGCCCTCTCGACCTGGCGAGACGGATCTCGAATGTCGTCTCCGCTTGCGACTGGGGTTGTGATCGCTGCTGCGGTGGCGTCGATGATGGCGGTCTTCATCCTCGTCATCATGGTCGCGTCGTCTCTCGCGATGGCGACGAGACTCAGGATGCTCCAGTGGCGTGATGATGTGTTCGCTCTCAACAGGATCGTCATCGAACTGGACTGATTTGGGACGTGGTGATTGCGCTGCCAAAATGCTGGGGGAGGCGGGCCGTGATGTGGCCGGTGTTACCGTGCGCGGGGAGATGTCGCCATCGTTGCCACCGTCTAGACCATCTACGTGCTTCGTTAGTTCTGTGATCGCATCTTTCGCGACGGACACCTGGACGTACCAGTGTGCACGTAAGCAGCACGAGGTGCACTTACATTTTCAGGGTTCCGAGGGTCATTGTTTCGCGGCGCAGCATATGCGTCTTGTGGGTGGGGAGCGTAGTCGTTGGGGCCTGGTTGATATGGGCGGCCGTAAGAGTCGTCTCGAGGAAGTGTGGGACCCGTCGTTGGACCATATGTAGCAGGATTGTATGCAGGTATCGATGCAGTGCCATAAGCGGAATCAGCATAACTTGGGTTGGGATGTGCTGGGGGAAGGTAGCCGTTATTCATTTGGTGGGGTGCAATGCCAGGAGGAGGCGCAAAGTCGTTGCTCGCAGGGTAGTAAGGATTGTTGAGGTCGGTTGTGGAAGGATATGCCGAATTAGTAGCGGCGGCGGCGGCTGCTTCCTCTTCTCGTTCTGTCACAAGTCAGTCAGATGATCGATATGAAAAGTCAGCGTGGGGATACCCACGTCGTCGCTCGCGTTCGCGCCGCCGCTCACGTCGTTTCTCAACTTCGTGAGCAGCCACGCCGCCAATACCAGCCGCAGCAGCCAACCCGGCAAGACCTTTACTCCGACTGCGGCTCCTGCGATCAGGGCTGGAGCCGGCGCTTGATGAGCGATGTCGGTGATGTCTGCCTCGTGAACGGCTGCGCGGCCGGTCGAGCTCCGACGGAGGGGGGATCGGATCACCGCCATATTCTACAAGACCAGTGTCACTGGCGGCTCTCCTCGATGCATGACGTGAAACAGACCTTGACCTGGATCTTGATCTGGATCTCGACCTAGAATATGACCGCGACCGCGATCTCGACAACTCCTTCGCCTCCTTCTTGCCCTTGTGCCTCTCGTAAAGACCAGCCACAGCTGCACTACCCAGTCCCGCCGCCACGATGGGCACGCCTTGTCGGACTCGGCTGCGACTTCGAGAGCGTCCTCCACGCGATCTGCTGCGAACGGCTTCGGCGATACCAGCAGCTGCGGCGCCCACCAGACCAGCTTGAGCAGTGCGTCTGTTTCGATGATCCTTGGAAATGTGCTTGACGCTGTCTACGCTGCCAGACCTGACAGACGATCGAGAACGACCGCGCCGAGATCTGCTGCGGCTGTGGCGACGTCCACCATCCTCAATGATGTTGATGTTCTTCTTGCTGTTGTTCTTTCCAGCAGCGTATGCCAGCGCACCTAGACCTGCAAGCGCGGCAACACCAGCAATGGTTCTTGCCCGCGGCAGCGATCTACTTCTCTCGCGGCCACGATAGACCTCTTCACCGCCGCCATAACGATCCCTTGCGCCCCTTGAGCGTGATCGATATCGGGTGATGGCTTCAGCTCCAATGCCACCAAGTGCACCATAGCCAACCACCTGTCCAATGCGTGAACCTGGTGAACGTCCGTCGCGCTTGCGGTGGTGGCGCACAACCTGAGAAGCAGCAATTCCAGCAATCACGCCTTCCGCAATATGCCGCTTGTGGTGTGGGCTGGAATCGCGCGATCCATAATCATCGTACTCGCGACGGACGTAGACCTCATCGTCGCTGTGGTAGCCACCTCTCTCCTCGTCCCGCCTGCCTCGTCGAAACCTCTCATTGTCGTACTCCCTATGACCGTCGACTTCGCGAACGCGTCGCTCATAGTAGTAGTCCTCCTCTAGCTCGCGCTGCCTGGGCCTCTCTACAAGCTCATACGACGGCTCAGGCGCCCGTTCCCGCTCTCGAATGACGATCGTCTGCGAAGGTGGGGCAGGTGCCTGCTCACGCTCGCGAATAATAATCGGCTGTGGTGCTGGAGCGGCGCGCTCCTGGATGATGATGGGTTGCGGGGCAGGCTGCGAGAAGTACTCTGTGGACTTGGAGTATCTCTCCAGCGAGTAGGGGCTCTCCGGGTGGTGATGGTGGTGGTGATGCGACACGCGCGAGCCCGGCGACGAGGACCGCGAGCGCGAGCGATGGCGGATGACGATGCGGTCCTCCTCTACGCCGCGGGTCGAGCGGGGCGGCGACCAAGGCTCCCGCTCGCGCTCACGCTCCCGCTCCACAATGCGGTACGAGATGCGGTCGTCGTGGCCGCGGTCGCTGCCTCGGTGGTCGTGTCTGTCGGTGATGGTCACGCGGGTGTCGTCGACCTCGTCGTCTTCGGGAATTCGGTAGCGGCGGACGGTGGTGAAGGGGCGGTTGCTGCGGACCGACTGCGTGTCCCAGTCCCGCTCGCGCTCCTTGACCGTGACGGACGCCATGGTCTGTGCGTGCGTGTGTCGCTGTAGTTGTAAGTGACTTGAGTGACCTGGGACGGGTGCTCTCTCCGCGGCGCACACGCGAGGCTTGATATCAATGGGATTTGCGTTGGATGGTAGCGAGAAGCGTCGACCACTCGGGTGGTGCGGTCGATCGCGAGCTCGTGATAGGCGGGGTCAGCGGACGCAGAAGCGCTAGAAGTGGCGTACCCGCGAAGGAAGAGAGAGACAGCGCGCTGGCTGAGATGTACGGCGCGAATCGAGTTGCAGAGAGTTGAGAGAGTGAGATGTAGTTACTGCGCTGTCCTCGAGTGAGTCAAAATTGTTGGCGCCACCCTTGCCCTTCGAATGCGCCTTTCAGTGGGCTTCGAGAAAAAGCAGGCAGCGGAGACGGAGGCTGGGGCTATGATGTAATCGCCAGATGACTAAGGCTCGACCTATCACCTCACTCTGGACAGCGGAGTAGAATAGAACACTCTCGCACCGAAGACCGAAGATTATGCGACAGTAAGACTGAGGCACGACTGAAGAGAAAGTGATGAGGAACAAGGGAGGGAGGTCAAATCCTCTGCACCTTTGAGCACCACGAAGGATGATAAGTGATCTTCCTTGCACGATCCATCCTCCCCCACCACCACCTTCACAAAGCCCCCGGTGAGATCCGCCAACTCCCACCGGTCTGCTCTTTATTCACCTTCACTTCTCAGATTCCTTACCCCTCAGACGTTCGCAAAACCATACCCAGCCCGGCGGTCTGCTCTGTGAAGCTACCTGATTCACAGCATAGCCACGTTCAAAGAGTTCCACAGCACACGTTGGAAATCTTGACCGGCCCGCGCTAAGGACGGGTGCTCCCTGCGAATGATGTGTCACAAGGCTGATTATCACGATGGTCACAAGGCTTGCTTGAGTGTGGATGATCTTTTCGCTCGCCTTGCTTATGCGATCTTCTGGAGGTTTTGCTCGAGTTGTTCATGCGAGATTGTGAATGCCGTGCCCATGGTCTTGTCGGAGCTGCTGCCGTCCGGACGGGAGCACCGAGTACGCACTGCAGATGTGCCAAAGAATCACGACGGCATTTCTCTAAGCATCAGGCTGGAAGACTCGATTTTTCAAGTAACTTGAATTGGTATCAACGAAGCAAGGCGAGCTGTAAGCCTCCAAAAGTTATACAGCAGAAATCTCAAATCCACATCAATAAATCGGCCGACTCTCCTCCCACTTCCTCTCCGACATCTCCGGCGCCCGCCCATCCTCATCCGCAGGCACAGTAGACAGCCCCGACAACGGAGAACTCGCCGGCATCAAGCTGAACCGCCCAGTCGACCTCCTGCTCCCCCCACCACCAGTATATCCAGAAATGCGCCGACTACTTCTCTCAGCACCAGCACTCTCCGGCAACACCTGCAGCGGCCCGATCCACTCCCACGTCAACCCATAATCGCCCTTGCGCATCTCCTGGTTCAACTCCCTCACATTGCTGTTCTTCTTCACCTTGAGCATCGTCTTGGCCCACAGCTCCTGCACCCACTTCTTGCCGATATCCTCCGCCAGGATCTGATCACGCAGATGCGACACCAGCAGAAACGGTTCAGGATACGCCCCCGGCTCCTCAGCATGCAACGTCGCGTGCGTAGCCAGCCGATCAAACGCCTGGCGTGCCAACTCACGACTCCACTCCTCCTCCGTACGGCGCCACTCGATGCGGCGTTTGCCGTAGAAGCCGCTCCCCGAAGCGAGCAGGATCACAGCAAGGGGCCAAAAATACTCAGCCAGTTTTCGGCGGAGGACGGTGAGGAGGTCGAGGAGGAGGAGGCGGAGGGACGTGCGGATGGCGCAGCTGAGCGACTGCTTGGCCCGAGAAGTACTTCGAAGATGTCGGGTTCCGCTGTAGAGAAGACGAGTCTAATTAGTTTTCAAAGAGGACCTCGTTGTCAGAATTTGATTTTTGTTGTTGTCGTTTGTGATTATTGAATGGTGATGGTTTGGGATGGGTGTCGGGCTATGGAGAATGAGGAGAGATGTGACTTACTCGGTCTTGCCTGTGTTCTCGACCAGGACGACTTCGTCGCGGTTCATGATCTCGGGTACTGCCTCAGCGAACAGAGCATCGAACTCCTCCTGTGACATCTTCTTCGTGCGTTTCGCAGCCAATGTGGTCTTCAACTCCTCCTCGGATATCGCAGGTGACTTTGGCGCCTTGCTATCGCCCGGCATAATCTCCCCACACTCGTACTTGGCATTTCGCTCGCGTAGCACATCCACCGCCCTCTCCACAACGTACTGAACGCGCCTGGCCTTCTCGCTGTCCGGCTCGCACGTTGGGGGCAGAGGCACCGGTAAGAAGCCACCAAGCGTGAGAGGGTGGTGCTTGAGCACAAAGTCGTCCTCGCATTTCGTGATCAGGTTCTGGTAGCATTCTGCATGCTGAGGGCAGGGCTCGCATTCAGGCCGTAATGAATCCGCCCATTCCGGGATTTTGTTGCCAGCCAGTTCAGTCCTCGGCGCGTTGCCTACACCGCAGTAGCCCACGCTGTACTTCTCCTGCACCCACAGCGTGGACATAAAGCCCGCGCTGATGACAAGCGGCCACAGGAGTGCTTGCAAGACTAAAGATGATGACTTTGTTGTGCGTGCTCTAGCCGGTCGGACAAGTTGTCCTGAAGCTTCCTGCTGGGCTAATTCAAGCGCCTCTTCAGGCTCAAACTCTTCTCCAGCCGGCACGATCTCTGGCTCGACTGTGGGTGACTTTCGACGCAGTGCTCGAGCCACTGGCACCTCGAAAACCGATCGTTCGGCCTCTTCTGTCTTAGTCGGGACCACGCCATCGGTCCTGCGTCTTGATGCAGTGCTCTTCCTCTTCTCCGTCGCAGGCGTGGGATCAACCGTCCTCCGTCTGTGGGATGTTGCACGCGCTTCCGCTGGAGGCGAGCTACCGCTCTGGAACGGGTTCTCCGCGGAGAAGGGGCTATCCTCTGCCACTTTATGCCACGCCTCGGGATCAGGACTCTCCTGCTTCGGCGTCTTCGTGCTGGGCCGTCCACGTCGCCTCGGCGCAGGGACAGGTTCTGGCTCCGGCTCTGCATCAACCGACACCGGCTCCGCTGATCTGGTGCCCCTCGCAGTCGTGCGCCGCGATCTCGTCGTATCTGGCGCTATCAACGTGGCATCAGGGTCTGGCTCCGCGGTAGCCGTCTTGCGCCGCGCACCTCGTCTCGTAGCCGGCGCGGGTGCAGGCTCCGGCTCTGGTACCTCCTCTTCATCGACGGTGCTCGCCTGACTTGAGGGGACATCGACGATCCCGCGCGCCGAACGCTTGACGCGCTTCGATGCCGAGAGCAGTTTCTTCGCCTTGGGCGTGAGCTCGTCGTGGAAAAGCTGGATGAGCTGCGGCTTCTTCGCATTGGACGGGTAGTCGATGTCATGTGTAAGGAGGATGTTGCGCAAGCGAGGCACCGTCAACGAGGCCGGATCGAAGCCCGGCGCAAGGTAGAAGAGGTCGTCTTCGTCCATGGCGACGAGTTGCGCACGCGATAAGCGGTTCTGGCCCGTTGGCAGACTGGAGACCGTGCGAGCTGCGGTTCTTGTGAGCTCACACGCCTTTTGCTGGCTGCGTGGCTCGATAGTCGGCGTTGTATGGGCGACGTTGCTGGGATCAAGGTGGCGGCGTTGATGGAGAGCTTGATTGTTTTGACAACATGACGATGGTGCACGGGCCACTTCGCTCTGCATTATCTCCAAGGCAGCAGACCTTCATTCTCCCCTTTCTTTGCCATCAAATAATGTATCAAGACTATGTAAATCAAGACCAAAGCGAAATTGATTATCAGGCTATCGTAGCGTCACTTTGGAATCGACCCTGCGACATGATTGCTCAGAGGAATGCTACGAGAACGGTACACAATGTTTGTTTATGCAAAGCCACTGTCCCAGCAGGCTGCACCTTGGCCTTGCCATCTGCTCCTCCTGTCATCACGAGCATTCGATGATCAAAGTTCTACGAAGCTCATGGGAATGCTGATCAAGTATCGAGTGCATCGATGGCATACACTTCCGTCGGATACTGCCCCTCCTACGAGCGCGGTTTGGTGCGCTAGCCGACATGCATGCTCACACGAAAGCTCACTCGCAGAACTTTGGAAGCTTCCATCTCATTTCTCCGTACCGGATTTCGTAACCTTTGCAGACAATTTGGCAACCAGATACTTACAGAGGTTATCGTGCATGAAGTTCCCTTGTCTCTAGCCATAACTTCGCAGACCCAACGTCGTCCACTATCAAACCAAGATGCCGTACCTCTCCATCGGACCAAAGCAAATCCACTACACGGACTACAAGCCAGAGTCTGGAGATGTCAAGGAGACGTTCATATTGTATCTCCCACCATCCGTCCAACTACACTCCAAGCACAGCTAAGGAAGTATACACAGCATGCACGGTCTAGGCTCAAGCCAAAACTACTACCTCCCACTCATGCCATCTTTCCTGAACGAGTCTTTCAGATGCATCGTCTTCGACAACACCGGCGCAGGCCGGTCCTCCACGGTCACCGACCCCCAAAGCATCGCCACCCTCTCCGCAGACATCATCGCCCTCCTCGACCAGCTCTCCATCCCCAAAGCTATCCTGGTAGGCCACTCCATGGGCGGCATCGTGTCCGCGCACCTCGCCGCCACGCGCAGCGACCGCATCGTGGCGACCGTCTGGATCGGACCCGTGTACCCCTCCCCCACCACTGTGGCGCCCGTCTTCGAAAAGCGCATCGAGACCGTGCAGGCGAGTGGTATGGAGGCCATGGCCAACACGATCCCCAACGCTGCTGTGGGCAGTAGAGCCTCCCCGCTTGTCAAGGCCATGATCCGCGAGTTGCTGCTCGGTCAGGATCCAGAGGGGTATATCAGTAACTGCCGCGTTATTGCTGAGGCGACCCCGCCGGCGTATGGTGATGTCAAGATCCCTGTGCTGGTGATTGCGGGGGAGGAGGATAAGTCTGCGCCGTTGGACGGGGTGCAGAGGATGTTTGGGGAGGTGGGCACGGAGGAGAAGAAGTTGGTTGTTTTGGAGGGGGTGGGGCATTGGCAGTGCTTGGAGGCGCCGGAGAGGGTGGCGAGGGAGATTGTCGACTTCTATCATAGCATACAGTGATGACAATGACATTCTATTCACTGGTTGGGAGGAGTGTTGTGTACCATGTTATAAGGCTGAACGGCCTTGCTCGTGGAAAGAGAGAAGATAGTACTTCACCAGCCTGCAGCGGACATTCAGATCATGAGATGGGTACCACTGGCGATCCTCTTTCAACAGGACGAGAACAACAAAGAAGCCAGCTTGTTCGAAGAATTATTTGATAGGTATCTCGTTCAGTGATGTGGATCTATCGAGGCTGGACCCTGGGACGGTACCCGGCGTGACGTGCATACAGGTACGGCAATCATGCGGGAGTTTAACGTCGCATGACACCAGCCTTCGACCGCGTCTCAGCTCTCGCGTATACTCACAAACAGTCATATCGTCGACTCTACAAGACAACAATAACATGTCTTCGTGATCCCTCCCATCTTCATCCACACTCGAGAGCGACACACCTCACCAAACCTCGGCTTGCCCTGCCCCACGATGAAGCCCCTCCAGTTCGCGCCGTGGTCGTCGGACATCGAGCTCGCCTTCTACGCCGCGCTCGCCTCGCTCAAGATCGACAAGGACAGGCTCGATGACTCGGCGCGGAAGGTGCTCGGCCTGTACGAGCTGCGGCCCGGAGACGCGCCGGAGCGGAGTGCCCGCATGCAGATCCACTCGACGGCGTTGACCACGGATGAGTATGTCACTGGCGCATATGAGGAGGATATGTGATATGAAGATGGAAGAGAGGCTGACGAAGAATGCAGGATCCCGGGAGGATATTACCGCGCTGAGGGGTATATCAAGAATTACAACACCATAGAGGAGTACAAGAATGTGGACAGGTCCAAGGTGGTAGATATAGCTGCGCGGACGGTACGACTGCCTCATTCTCATGCGATGATACTATCAGAGCACTAACAACTATGGTGTGTGCACGCAGATATGGGAGGCGATCCATGACGAAACCATCTACTCGTGCCCGTCGCTGCTGTGCTCCTTCTACGCCCTCTCCTTCGCCAATCTCAAGAAATACAAGTTCACCTACCACTTCGCCTTCCCCGCCCTCCACTCCGACCCCTCCTGGAAGATCGCAGACGACTCGAGCACAGCCCAGCGGCTCGAGAAGAAGGAGACGACGCTGCTGGTCGAGTCGGTGCAGACGTGGCGGTACGGCGTTGACGCGCGACAACACGGCTTCTTCCTTGCGAAGCGCGTGCACAAGTTTGCGCAACCCCCGCAGCAAAGAGATGGAGGTGCAGATGCACAGCAAGAGGAGGATGCGCCGCCCAGAACGCCGCAGACGCCTGGCCTGCAGGAGGAGCTGGGCTTCCAGTGGGTCGTTGGCTCGCTGTCCAAGTTCAAGGACGGCTTCTTCGACAATGTAGACAGGGCAGACCAGTTTGTGTGTTTCGCGGACCCCTCGACGTATGCTGAGAACCCAGGCTGGCAGCTTCGGAACCTGCTGGTGCTGATACGGCAGCTTTGGCGGTTGACGGATGTGCAGATTCTGTGCTATAGGGACACGCATCTGAGGAGAGACCAGGCGAACAGTCTGGTTCTGAGATTGCAGTCGGAATCTTCAGGACCGGAGGCGCAGTACTCGCCTGGTGGATCGCGGAAGGCGCCGCCTCTGCCTAAGGTCACGGGCTGGGAGCGGACAGAGAGCGGCAAGCTCACATCACGTACCGTAGATCTGGCTGCGTACATGGACCCCACACGGCTAGCTGACCAGGCTGTGGATCTGAATCTCAAGCTCATCAAGTGGCGCATATCACCCAACATAAACCTCGATGTCATCAAGGACACCAAGTGCCTGCTCCTCGGTGCTGGAACCCTAGGCTCCTACGTCTCACGCAATCTCATGGGCTGGGGAGTGAGGAAAATCACATTCGTCGACAATGCCACAGTATCCTTCTCCAACCCCGTACGACAACCCCTCTTCAGCTTCAACGACTGCCTCGAAGGCGGCGCAAAGAAGGCCAAGCGCGCCGCCGAAATGCTGAAAGAAATCTACCCCGGCGTCGACGCAGAGGGGCACGTCATGTCTGTGCCCATGGCGGGCCACCCCATCATGGACGAAGTAGCGGTCAAGTCCGACTTCGACAAACTCGCCTCCCTAATCGACGAGCACGACGTCATCTTCCTCCTGCTCGACACGCGCGAGTCCCGCTGGCTCCCCACCGTCATGGGCAAAGCCGCCAACAAGATCGTCATGAACGCGGCGCTGGGCTTCGACTCCTTCGTCGTCATGCGGCACGGGCTGCCCGCCCGCGGTGAGGAGGAAACAGAGCTCGGCTGCTACTTCTGCAACGATGTCGTGGCGCCGGCGGACTCGATCAAGGACGCGACGCTGGACCAGCAGTGCACGGTTACGCGGCCGGGGATCGCGCCCATTGCCTCTGCTATGCTCGTCGAACTGCTCGTCAGTATATTGCAGCACCCGCTCCGCGTACGCGCACCACATACGACGGACAGCCGCACGCACGGCACGAACCCCTTCGATGCGACGGGGTTCACGCACCCGCTCGGCGGCGTCCCGCACCAGATCCGCGGGTTCCTGGGCAATTGGAATAACCTCTCCATTGAGGGCCGGCAGTACGAGCACTGCAGCGCGTGCTCCGAACGGATATTGAAGAGATACCGGGAGGAGGGGTGGGAGTTCGTCAAGAGGGCGATTAATGAGAAGGGATGGGTGGAGGAGGTGAGTGGGCTGGCGGAGGTGCAGAGGTTGGCCGAGGAGGCGGAGAAGGATTTGGATTGGGATGAGGAGGATGAGGTGGTGGAGGAGGGGGATGGGGAGTTGTTGTGAGGTGTTTCCAGGAGGATGGAAAGGGCGAGTCGTTGTGAAGCGTTGTCATGGGGAGGAATTTACCGCTTTTGGAGGCGTTTGAGGTCGTGATGCTGGATGAGTTATAAATGTTAGATATGATTAGGAGGAATCGGGGGCGTGTGGTGGATATGTATTGCTATGATATACCATTTATCTACTTTGGTAGCAAGAACCAAAGTCCACGCTTCTTGGACACCGCTATTACGCACCAGATGATGTTGAGCTGTCCTCATTCAGTATCCGGTGCTAGATAGACTTGGTAACTCTTTGCATTGCGCTATTTTATATACAGAGTGTCGATGGATAAAGGTAAAATAAGCCATTCAAGAGCTTCTTGGAATACGTATATGAGGGTGAACACAAGATCAATGCAGAGCATGTCCCTTGCGTCCGCAATCTGCTCCATACCGTTTGTCTCAGCTTTCATACGTGGTGATCGCGTTTCGGAATATGGACCGTTGTCATCGAGACCTCATGGTTGAGTGTGTATATACAATGTATGTATGTATGTATGTATGTATGTATGTATGTATGTATGTATGTATGTATATACAGACTATCAATTGCTCCATCGCGGAAGACAGGCGAAATGTCAAAGGCATTTGATAGTCGCTCGAATGGTAATGTCCGTGATAGATTGGCGTTATCATTCCGTATTAGAAGGCGTTACTTGGTCGACCTTGCGGACTCGACATACCAGATGGGCGTAGCCAGGATAGCTGGCGAAGAACACTGCAAAGTATGGATCTTCGAAGTTCTTTCGGATGTCTCTTTCTCACATTAATGAATAAGAGTCCTGTGAGTAAACAACGAAGTCCAAATACTCCTTGGACCGAGACTGGGAGGCCCTTCGAAATGGACATCTGACAGAAGGATGGATGTGGGCTCGACAGGTCCGAGAAGTCGGCATAGATTTCGACTACTATACTGACGACATGGCGCCGGCAGGCACATGGGCACCATGCTCATTGCAATACTTGTTGCCATCTGTTCCTGCGTTTGCTCTGACAGCTGACCACTTCGACATCCTCAGAAGCATCTATCACCTCCAAATCTCATGCAGCAAGGTGTGAAAATCTGGTCTGCTAGAAATCTGACAGCGAAGAAACGCAACTCATGGTTCCACAGAGGTTCCAGGCTTCCACCAGCGAGTGTTGTTGCAGGCGCTCTCCACGTACCATCGGCATCGAGAGCTTGCACTGGCTTCACCTAAGAGGATCTTATCTGGAACATGGTCACATTCAGCTTGCAACATTACTACACCAACTCTGCAACGCGCCTCAGGCGAACAAGAGCAAACTGTGGCCGCTGACGCTCGTTCAGATCATTGCTTAGCGCAGCTGTGCTCGTTCGGACTCGAACGTCATGGACTAGCGGTGGGCTTGCACATTCAGCCAGAGACCCTCAAGTCCTCCCTTCCATCCATCCAAACAGGTACTCGAGAGCGATATGACTAGACATAGCACGTGACGACTGAATGTCGCAGCCGAACAAGTCGATATCACACTCGTTGCTCACACGGGCACGCCTCGAGATGATACTCTTGCTACTCCATTCTTCCAAGCTCTTTCACAAAAGCAGCCACTCTCCATCTAACACGTGCCCTGTCGCCTTCATTTTCGAATCACAAGACCAAGATGCCACTCCCAGTTCTCAAAAACTGCTTCACACAGCAAGCTCCGAAGACTCAGCAGAGTCCGACTAAGATTTCGGACTGTGGCAATTAATCCTGAGACATTGGCAGTCGAAATAGGAACACAAGCCGTTGCTGTCCCGGGCACAAATCCGCCAACGTTGCAGAGAGCACGCAATAACAGTTCATCACAATCGACAGCTCGCAAAAGTGTGGTACGTTACGGAAGAGCAGCAGCCAAGCCAAGCAACAAGCGCGCGTCGCAAAACGACAGCCAGCCTCGCTAAGGCTATTCTACAATTCTATTCCTCTCTACATTCCTGCCAAAGCAAATGGGAGATGTTCATTTTAGCTAAAAGTGCAAGATCTCATTCGTCAGGCTGACAGATCGAGTGAGATTAATCCAATTTTCCGATTCGCTGATGTCCGAAGCTGATACTGCAGCGGGCAGGAGTCTTCGCCGCGCTGGATGGGTTCGTGTTCTTGCTGCATGAAGCTGAAAAGAGAGGCGAAATGGATCGTGCGTGCAGGCGATCTTTTCTAGCCCGCAGTTCTGGGACAAATCCCAGGCTGTTGGTGACTCTTTCTGGTCAGCGGGTAGGTGGGCGAGATTGGCGCGTCTCAATGGCGGTTGTTGAAGCTGTGAGCTCTCCTGCATTGACATCTGATGATAGCCATGTATGATTCTGTTTTGAATCCTACAGTGCGCCTTGGAGTAGCTCCTATCGGCTGCCACACGGTGAACAAGTGTTCAAGGACTCCGTGGCTTGCATGGCAATGTGGTTGTCATACGTTGTCACTGCTAAAACGATATGATTGCATGAAGAGGTCTCTGATCTCGGCGCACATCTCCTAGCCGCATTACTGGACTGGCAGCCAGTTTTGCATGGTTTTATCGATACGTCGTTGGTAATACTTTGCATGTGCCGTACTTTCTCCTTGACCACGCACTCTGTCATGTCGTGTGGCACTGCAACGTGCGTCTAGATGGTTGCAGGCGCGTGGGATGTGGCTCTGACCGCTCCACCAACGCGCTCAGAGGAGAAACGATTTGCGAAATTTTCTATAGCCACCTCTGTGATCCCATCGCCAACATGTAGCCGTCGTCGCTATCTGCGGCTGATCCTGGCACCGCGGGGTTGACTCCAATATCATTATTCATCGGCGCTATTCAGGACGGAGATCTCCTCCGGCGTCAAGATCAGATCCTGCGACCCGACACCACAAGTGAATCAGTTGGTAACAGGAAATGTATCCGAAGCACCGAGGAGCGTCTGGCTGATGAATATACTTTGTGATGGGATTGAAGGCTTTCGCGAAGCGCTGTGATTGGGTGCCTCATTTGAGGTTGTAGTGCCCCGCCATCTCGAAAATTGCGAAAAATGCGATGTATCGCATTCAGTCTGCAGCTTGCTGGACCGCGGTCGAGTCGCATTGCCACACACGCACGGTTCGATCAGCACCTCCACTTACGAGCCACGGTCGTTCAGAGTGCGTGTCCACGCTGAAGACAACGCCTTCGTGCGCCCCTTCAAGCCGTTGGAGCACCGTTTTCGTGCCTACGTCCCACATCCAGATGCTGCCATCCTCACTGCCTGAAGCAATAAAGGCAAAGGTCGCACTGGGGTGACCATAGTTTCCAAATGCGCCTCCCATGCTGTACTTCTCGTTTCGGTGACCCTGATACGTCTTGACGCAACGACCGTCGATGTAGTTCCAGAGTCGAATGCTGTTGTCCAACGTCCATGCAAGTACGTATTTGCCATTAGGCGAGAAACGCACTCCGACAACAGGGGCGTTGTCCTCGTGGACTAGCGTGCGCAGGCATTGTCCCGTCGCTGTGTCCCATATTCGACTGTACGACGTGTCACAAATGTCAGCCGTTTTCTGATCGATCAATCACTGACAACCGTTTGGTGTCATGCCATGCAATGCACGATGAAAATCTTCTCAGATGACTTACATGAGGCCATCGCTGGAACAGCTGGCAATCAGTGTGCCGTCCCGGATGAAGTCGACGCCGCTGACTGGGTCAGAATGCGCGGGCAAGGATCGCATTACCCTTCCAGCTCGCACATCCCAGAGAAAGACAGCCTCATCATATGACCCACTGACAAGCATGTTGCCCTTGGGCGAGAATTGCAGCGAGTAGATGTAATTGTGATGTCCCAAGAACGGTGTGGAGAGAGCTTTTCCCTGCAGCCTCGCCATGTGAGTATGACAGCTCGTGTTTCTGGATGCGCCTTGAAGGCTGGACGGAGTGCACATACCTTAATCACATCCCATAAGCGAATGACTTTGTCGTCAGAACCGGACGCGAGGATCGTTGAATCAGGGCTCCATGCAATGCAAGAAATGCCTGCCATGTGTCCCTCCAATGTGTGCTCCAGCCGTCCCGACTCTGCATCCCAGATCTTGATGGTAGCATCTGCCGAACAGCTTGCGATGCGCTTTCCGTCAGGCGAGAACTTGACGCCCGAGACTCCTCGCTTATGACCTCGCAATATGAGCACAGGCTTGTAGTGTAGCGCATCCGGCCGTGACCAGCTCTCTTCGGGTGTTTGATACGACCTGTTGCTCGATGCAGACCTCGACCGCGAATGTCGGTGTGACGCAGAATGTGATCTCGACCTGCGACTAGATCTCGAGCGTGATGCCGATGCGCTGCTGCGTCTTCGCCGTCTCAGATCGGCGGCCCGTTCCTCGTCTTGCGTAGTACTGTCCATTGCCATGTCGTCAGAAATGACCATGGGAGAAGCCATTGCGCGGCAGCTAGGTCTATTAGACCAGCTCAGTCATGTGAGAAATGTTCCACTGATCAGGAGGTGATGTAATCAAGCCTGTCAGTTATACGTGGTGGTGTAGGTCACAATGCGGGGGCTTCGCGATATTTTTTGTGGTCGTAGATTTGACGCGACGCGATATTCCACTTTAGGTCATTGCGTCACGGACACCTGGCTGACGCCTGCACCTCGACATCGGGAGAAACGTGCGTGATACAAGACGACCATCAATGTCTAGATCATGTCCAAACCGATTCACGTGCAAACACTCAATTGCTGGGGTCTCAAGTATCTGGCCACTCACCGACATGAAAGACTGAAGCAGATTGGCGCTGAGATCGCATCCGCCAGTCCTGAGCCTTCAATAGTTGCACTCCAAGAATGCTGGACCCAACAGGACTATGAGAGCATTCGAGCTCAGACGAAGCACATCCTGCCCTATGGCAAGTTCTACTTCAGCGGTATCATGGGCGGTGGCCTAGCGATACTGTCCAAGTGGCCCATAGAGTCAAGCAACATGCTGCGATATGTCCTCAATGGCAGACCAACAGCATTCTTCAGGGGCGATTGGTTCGTCGGCAAAGGCGTTGCATGCGCCAAAATCAGACTCACTGATGGCTCACATCAAGGCAGATATGTATCGGTCTTTTGCACGCATGTGAGGACAACACGTGATCATTCTGCATTCAGTTCTATGCTAAGAGACATACTTGCAGCTTCATGCTCCGTACGAACGAGAGCCTAATGATTCATACATCTGTCACAGAACGGCTCAAGCATGGGAGATCGCACGACTAATGAGCGATGCCTACGCCCGAGGCCACATCGTCCTTGCCATGGGCGACTTCAACATGCTACCACTATCATTGGCACACAAGATCATTGAGACTCATGGTCGTGCCAGGGATGTGTGGCGGATCAACTGTCCAGAGTCATCCATCGGCGCTGCCGTCGATGAGGTGGAAAAGCAGCGTGGCAAGCCGATGCCCAGCGCCGAGTTCAACCTGACGACGAACGGTGCCACCTGCGACAGCGTATTGAATACCTGGAGATGGGACAAGCCAGAACAAAAGCGTCTAGCACGAGGCGAGACCATTTTGATCGACCCAAAGACCAATGATCCTCGGGCAAAACGACTGGATTACGTGTTTCTCGGTGATGCCTTGGACAGGACCAAGGTCTCCAGCGTGCGAGTAGGGATGACCCAGAGACATCCTAAGCTCCATTGTTCGCTCAGCGATCATTTTTCCGTTGAAGCGACCATCGAGCAAGGAAGTTCTTCATTCGACGAAAGTGCAAATGCTCACCGCCACATGGGGCAAAGTGGCGGTCAAATCGACGACACTCCACGATACCTCCCCGCAGAAACCTATGACACAATCCTGGGCATGATCCACGCCTACGTCCGTCGCCAGAGAAGGCAACGCCGCCTTCGTATGGGCCATTTCTTCGCTGAAACGGGCATTGCCATAGGCTGTCTGGTTGCTGTCTGGTGGAGTCCGCGAAACTTCGTCAGCTTCATCCTGACGTTGCTAAGTACTCTCGGATTCGCCGCAGGTGTACTGGACGGTCTGATTGGTGGTTTCTTTGTTAGCAGCGAGCTGAGAGCATTGAAGGAGTTCGAGTGGGAAATTAGGAATGCGAGAGAGGCCGCATTGCAGGCCGAGCCGGGGGCTATCGAAGGCGAGGGCGAAGTCAACGAAACAATTCTGCCAGGAAGCGTGTCCGAAAAGGGGCCTGTTGATGTCTGAGTCGTACACGAAGCCTCATGACACTGTCGTCAGGAGTTGTTGATGATGTGTTCCCGTCCAAGGAGGTTCGTCCAGAAATGGGCATACACTACACGATTAGCGGCCATAAGGCTGAAGAAGTTCGCTTCTGCCGCTAAACCGAGCACTGACGCAGCGAATTGGAAAACTGAGCAGTATAACACTTGGTAATGATAGTTGTAATGCACGGTCGTATATTTCTTCAAGCCCTTGGGTTGCTCTGTCATCACGACTTGCATCATCGATTCATCTTCAGATTATGCAAACTCTGTTCAGACTCAAAGTACAATGACTCGGCGCTGTGCTGCCAGGAAAGTCCCGGTCGCGTTTTACTCCGTGCCATCGTAGATTCTGCACAGCAGGCACACGGTCCATTTCATGCAAAACATGCGGAGCAATGATTTCGCAGTCGCTGCCTCTACCACGGTACGGTCATGTCCCCTTTTGCGCGTGTTGTAGCACGGACAGGTGTGCGGGTTGATGCAAGTGGATGTGTGCACTGATCGTCAAGAGTTTATGCAGGGAGCCGCCTGCAACCACACGACTCGGCCTCTGGGGGTGCCTGGTGACAAATTGTGCTGCAGCATGCGTCTGTACTAATGCGTGGCCGTGCGAGGAATTGATGGTGTGAATGAAAGTGAGGCTGCAGACGAGACCAAGGTGTATGAAGTCTGCTGAATCAAGTTGAGCTGGATCTATCACTAGTCTGACTCGTGCTGATGATGCGCCTACCACATTGTGACCGCTCAAGGCACAATGAGAAGCATGAGGAGGCACTGAATCAATTGACGATGTGTATGTCGTGCAAGGGAACGAAACTCTAGCAACCAGAGAAGGCATTTGGACGCGTCTGATCTCCTGCAGGAGATTCATGGATTGTGAGATATGGCCTGCTAGTTGCTGCCCAAATCCCAATCTCTCGATTCGGAGAATTCGATGCGAGTGGGGCCTTCAACCTGCAGACTGCACAAGACCTCCTCGAGCTGGAACATGGTCGCCGACGACACGCGGCGGTGTCGACATCTCGATTCGATACAATCTTGCACTGCATCCGCGGCGTGATCATTTCATGGCTAATAATCATGTCCCGCCAGTGACCTTGGCCAGTCTGCGGAATTTGGTTCCGGACGAACGAGTCAAGAGTTTCTGGAAGACGCTCTGAGCGATTAGTTGCTGTCAGATGAGGCGGACCGCGACTTGCGGGTTCCGAACCGCGCGAACTGAGGTCAAAGACACGTAGTACGCTCATACGCAAACTAGTCGCTTATCAGATCGTACACATACGATTGTACTCCGTACTACTACTCTTCTGTGATTCCGATTTCGCCAGAAGGGTTCTACAGCGGAATCGTGCGAGTTTGGCGCACCTTTCTTTTTTCCCACGTTGACGGCAGACGGAATGTCGCTCCGTCCCTAGCCGAAGGATTCGACCCACGAGTCAGCGTACAGTCTGACCGCAGCGCATGGAAACTGAGGATGGGTCAGCAGTGGTGAAGGACGTGGAAGTTCTTGACAATTCATGGACACGCGGAACTCTTTGGTGGAGTTACGGAACACACTGCGAAAGTTCTGCCACGCCTCTGTCAGGCTGTCTCCATCTGAGGATACGACCTTACTGTTTCCGTTAATGCTCCAATGGAAAGAACCTGCAACCTGAAATCACGGGCGAACTGAACGTACGAGCAACGAGACCAGGTTTCTCATTGAAGACTTTGGGCATGACTGCAGTTCCAGCAGAGGTGATACAGCAAGATCTACGTCGTGGGTGCCCAACCCGTAATACTACCGAGACCAAGGTACGAAATGGTTCGACCCGCAGAAGATATCACTCACGTGAGCTGTCACTCCAGTCCAGTAGCAGTCTAGCAGATGCACATCCAATTCTTATTGGGAGTAAATTGAGCCGTGTGATGCCCGTCTCATCCTGGGTGAAAGTCAAAATCATTCGACTTTGCGTATGGTGCGGATGGAAGTATGTCCCATCACAATGTCAAGCATCTGACATCAAAGGGCTCAGTCCTACACTTGGGCTGGCCTTCCGCGATGTCCGATGATCTCACAAGACGTTCTCCCAGCAGCAGTCGACCTTTGAGTTTGCAGCCCTGGCTTCGTAAGCTACGCCGCGAAATATTCCGCTACTTGGCGAGCTAGTTCTGTTCGGTTGCGCGTGTCGAGCTTATGCAAGGTACCTGGCTGAGAGAAAATAGCATCCGGCAATGATGTTCGGATGCCGTTCGTGGATTAACATCCGAGGCATTCGTATCGTAAAATTCTCCATGAAAGACCCTCGCTCTCGCGAGACTAAACCTCGTAACTCTTGAGCTCTTGTGCAAACGCTAGCGGCCAGTCCTAAGTGATCCGCAAATTGGTGGCTTTTTAATGCATGCATGCACGCGACGATCTTTGGAAATCCCAAAGATCTGGGACTGCTCAATCACCCCGCCATAATCACCGAATGGGATACGCAAAGAAGATCAAACCACATGAGCTTCAGCTTGATCGAGTCGTTTGGTCTCATAATAATGCATCCAGAGATAGCCCCAACGAGACTACGTGATGATATTGCAGTCGGCCTTGAAATAGAAATGCTGATGACATTTGTTCATGACCATGAAGATCGTCTCGGCGAGACCTGAGACCGTGTGGATCCGGATGTCCTCGTGACTGATATCGTGATTCTGCATGATTGCTCAGATTGGCGAAAGAGTGCTGTTGTGATCTGCGGGTAGACGTTTTCCGCGACGTTCGTGTCCTCAAACTTTCGTTCAGTCTGTGCGATTAAAGACACTGTCGGCTGCAGCGCAAGTTGCGGAAAAGCTGCTGGGGAAGTGTCGCAGTAGGTTGTCCCCACGCCAATGTAGGTCCAAAGGTACCTATGAAAAAGCGAGAACTCGGCAAGCGAATTGCGACTTGAAACAACTCCACGAGTTCCTGACATGGAACACAGACGTTCTCCTTGATGTCATGTGAGGCCTGCCCGTGCTTCATGAATGCGAGAATCGTATCATAATTGAAGTTCGCGGAGACGGTCTACAACTCTATGCCCATCACGCCAGGGCTTAACGCGACGGCGTGAAGTTTAGAGACATGTATTGACGTAGCCGTATTGCGACAGCCACGTGCTCGTTTAGTTCGTTACGATCTCAATAGGCCCGACTGAATTATGCAGTGAGAGTCTGGGACCACTTGTTGCTACAGGGGAATAGGCATGCCTCGAAGACAGTAAGACCATGAAGAGTCAGATGCTTTAGCATATGTTCGGTGTGTCAAAGAGATCCTAGCAGCCTGTATCCGGCCGACTTGAAATCCGGAGTAGCTGTTGGTGAGTTGTCGGTAGGTGATTTTCATAGTTCGACAACACGGCCTTGTCACAAGTCAAGACTTCGCATGGTGGTATTTGAGCGCGAGGTACATGTCAGAGGCGGTCAACTATGATTGCTGCTTTCCAGCCATGACCAAGCTCTACGACTTCCAATCTGGCTGCATGTAGCCGTGATCGAGTAGACCCCGAAACAGGAGATTGTCTGACAAGCTGAGGCCAGCTATCTGGTATGCGATACTTTTTCTGATCTCTTCGCTAGTCAAGCGAAGTTGAACGCTCTCATCGGGTGCGATCAGCAGCGTGAAGAATTATGAGCCTATTTTTTCGATGTCCAATGTCGCGATTTTCCACACCTACCAGGTATTCTCTGGTTGAAAGCCGAGGCTTTTTCACCGCCTCGCGCGAGGTGCAGCGAACACCATTAGAGCCAACATGGCCATCTTCAAGCATGGCCTGGTCGAGAGTGTTGATCGCAGTAACGTTACGACAACAGGGACGACATGCAGGCAGAGCAACAAAACAGCCAATGAACTCGACTAGGATTGTCCATAACATTGGTGTCTGCTTTGAGTCGCAGGCCTGAGATCGCGGCATGACTTGGATCACGCACATCTATTGTAACCACAAGCTTTGAAGATAGCCAGAGAGCATTTTGACTTCTGAACTGCGCTAAACAGGTTGGCATACAAATATGTGCCTCTGCTTGAGATACAGCGCCGTTATTGACGGTTCACGGTTGCATGGGAACATCCGAGAGTTTTCAAGATCGGATCCAGTACACCTCAAGCTGCAACACCGTCACACTGGATAAACTTGAGATACTGAAAACGGCGGACAAGGTCATGCAGCCAGTGAGCGACTGACAGCTGTGTCCGTGCGCTGTACATACAAGATGCAGGCTCAGGGCTGCTCGAACGCTGTCCCGCCGCGAACGTCGGGTGGTCTGGCTGAATATTAGAGCAATTCTGTTGCTTGTTGTTAGATAAGATTCGATTCTGGAAGGCCCAAAGAAGGGAAAAAATATCCCGATTGTTCAACGCCATCGGTGCCTCACCACACTAGTTTTAGCCGGCGTGGTTTTGGAGCGACGTATGGGAGCACAGAAACGGGATGTCACCTTTGGTCATGGGCATCAGCCAAGGGTACTTCTGTCGCCTCACTCACTCACGATCAAAGGCCCGTCTCCCAAGTAGCCACAACCAAACAAGCCGCTAGAATGCAGAAGTGTTCGACAGGCTTTGGACCGCTCTTGTCGTCAGGAACAGGCCACGAGGAAAAACGGTATAACGCCGCTTGGCCGAGCAATGCTAGTGTACGAGAGTCAGTGGGAAACCACGGTATTGAAAATTCGTGTTTGCTTTTGTTAGGTGATTACTCGGATAATTCGTGATGCAGCTGCTGCTAGGGCTACTTTGGTACGTCCAAGAGCTTGTTTGCTGCAGATAGTGCAGGGAGGGCGAGATGCCGTGTAGGTCGACGAAAGCTCCCAGCCTCCCGCAACAGAAAGCATTGACTTCAGGTTCTGCCGAGCACGTTTTTCCCCTCACACGCTTTTTGTAGCAACCACACGCTGAACGAAAATCCTTGTTCCGCGTAACATTACATCAGCAAGCCTGTCTCATTTATCTCGCTAGCTTCTTGTCGGTCGATGCTTTCCCACATCGTAGTTGTCTAGTCAGAATTATGCCCATAGCTTCGCCGCACGCCTCCACCGTCGAACGCCTGCTACGCCTCAGAGCATCTAAATTGGTGTGTTGATCCTGGATACTGGGTCTGCGCTATTACCGCGTTTCAACTGATTCAGTGTCATTCCCGCCATAGGACCGGACCACAGCCGTGGCCTTGGGAACCTGGAAGCTTCGCATGTCCATCCCGCTCCCTCTACAGACGGCTTCTCTCAACCCCTCTCCATTCATCCCCGTTCCTGAGTCTCTTGCACGATTTCGTCCCAATCTAAACGGATAGTGCAATCGGAAGCCCGTGTGCCTGTCAGCTCGGAGCTGCCCATGACGACAGTTTGGCATCGAGCGTTCTGACCGCGTTGCCCTTGTTTGTCGACCTTTGGGCTTCGCATTTTCTTCCCCATCTCGGTCGTCATAGTTGTTCCTTTTGCTTGATTCGATCCGAGTCACGACCGTCTTGCCACGGCTGCATGGACCCCTAACTCCGCGAGCCCAGCTATCTGTGTGCAACCCGGGATGGAGGCTCCAGATGCAAAACGTCCTCGCCTGGACCACGAGCCTGCATCATATCCTCCTCCCTCTGGTCACCCACTCCGTCCTGCCTCCACTCCAGTGATTCCTGCACCTCAACACTCCCACGCGGACCACCCTCCCTCCGCGCCGGCATCTCACACTTATCCTGCTCCTCCTTCTGGTCCTGGACCTTCGGTGCACCATCCGGCGCATCCTCCACCTCCAAACGCTCCTCCAGGTCAGCCGCCTCGAGAGAACGGCGCTGACCCGCATAGAGCCACCACGTATCCAGCTACCGGTCCCCCGGGTCCTCCAGACCATCAGCCTGGATATGGAGTAGGTCCTGGCCATCACCATCTGTCCTATCCTCCCGCTTCGCAAGCAGGTGGCGCGCATCCGCCGCCGGCTGGATACGGTAGTCGACGAACATCTAGCGCTGACCGTCATCCGGCCTCCATGGCTGAACATCAACCGCACCATGGACTACCACATCACCAGCCGGCACCACAGTACCAAGGACCAATGGAGCCGCACGTGAATGGTAGCATGCCTCCCAGCGGAATGCAATATCATCCTCAAGATCAATACCCGGTCGGTCCCGTTCCACACCATGGCGCATACCCTCCAACCCCATCAGCTGCGTACCATGGAGGCCCTATGTACGCCCAAGGACCCTCTCAATACGTTGGACAGGCCAGACGAAAGCAGGTTCGAGCGCAACAAGTACGTCTCGTCCAATATTTGGTTCACATGTGCTGATACACTATAAGGCATGCAATCAGTGTCGCCAGAGGAAACAAAAGTGCGATGAAAACCGCCCGTGTGGTTACTGTAGCAATGAGGGGATTGGCGACCAGTGCCAATACAAGGAAGTTCCTCCACCAAAGTATGCTCTCCCCATGTGTTGCACGAAAAACACTAACGAGGAAACAGAACCGACCGGCACATCGTTACACTACTTGACCAGCAAAAGTCACTCGAAGATGGGCAAGGGCGAATCGAAGACGAAATGCGTGTGATGCGGCAAGAGGTTGCCAGACTGAACCAGCTTTTGCAGCAGGACAGCAAGAATGCTGAGATCGGCTCAGTCAAGTTGATGTCACCTCCCGAATTTCCTTCAAGTGCACCTGCTACTTATGGCAGCATCGCGGCCGGAGCCATCACTGAGGATGTGAAGAACATAGATCCGAGCGCCGACAACGAGGAACAGCAGACCGTTCAAGACTCGGCACCGACATCTCACGAGACTGGCGCCCAGTACCTCGTACAGTGGCCGTATATTGCAGATTACTTCAAGAACGCGGGGGTGAATTCTTCAGAGTATGTGATGGATGAGACAGAAAGATCTGGCACATTGCGGCCCTATGGCTGGTCACACATAGAGAATGGCCAGATACAAGACCCGCCCTCTGATGATGCGTTTGATGAGGAGACCAGGGAACAGAATGTCGACGATCCACTCGAGGGCATGTGGGGCAGTGGGCCAGCAACACGCGGGCCAAATAACCCCCCCAACGTTGGAGGTGGAAATCCTGACGGTTCGCTCGACTTGGTTGGTGATACCGTGTGGAAGCTTTGGGACAGTTATATGCGGAACATGTGGGTGTTACACCCATTCTTGGACGCAAAGTGGTTGAACACGAAGATCGAGGAGTTCGTGAGCAATCATTCTCCCGCATCGTTCCACACCACCTCCTCAGATGGACAGTTTGCAATGCCCGGTGCACCAGCGTCGGGTGCTCGACCGGATACCCCAGGCTCAACAATTGGCAAGCGTAAAAGACAGTCCAACGCGAGCGAAGACACTAGCGACTTCTCGTCTACGGAGAATACTCGCAAGTGGCAAGCTCCTAAAAAGACGCCTGATCGGTCCATGCAGAATGCCATTGTCCTGCTTGTGCTTGCGCTCGGGAAGGTGCTGCTGGAAGACAGATTTCTGCTCGAGGAGTTCTCGACGAGGACATCATCAACTGATCCATCGGAAACCTCGTACGCGAACTCTCCTCATGACCCGAGACCATCGCCTCGGTCGCATCATCCGTATGAATCTGCTTCGTCTCCGGGAGATCTCAAAGCCGCGGCAATGGCACGAGGAGCGTCATATGAAGGCTCGCGTCCGAAACGGTCGCGAAAAAATGGCCGTGTGCCAAACGCAGAACTCTATCCCGGGCTCGCATACTTCGCGCATGCATCGGATATTCTTGGGAATAATCTTGGGGGGAATAGCATCATGCACGCTCAGGCCTTTCTGCTTGCGGGTATCTATTATGGCCAACTCGGTCGCGTGACAGAGAGCTGGTCTTGGATCAACGAGGGCCTAAGAGTGACGACGATTCTGTCCAACAAGAAGAAGTGAGTGATGTGAAACAAATAAGGGGCAGTGCGAGCTAACATTCTCAGATATCGGAAGTACTTGCTCAGTCGTGACGAAGAGACTCAGAGACAAGCCCCAACAGATTCTCTTGACCCACAGAGCATTCTCGTCGCCATCCTGTGCTGGTCTGCTCTGCAGCTAGAGAGGTCAGCCCAAGTAGCCTTCGAGTTCCTAGAATTGCCACTAATGCTGCTGCAGTGACTTACGAGCCGAACTCGATCAGCTACCGCAGCCGAGCCAGCTGATGTATTCAGAACCACGCATCATATTTCCACCCCACCCAGTAGGAGTGGGAAAGACGATAGAGCTTTATTATGGCCCGCCGTTGGTGGTGGATGATATTATTCACTCGTATCACTTCCAGATTCACCTTCGCCTGACTCTCAATCGTACGCACACAGCCCTGTACTCCACTCAGTCGCGTAAGTCCTCCTTCCTTTTAGATATCAAATACTTGCTTATCCACTAATAGGTTTGCCGCACAATCGCAAGAAGCGCACGACCGTAGCTTGGACCGATGCCGACACTGGAGTCCTTTTCCATATCCTTCAGAATGTTCGCATGCTGCTGGGCAGTGCGACCAGATATTTCTGGCACGACAGTGAACAGCTCACCGATGATCTGTTAGAGGCTCGATTAAGAGCAAAGTACTACGGCGGCGAATACATCATCCTTCGACCTTACATCTACAGTGCCTTGCGATGGTCAAGCGATAGCGGCAATGTTCACCTGCGTCCCCCATTCGATATGGAGGAGTGGTTGCATCAACACAACGCCGCCGAGAAGGCTAAGGCGTCTCGACGTGCGTTCAACAAAGAGCACGGTCAACCGGAAGAAAGGGAGGAGTTCCAGCTGCCAGAGGTGGAAATCAGCTATGAGACTTTCCAGAACAACGAAAAGCTTGCTAAGCAATTCCTGTGGTGCTGCAAGCGCTGCATCGATTCTGCTATGGCTAGTACCGAAGTTTTCGATGGTGTCGCTTCACCGCTTGATGACAAGAGACTTCGAGTAACCAACATCCACGGGACAGCCACTGCGTAAGTGCAGCACCAAACATTACCACATGTAACTTGCTGATCTTTCCACAGTCAGTTCAGCAACATGCTCGTCCTCTGCGCGGCGACACGCTCATGGCTCGCACCTATGGTTGACAAGGACAAGCTCAAGCATCTCATGGAGAGAACGATCGCTCTCCACGAGAGGCTCTCTCCTCTGGCTCCAATCTTCCGAACGAACAAGAAGGTGCTTCAAGAGGCTGCTAAGGAGCTCTATGGGGCCGAGCCTGTCATGCAAAGGAGCGGGCACATTGCTTGGCAGAGTCCTGGCAGTTTTCCCGGTTCTCATTCTCATCACTCGATGTCTCCTGCCAGTGCTGGCACGCCTCGAGTGCCCCACCATCAGCAACCCCCACCAACTTCGGCACATAGCTCATTCAGCTCGGCTCGATACTAGACCTCTCTCGAGCGCGATGAGGGCGGCTGTTTTGACGGTTCGATTCAAGGTCCGACCAAGCGTCCTTTCAGCAAAAGGATTCTCGATGCCCCGACATCATCTCGGACATTGGCCCTCTGGAGGAAGTCGGGGCATCTTCAGAACCCCGTCCTCTGATCTTTTTGCATCTTCATGCATTTTGTTGTCTTGCTATCATGGTTTCACGTCGTTTTCACGGCCGCATCACGGCGCTTGTCTCAGCATCACTCATCGGCGTTTTCTTCATCACCTCGACTGGCAGCGCTGCTCCGTTCGCGCAGCGCTAGCTCATTCGAATCGGCGGAAATACCCACTGCAGCAGCTTCCAGGCGCATATGCGGCATTTTGATTCTTCACGCACTTGGGTAGGCAGCACTGCGCTTTTCACAGCACGCACACATATACCACGAGGCGGCTCTTTGTATTACTAGTGACTATCAGGTCACTCATTTGTTGTGCGCTTTTGAATCCTGTTTTGATTACTCTGTCATATGGTAGGAGGGGAAGTCGGTGGAGGTGAGGATTCGTAGTAGGGTGTGGGTTTTCGGATGGGCATGCGGTTGAGATGATGTATGGATCGGATGGGAAGCCGTTCTTGCCTTTGGCAACGTTCCTCCTGGATATGGCGCGGCTGGATCCGGAGTTTCCATGGGCTTAATGGCTCGTTCACAGAGCGACCTGGGTATCAGCCTAGGGAGTGCTTGTGAAGCTGGGAGGAATTTTTAGATCTTTCTCGAGTATCGGTGCTTTGAAGAGAATCACTGCTTCCAGACGCTTAGAAATACTTAGATCTGAATTCACAACCACTGTTGACAACTCTGCGCTTGCTCACTCTCAGGATTGGACTTGTGACGGCGCCTGTATATGTTATGTAGCCGCGCGAGCGTCTATCGCGCTTATATTTTCGTACATCCTCCGACATCGAAGCAACTTTTTTGATGACTGGCTGTCTCACGACTTCATGTGGAGAACATCTTCACTGAGTATCTTTCGTCCAGATGTTTGGCGCTTCAGTAATAAACTTCCTCTCTTTCTACTGTCACCGCCACTGCGTGCCTACAGTGCCGCAGCGGCCATGTCACCTCCCACCATGAACGCTCCCGAATATGTCGAGTCTGTTGCTCGCAAGACCCAGATCCTGCCTATAAATGCCACCAAACTTGGAGCAATTTCATACACCACCTCCAAGGACGGCATTTTCGATGAATTGGATGTGCAGTTGGACGGCCAGTCTCAGGATGCTCGCCATTTGAGGCTCGCGGCAGATCGTCTACGAGACTCCAATGTGCCCGTCGCATTCCCAACAGAGACTGTATATGGTCTTGGAGCAGATGCGACAAGAAGTGACGCTGTCAAAGGGATCTATGCCGCCAAACAGAGGCCATCAGACAATCCTTTGATCGTTCATTTCGCGTCCCTGCGACAGCTAGAGCAATTGCTATCTTCAAGTAGGAGCGGCGAGATCTATGGAGCTTCCGGAGGCACCATCCCACCAATCTATCTGCCTTTGATCAGAAAGTTCTGGCCAGGTCCTTTGACCATCATCTTACCCAACCCAAAGAATTCGCCTCTTGCGCCCGAAGTCACAGCAGGACTTAGCACATTCGGTGCTCGCATCCCTCGCAATTTGCTTGCACTGCTACTGATCAAGCTCTCCGACCGACCAATCGCTGCGCCGTCCGCCAATGCATCGACGAAGCCCTCGCCCACCGCAGCCGAACATGTCAAGGAAGATTTGGACGGCAGGATAGAGTACATCATCGATGGTGGACCATGCGATGTTGGCGTCGAGAGCACAGTTGTTGATGGTCTCTCGGATCCACCAGCCATACTCAGACCTGGCGGTATTAGCATCGAGCGGATTCGCGAGTGTGAAGGCTGGGAGAACACTATCGTTGGGTATGAAGATGCTTCAATGAAGAAGGGTGCTCCACGCGCGCCAGGCATGAAGTATCGTCATTACTCTCCGAAGGCCAAGGTCTTCCTGTACGATGCTGGAGCGGACCTTCCATCTCAAGGTCTGTTCGAGAAGCAAGGCTTTAAGAGGCTTGGCTTCATCTGCACAAGGAAATGGAAGACAGCAGGAGCATCTCTTGCCAATGGTCGGAAATCGGTCAATGGGTCGCTATCAAATGGCGAAGGGCACGAAAGAAGTGGAGCATCAGTTCTCGATACCATGATCCCATTCGAACGACCAGACATCACATCTGGGACGGCCGACGATAGCCGGACGGAAACCTCGACATGGCGGAGCGAGCTGGGAGATCATGCGACGGACGTAGCCAGAGACCTGTTCTGGGCATTAAGAGAGCTCGATCGTAAGGGCTGCGACGTCATCTGCGTCGAAGGCATCAGTGCTGAAGAGGGCGATGTTGCTGCAGCAGTCATGAACCGACTCAAGAAGGCAGCTGAGGTGCAACTGGAGAGATGAAAGACAAGGACGAGCTCGATCATGACATGAAGACCCGTGAGCATACAGTTGCACAGGCTGACCTCGCGCGTCGGCTGACCTTATGTGTTTGCTGACCTCATGTGTCTGCTCACTTCCCATGTGCGATGAAACGGGAGGGCTCGATGCCATTCAAGAGGACCATCTGAGCCTTCTGACTTACGCAGAGAAGGTAGACATGCCCAGCGGGAAGCACGAGCGAAGCGTCCAAAGACAAGAGAGACGCAAGAGACACAAGAGAGACGCAAGAGACACAAGAGAGACGCAAGAGACACAAGAGAGACAACTAAATCAGTCCACTAGCAATAAAAAATATCTTCCCTCCCCCAACATTCGCTCTATCTCCGTCAACGTTAACAACACGCAAAGCATGTGCAATCTCGAGGGATCTTGACCATCGCGCTCAGACTATGGCAATTCGAGAGAAGGAGATAAGGGAGGTTCAAGTCAACTTGGCCATGCGCCTTAATGGTATCACTTATTAACAATAGTAACATGTAGAAACAGGTAGACCCGCAGCTCTTGCTTGGTACCTTGGTATCAATTCTCTCAAGTTTAGTCCTCTTCCGACTCGCACAAACCGGCGTCCTTGCCGCTCGTGACTTCGTAATGGCTGGTGAAGCCATCGACCCATTGTGGGAATGCGGTGAGGGACTTGGTTGGCTTCTTAGCCACGGATACGACACCGAGCTTGAGGTCTGGCAGCTCTGAGACAGGGACTTCGTCGCCGCAGCTCTGTGAGTCATGTTAGTGCTGTGCATCGGATTGTGGAGTGGAAGATTACGTACGCCAATGACTCTCCAGGTCAGGTTGTCTGTGAGGTATGGAACCACAAGGTCTTCTGAGAGACCAGCAAGAGCGTTGAGCACAACGTGCTTCTCAAGGTACTTGGTCAATGGGATGGTACCAGCGACGATGGCAGGGCCCATCTGGTAACCCTGCTTCATCGAGGTGATGGCCTGGATACCGACTAGGGTGTCAGACTTGGCCCACTCAGCGCGATCCTCAGGAACGTCACCGCAGAAGACGAAGATCTGGTAGGAGCCATCCAGAGCGTTCTTGTCGGTGCGCACATTGACGAGGTAGTCACGTGGAGAAATGATGCCGAGGTAGCCGTTGATGTCGTTGACGATATCCTGAGCGTCAGCTGCGACATCCTCGGCAATGTCACCAACTGGGCCAAGCGCATCGGTGACGGCATCGCCGACCTCAGTGAGAATGCCAGTGATGTCACCAAGGACTGGCGAGCGCTTCTTGTTGCCGGCTTGGGGCTGACCAGCACCATACAGCCTGTTGACTGCCTCAACAACGGACTGGGGATCACCAGAGATCTCCGAGTACGTGTAGCCGAATCGTGTGTGGTCACGGACAGAGTTGGAGGTGTGGAAGTTGCCAGCAGTATCAGAGTGGAACGGAACAAGAGGCGAGTTCGCATCCATGTTCGTGCCGGCAGCGTACCAGTAGTTGCTGTAGACTTGAGGAGCCGGGTCGACATAGGTATCTGGATAGAGAGCCTGCCACATCGCAAAGAAGCGGTCGACCATGGTGTGATGGAGCCAGAAAGCAGGGTCGAATGCCGAAACGTCAATGATGGACATGTCGCCGTTATTGGCGCCACCGAAGAGACCGTGGATGGTGTCATGGATGGACTCGATGCTGTCGTAGCTGCCCTGCTGGCCCTGTGCCCAAGCTTCGTTGCTGACTTGCGCAAAGTTGTTGTAGTTCGCGAACAAGTTGAAGAGACGGCTTGCAAGACTGGCTTGCTGGCCGTTCATGGTATCAATGATGCCCTGGTCGTTGTTCTGAGTTGGGTTGTCTTGCGAAACAGGGTTGCGGTATGTCTGCGTCCAGCTGACGAATGGTGAGTAGATCAAGTTCTGCGTAGCCTTGGTGAACTTGTAGCTGTACAGCGGGTTGTCGATGTTTCGCTGACCGCTTGGAGTATTGACGGAGATCTGGTTTTGCACAAGCACATCAGGCACAGTATTGCCGCCGTTCTGGGGCGCAGCCCAGTCCCAGTAAGGAATGCGCAGAGTAGCCGCTGCGTCCCTATATCTCTGCTGGTCAGAGCCTTGGAACTCATTCGCGATGTCGACGGCATTCTGAACGAGGATCTGCTCGTATACTGCGAGGTATGGTCGGTGCCATGGCAAGAACAAGTTCGAGACGTGTGTGCAGTATCCTGTGGGTGGGTTCGCGGCTGGGTTGCCAGCAGCGCCGTTCCAGTCCATCATCGGTAGGCCGTGAATACCTTTGGGTACGTGTTAGTGGTCGCGCCGACGCATTCCCCGTGTGGACCATACCTGACAATGCGAAGTAGGACTGGAAGTCATCCTGGTCCATTTGCTGCATGCGCTGGAGTGCCAAGATATACATGTTGAACTGGTCCCCATTGCCCTGAAGCTGTCTGATCTCGAGGCGCGGCTGGATACCGCTTCCCTGGAAACCAGTCACAGCAAGCGGCGCAGTCTGTCTCTTCTCCTTCCTGCCGACGCCATGTGGGCCTGCGATAGCGTCCGCGACCAGCAGTGCTGACGCGAAGACGGTCGCGATAGTGGAACGTCCGAATACCATTATGATTATTGTCGTGATATCGCCGCCTTGGCAATGATATCACAAAGTTCTACGGACTCTTCGTTTCGTTTAGGTGGATGTCATGAGGTGATCCAGACGGATGTTTCCAGGTTTTGTTTACGGAAAAGTTGAACGCGCGATATTGATAAGGAGTGAGAGACGTCGTCTAGACTGCAAATTCAAGCATCAAAGGAAAGGCAAGAAAGCAAAGAACGAAGGTACTGTAACGAGTGTCTGTGAGAAATGGCCGTTACGCGACCACGAAAAAAAGAGTGAAAGTCACGGAGGTAAAGGACCGTGAGAGAAGATTGGAAGTAGAAGAGTGACGATCGGAGAAGGAGAAGAAGAGGTGAAGGAAGAAAATGGCACTGGCTTTAGTGAAGCAGATCATACATCACATTGAGAGTTGCGTGTGGATACTCCATACAAGCACTGCATCCGAAAGAGCGGGAAGCCGTTACGCCAGAAGGCCACCACGGCAGGCTGTGGCAGTGAGCTTAACATTCGGATCTCCAAGGGTTCCATGCCCAGCTTGGACGCATTGAGAACCTCGAGGGCACCGGGGCAATGTTATTGGCGCACAATCGCAGATTCAAGATGTTGAAACAAGTGAGCAGATCATTCAGGGAATCAGGGCACGAAGTCGTTCAGGAGATTTAGCACTCTTTCCTGATTGGGCCTGGCACGGGCTGGCGTTTGAGATTAAGATCACCTCATGAAACTGCCCTCTCCCACATCTCATCCAATTCATTGACTAAACTCGAAAAGCGCGACATCTGTTGCCCTCCAGAATCAGAGGTGCTGCCTCGCTGTCGCCATAGGCCACTGTTCAAGCAGCTGTTCGGATCGTGCGGATGTTGTTTATCGGCGGTCGCGAGCAAGAAGATGAACGTACCACAACTCGGGCATGCAGCGAAGCCGAGGTGACACACGTCACCGATACAATGACCATGCTTTCTATTTGCTAGCGGGTCTCGAGGACTGTATGACCTGTCTGTGGAAAGACATCTGCAGTTCACGATACACTGCTTATCAGTCTGCCGCTGCATCGGTTGGACCTCTGGTGTCCGTGAAAATGTAACATCGTGGCAGTCGAGAATCTCGTGCGCACCAATGATTTGCTGCTTTCAAGTTTCTGGAGCTTTGCTTTGCGAGACTCGGGAGGCTCACGCGATATTCAGTGCCCGATGTGGTTCCTGATTTGCGGCACGGGATCCATGCTTTGTGAGAAACTTTGATATCATTGTCAACACTGCGACATATCCGAGCCCAACTTTCGTTCCAGGGCTTTGCTATCCTCAGCGCAAGCCTCTCATACTTCTTCTCACGCATGCAACTGTCCGTTCTCAAGCTGTGGGATTAACTTGCTTATGCGAATTCACGACCCTTTCGACAGCGTCGTCTCCATCCTCCCGTGGTACAGGCATCCCTCTGTCATGGGGACATGCGATCTGCACAGCACGAGATATTGATCTGCGCAACCAAGTGCAACTCAAATGCACAGCCTTCACTGATCTAATTATCGGCTTCTTCGGCATGATTGGCAAAGCTTTACTTCCGCATGCGACAGCAAAGAATGCAGAGAGACGCAGGATGTTCCTTTGCGAGCATAGCGGATAGTGCTGCTGTGTAACAGACCGATCCTGGGCATCGGTCACAGTCTTCACACTGTGGAAATAGAAATGAGGCCATGCATGCCTCCGTGAGAATAATGGAATACCACGGTACCGGCACAATCGGGTCCTGTCTATGCAGCTTGCTGCTCACAAGGTCATCTGTTCGGTCGCTACGCGTGCCGCAGTGCGCGACGGTGGATCGGTACTTGTGTCACAAAGCCTTTGTATATATGGGGGTGCTATTTATTGTTTGTTCCTCACCGCTATAACGCGGAAAAGAATTGTCAGGCAAGCCTTCGCGGTCCAATCTATGGCTTCCATATGCTCCATCGCGAAGCCTCTGGTCTCGACACGGTTCAAGGTCCAAGCATTTGGGACGTGACTCCATCACCATCAAGAGAAGACAGATCGATCTGACCCAACTAATTCTTCAGACCTGGACGACGAGTGTATATATGGGAATCCCCAATGGAGGAAAGTATGTCGAAGTCAGATCGTTGATATTTCCGAAAGACGTCCATCGACAGCTACGACGATCTTGTCGAAGCATCTTCGAGACTCCATATATAGCTGCTCCTTCCTAGCAGAACTACATGATCGTACATGGCTCAAGGTCGCGCCTTCCCATCCAGCCCAATCGCTCTTTCCTCCCCTTTCAAAAACGCCAGGCAAATGCATCGCGACTCCCATTCCTTGGCATAGCCATCGAATTCCAAGCAATATCTCAAAAGGCTCAATTTCCACCATGCTCATCACCGAACGCACCATCAAATTCCCCTCCACCAATGTCCAGCCCCAAGTCGTCATCTGCATCACCATATCCCGCGGTGTCTAGCCCCTCAAAGATATCATCATTACCAAACATAGTCCCCGCCTCGTTCGGTGTATCGTTATTCGACGCCGACGTCGGTGCTTCGACCATGGTACTCGCTGGCGCTGCTTGCTCTGCCGTACTTGTACCTGCCCCCGGCTGCGGAGGCGTAGGCTGCTGATCCGACGCTTTCGGCGGAGATGTGGTTGATGGCGCTGTTTGAGCTAGGGAAGGTTGTGCTTGTTGCTGATCATTCCCCTCACCAACCATGACCCACTCGTCCTCCGCGCCCGGCTTAGTCTCGCTCCCGCCTTCTTCGTCCCCAAGACCCGTCATATCCACATCCATATCCATGCCCTCCAACAAATCCAGCCCATTGTCATCGCCGCTGCCTCCGGCCTGCTGCCCCTCATTCGCCGCATCGGCAGCTTGCTGCATGAACCCGGTGTCTGGGCCTCCAGCCGTCGCACCAGGTGTCTGCACGCCCGAATGCGGTTGCGAGATGCCTGGTGTGCTGATACGTGCCGCTGGTGAATTGGTGTATGAGCCGCCTCCGAACTCGTCGAGGAGGTTGGCAGCGGAGTTATCCCCCGTCTCGAACATGCCGTTGCCATTGCCGTTACCCGTGAACCCATTCGATGATGAGGCAGTCTCCACGTTCTGCTGCTGTTGTGTTCCGTTTGAGGCAGGCGCGACACGCGTTTTGTCTTCCTTCTCCAGTCCGCCCTCCTCAATACACACCTTCGTTTTCTGCTCTGCGATCTTGGCGTGCAGATTAGACTCTACCTCGTGCACAATCGCGTCTGCATCGTTGTCGTTGACATCGCGCAGTTTGCGCTCTGCCTTCATGTACGTCTTTGACTTGTTGAATTGCCCCACCGTCTCTGCGTGCTGGGCCTTCATGGCCTCGATGTCGGCCTTGCCCTTCTCCACGAACTGGGAGATGCGCTTCTCGAACTCGTCGAGCTTTTCGGGCGAGAGCTTCGTGTAGCTATTCGTGGCTTCGTGTGCTCGCACGGCGACACCCTTGTCTTCCCTGCCGTCTCTGCTCGAGTCCAATGGCGCGACTACAGCCAGTGGATCTGGTGCGGTGAGAATACCGTCCGTGAGCTCCTTCAACGATCCAGTCAGCCCGAAGCCGAGGTCTTCTGGCATGATCTGGCTCATGGAGTAGACGGAGGAGAAGATCTCCTCCATCCACTCGTGATGCTGCTTATATCGCATCTTGCTGATCTCGGCGGGTGTGAGCGTGTCAAAGTAGTCGCCAAACTCCGTGTCCTCTTCGAAGATGGCATCTGAGATGGTGTCCTTTTGTGCCAGCACTTGGGCCGCACCGCTCCTATCAACCTTGACGCGTTTTGAAGGTGGAGCTGCGAGTGGTTGCTGGGGATAGCCTGGGCCCATTTGGGGACGGGCCATGCCAGGAGGCTGTTGGTAAGCCGGGTGTCGCTGGTGCGGCTGCACGCCCGTATTCGTGTTTACCGTCGGCCAGTTGGAGCGGTCCATCAGCATAAACTCCTTGCGCTGAAGCACGGCGCCCTGCTGCTCTAGGAATACGCGCTCTTGCATCAGCTTCTGTATCTGCGGCTGGATCGGCATTTGCCCAACGGGGCGTCTGTACTCGTTGTCGGAGGGGCCATAGTGAACGAGCCAGAAGGCGGGATCGACTTGTGGAAGCGAGGGATCTTTGTCGATTATGTGATAGCGCATGCGCTGGTGCGTCGCGATCTGCTCGTGGCCGTAGATATAGCCGGCGCGGTGTACTAGTATCTCGACCATCTTGGGCGTAGTTAGCATAATCCTGTTGCAAAGTATTGAATCAGGCTTGTTCGTACATAGCCTCGCAGGTGCTGCCTGAACGTCATCTCCTGATCTGTCCAGATGTAGCCGTCGCTTGCGAAGTGGTTCTGCATGCGCGGTGCCTGCCATGTCAGGAACATGGTGCCGTCTTGCGGAGGAGTAAGATACGTCCATGCCATCGGCTTGACCTCGCGAACGATGTGGCTGGCTTGTAGGAGATGCTGCAGTGCCTGGTCGAGGCCAATTCTCTGCATCGTAGGGAACTGGTACGTGGACATGAGGTGCAAATGGGGCAGCTACACGCTCGTCAGTACCATCTCATGCCTCTTTCCAGGCTGGGGAGGACGAACCAGCTGGGTGTGCACCATCATGCTTGGGTCCTGCGGCATCGCCTGCATCCTGGCGAGTGGGTTGTCGCTCTCTCAGCGACGTCCTCTAAGTGTTTGTTGGGCTGGCAAAGAGCGTGGTGGAGTTGCAACGAGCGTTGTCGCAATGTGCTTTCGCTGGAGTCCCGGCGCGACCAAGGCCAAAAGTCGCGACGGAACTCCTGCGGTCTTGAAAGTGGTCCGTGCTTTGTGAGGGTCACGTGCCCTCGAGTAAATTTGGTTGCTGTTTCCCGCAGGCAGCACGTCACTCACAACTCATTTGCATCAACGCGATCACAGATTTCGCAACTGTACATACGTCGCTTCTGGACTCGAGTGTGGTCATGTTGCACAAGTAGGTCTTCCCAGAAGCAACGAATTGCACCGTACATTTCCAGCACAGAGCTATAACGAGAGTCAAGACGAGCGCAGCAGCGGCGGGCCACCGTCCAGGCATCATCTCCTACATAACAACGCATCACTGAGGATCTTACGCGATGGCGACGGTACCGAATAAGCGGCCTGCGCCGCCGAGCAGCAAGGAGGACATGCTGGCAGAGGTGCGGCGAAGGGCAGACGAAGCGAAGAAGAGAATAGAGGCCATGCGACTTGGTGCATCAACTCCAGCAGCGCCATCACCGCCGCCTCCGCCTCCGTCAAATGGCGCGACGCCGACACCTCCACCTGCTGCAGGCGCGCCGCCTCCCGTCACCAAGCCGACCAGTCTGGCGGACATCAAGGCACGAATGGCGGCCGCTATGCAGAAGCCGAAGGCGGATGCGCCGCCTGAGCGACCTCCAGCGAGGGAGACTCCCGTTGTGGAATCAGCGCGATTCCGAGAAATGGAGGAGCGAGACCAAGGCAGGTCAGGGAGGGGAGGCATGAATGTCGCGCTGCATCCACTGCTACGAGGCGATGGACCAGTCAAGAAAGATGAGCGCAAAGACAAGCGAGGGCGACCGCAAGAAGAGAAGAAAGAGGTCATCAACCCGTATATCAGCGAGGGCGGACCAACAGGCCAGACGCGAAAGCGGCGCGACCTGAACTTCACGCACGATCTCGACCATCGGCCCGCCATGGAAGCAGCAGCAGAGATGCGACGGAAAGCAGCGCTGGAAGAGATGAAGGCCAAGATTCAGGCATCTGCTGCAAAGGCCGGACTGGACGAAGCAGCGGACACAACGTGCTTCCAGGTGCTGGAACCACCAGATGTCGAATGGTGGGACGAGCCTTTGCAGACAGACCTCGGCTTCAACGAGAATATCACCAACCTCGTCGTGCACCCCGTCCTCATCGATCCTGCGCAGGAGAAATTCACCACCTCCAAGGGTCCCACCATGTACCTGACTAAGAAAGAGCTCAAGAAGATGAGGCGCATCCGCCGCGCAGAACAGCACAAGGAAGAGCAGACCAAGATCCGCCTCGGTCTCGCGCCCGTGCCACCCCCGAAGATCAACCACAAGAACGTCATGCGCGTATATGGCGAGCTGGCTGTGCAAGGCCCCTCCGCCGTCGAGGAAATGGTCAACAAGCAGATGGCCGAGCGGGCGAGCAAACACGAAGCCGCCAACACAGAGCGCCAGCTCACGAAAGAGCAGAAGGCTGAGAAGATTGAGGAGAAGGCAGCTGCGAATGCAAGTATGGGCCTCTATCTGCAGGTGTACATGATCAAGCTGAAGCGGGAGGATCTGCTCAACAAGCACCGCTTTCTGATCAACAAGAATGCGCAGCAGTGGAGCGACATGCGCGGTTTCGGACTCGTGACCCCCAACTTCACGCTGGTGCTTGTGGAGGGGGGTGCCAAGTCGACGACGCAGTACAAGAAGTTGATGCTGAGGCGGGTCAAATGGCAGGCTATCCTCGAGGGCGGAGGCGAGATCGTGGACAAGGAGCAGTGGGAGGGTGTGGAAGACGAGACCTGCGTTATGGTGCATGAGGGCCAGATTCGGGAGAGGCGTTTCAAGAAATGGGGTAATATCCGTGAGGCGGACACGGAGCAGAAGGCGCGAGACGCGTTGGTTAAGGCCAAGCTGGAGAATTTCTGGGTAATGGCGAAGAGCTTGGAGAAGGGGACGACGTAGTGGTGAGCATCTTTTGCTGTGGCAACCTCGAGGTTCACGAAGTCCTGCATATACGAAGGAAAAGTATACCATGCATGTACGATCAATGTTCAAGTACCCCAACTAGGGATGCAAAGCATCGTGCATCACCTTCGAAACAAGACTGCTAATCGCTCGCAAAGAAACAACTCATCAACATGTCTAGATTGCCGGACCCGTCATCTTCTCGCACTACCATGGACCAAACATCCCACTACCATGGACCAACTATCCCATGCAATCTTGCTCGACCTCATTGTGGCGTCCCTAGACCATTCCAGCCTTTTTAGCTTCCTATGAGACCTCTCAATCGTCAGCCACACTCTATCCCGCACGTGTATTTCCTCAAAACAAAAACAATGTAGGAAAGAACCACAAACCAAATACGCGCAAACACCCGCCAGAACCGACGTCGCCACTGCAAACGCCTCCCTGTGTCCCGCCATCCCAGTCGAAGAACAGAGACTGCAAACCCACAGGACGAGGACGAGCAAGTCCGTGGCGAGAGGGTTCGGTGGAGTTCGTTGGCCGCGCGAAGAGCGGCGGCGGGAGAGGAGGATGAGGCTGGATCTGAGGATGCCTAGGATGCTGAGGACGGCGAGGGCGGTGGGGAGGCCGAAGATGTGGCTGTACGGGGTGGTTAGTGAGGGGTTTAAGGCTGGCTGGGGGGTGAGTCGAGGTGATACCTGAGGATGGCGAAGGAGAGGAGGTTGAGGAGGATGAGGAGGATGAGGCTTGCCATTGCCTCTTGATCAAGAGTTGGCTGAAAAAAATCTGACTGGAAAGGAGTTGGATTAAATACCCTTCACTTCACTCATTTCTTATGCACCGAATGTCAAAGACGCGTCGCGCTTAGGCACCGCAACGTAAAGCAAACGCTAGTCAATGACAACCAGCTGCATGTCTCAAAGAGCTTGGATGGGAGTTTAGTATGGTCTGAGACTCAATGACTGCCTATTGAAGCAAACGTGCCATGTAAACTTGTCGTCATTACTCTACAATCAGTGTCGTTGATCCGCTGTCTTCGCTTCCGAGACTGTGGTCACTCGACGTCATTGACAGCATCGCCCTCGGCATCTGAATCCAGCTCATTCTCCTCCCAAGTCCTCATGCAGAATATCTCTGAATACACCGTCCGAAGCTTAGCCCTCTTCCTCGCCTACCGACGGAACGCAATAACCTCACTTGTCGGCTCCTTTGCCGGCTGGTCAACATCGTATGGATGCAGTTCACCCGGCGTTGGAATGATGTGAATGTGTCCGCATTGTTGATGCATGAGGAGATTGATGCTGATGAAGGTCCTCATGCTTGCGAGTGACTGACGCCCAAGCAATTTCCTGTTATTGGAATCAGTGGCCGTAGGAGGACAGGTGAACGCGAACTGACCAAGCTATGATCACATTGCCTACGGCTTGAAGTTGCCTCAGTCGATCCTCGAGTTGCATCGCTGAAGATCTTAGTGAAGACTGAGGAGTGTGGTCTCAAATTGCGAAGGCTTTGCTGTGCGATGTTCCGCTTGGACACGGGTTGACGATGATGAGGTAAATGACTTATCTGTGACACTGTGCAAGATTTTTATATGCCGGTGCAAAAGTGAGTTCAGATCATACCTTCGACGCTTAAAACATTTGTGAAGACTCACTGAAAAGTCACTTTATGTCGCCACAGTCGACACGGCTGACGACAGATCCATACGGCTAACGATGATTCCCAAACAGTGCGAAACTTCGATGGTATCAAAGAGCTGAGTGAAGAGCGCATCAGTCCTGGAGCTGTGTAAGATGCCGTTGAAGGTAGCTTGCCACTCCACCCAGGAAGAGAGCAATAGAAATCAGTTAGAACATGGAGTGGCACAATACACAAGCACTGCCCCAACTCGAACAACATGACCACTTGGTGCAATGAGCGAAGGAAGCCGCCCTCACAAGATCAGGAAAATGAGTTCCATGAAGAACAATCATTCATTTCCACCCTTCACCCACCACCTTCACTCGTTTGCCCACAATTACGACGCTCCACCAAACTAATCACTCTACACCGAGGGCAATTCGAGCTTCCGGTCAATCGTCACCCATCATGAGCCTGAGGAGCACAGCGAAACCTCTAGCCATGAAGACATCATCCTTCGAGTACATATCTCGTTCTTTGCACTCAAGTGACGGCCACGCCGCGTCGTGGGTGCAGAAACAGTTCTTGACCATGACAGAAACAATCCATAGGACACTATAGAGCCGCCAGTCGTTGCCTTGGAGCCAGATTTGTCTCAGGAATGCGAAACGAGCAAAGTCATTCGCGACGATGCTGAAGAAGAATGCGGCTGTCATCTTGCCCCGGATGGCGCTACTCAGTCAATCAGCAAGCACGTTAACGATGCTCAGCACGGACTTACAGGACGAGAAGGGTGGCAGCAAGGAAGGTGAGGCCAGCATGGCAGGGACGCATCGTGTTCAGCTGTCTCCGACTGTCCGTGAAATGAGAGCACCCGGTCGATGTGTCCCTGGTAGTTGTCGATGGTGTCCAGGCTTTTTAATTTGAGCCAGTATCTGCTGTTCTTCCTCAATTGGTGGAGATGACCTTTTTGTATATTCGACCGCATCGTGCACCCAGTCAGGCACAAACGAGGCTTGATCCACGGTCTCGATCGTCATGTACGTCCTTTGTTGTAGTTTCGCTCTGCGAAGTCTGCTCCTTGTTGATGTCTCCATGGCAAACCAACAGCTTGAATGATGTCTTAGGCTTGCAGAACTCATCGCCAGGCAGCGACTACTTCCGCAACGCTAGAGACTGCTTCTACTTGACTGTTGTTTATCAGTATACTAATTGGACTGTGAGCGTCTCCAAAAGAAGACATGAACAATCGCCCAATGCTATCTCCAATATCAAGAGGAATTGATGGTGCATCCTCCTCTCGGTGTGCTGTCACGACTCCAATTTGGGCAGGCCTCGATTCGGCTGATCAATGGGCTCCAGCCGTCTTGTGAACGTCAAGGCTTCGCAGCAGTCCCATAGGTATCGCGACTTGTGAAATTCTCTACAGGTGGTCGTGATAATTTAAGCCGAATGAATACCTACATATCCACATTGTGGTAGGATAACAAACCATGCCGAAAATATTCCAACTTCGACGCTTCAGGCTCTCTAGGTACGACCACACGTTCGTGCAGCCTTAAAAAGTCACGTTAGCCTGGGTATACTCATGAGACCCATTCGCAACGCTGTTCATTGTGACTGTGATCGATGCCGACCTTCATGAGCAGGATGATCGTGGCGGTCGCCCAGGAAGTCTAAGCGTGTCCACTGAACAAATACGACAGCAAGCTAAGTCTTGCCCTCGGAGCACCCCCAGGAGGATGATGATACTGTTACAGGTTGTTCCTCCGTAATGAGAGAAGCATAATGTCTTGTTGATGATGTGGTGTTTTGCAATCTGAACGTATTCCTCGTTGACTTCTGATATCCTGCCGACATCGGACCAAGGTAGGTTTTCCACCGCTATGATGTCATCCATCCAGATTTGATGCAAATGAGCAATTAATTGTGCATTGTGTAGGAACATTTGCACAGTCGAGAGATGCTTCGCGAAGTACAGGTTACGAGAAGACTAATATCTCTTGCACGTGCGATCCCCTCACCTTGATGTTCGTAATCATCGATATCTCGCATGTGCAACGAATCAACATACGTGAGTTCATGCACTGATCGACAGTGCAGCTGTATGCACGGCGCAGTGGTTGACGACCCTGGAGCACCAGGATAATCGCGCGATATCTGAGCTCGTTTGGCAAAGCTGTTGCTCGATGGCCAATGGCGAACAAATATGCTGGAAATGGTTGGGACCAGCAGACGAAGGTCTATCGAGATGGCGTTGGCAATAATGGTTCGGCCAATATTGATGATATTGGTGCTTCAATGCTGCTAATGATACAAATTACAATAGGGGGTACTCATGTAGTCCTTGGAGGACCACGTAGGCAAATTTAGCACAAAGACAGCCTTCGGTCCCAGATCCGCCCCGGCTTCGCGCCCCGTACCAGAGTTGGACGCCTTGCTCAGAAGGATGCTCTGCAACCAATATCGGTCGACACTCCGTTGGACATGTTGATAGCTCTCAGTGTCTCCTGCGCTGCACTACTCCTCCGTCTTCTCTGCTGCTTTAATTCGTGCTCGGCATCCATCAGCCTAGCTTGTACCCATGCTCGATAGAGCTTATCCGACTTGACCGATTCGCAATTCAAAAGATCAGTGAGAAGGCACTTAATCTGATGATTGACCTCGTATAGATCTGCCTCGTCTACCCGTTCTGACTCCGAAGTTCTCCAAGCATTTGGTACTGCCTGTGGTGTTGGCCATACTGGCGCTGAGGGAAACGAATATGCTTGTGATGGAGACACCGCAGATGAACGTCGTCTGTCTGATGGAGAGCCGGGCGAGCGAGTTGGTGAGATGCTTTCGACAGCAAACAAATCGTCGTTTGCGGGAATGCTTATGCTAAGTCGTTGTCGAAGCGATTCTGATTGTTGGCAGAGCTGAGTGTAGCGTTCGAGATATTCATCCTTCAGACAATTAGATCCTGCTTTACATTCATATTCAATTCACACTTACTCTGTCCATGTTGCTTGTCCACGGTCTTGATTTGGTGTACAATTGAGAGGTACGCATATTGTCGTCAGGTTGGTGAGAATGAATTTGTGAGAAAGTGTGCATGCCAGCGGCAGTATATAGCCACGCGTTCTCGACCTTTTGCGGGGATGTTATCTGCAGGTGCTGATTGGCGATGACTGGCTATGAAGTAGGCCCCTAATAAACTTTCGTTGGTGAGCCCTAAAGGCTATCGACCCTTATACGAGTCCAGGTGGTAGGGGTGTCCGAAGTTGGGGTAGTAGAGCTGCACGTACAGCTGGGCAACAACATTCGACCTCGAACCAGATTAAGAGGTCGGAGTGCTTTGATAACGTAGCAGAATGGATGCGGAAGTCACGATGTTGAAGAGACGGCAGGCGTAAATGGAAGTTTATCAATGATCAGAATTGCGATCGAGCATCGACAATAATGTGACGTACCTCACGTCTCAAGTTCCTCGTCAGCCTTGTCAACTCCAGGAAGAAGTGGAGCGCGCCGCGAGGGTGCCGATGTTCCTAGCGTGGAGGACGAGCGACATTTCACCACAATTGATCGACAAGGAGGACTCAACGCACGAATCAAGCAAAGCAAAACATGGTGCTGGATCCTCGCTGATCGATGTCATCGAGAGTGTGCCTGAGCGAGGATCGAAGGCTTTCTTTTCCAACTCACTCAGCCAATAGGAAGACGGTACAAGAAACCGGATTCTGGTGCTTGGGACGAAAAAAGCCTCGGAGTACTCCAGAAACGTGCTCACTTCTGCTGGTCACGAGAAAGTGTGAGCAATCGGATTTGTGCCACGTAGAATTGCTTAGCAGGGGGATGCCTTCATGCGAAGCACTTGTCTTCTGTGTCAGGTGACGTGCGAAATACTGCAGAGAGCACGCAAGGAAGCAGGTTTATCGTGAGGACAACTTCCCACCAGCATGAGATCCACCAGGAATTGCAATTTTCAAGTCAAGACTCGTTCTGCTATCAAAGACTTTACCAAATGTATGGTAGGAGTGCAGGGGAGCCACGCGCAGTCCCGCTGAAACATGGCAATTGTGTGGTTGTGACATCAGATTCCGCTCATGCGTTTGTGATCCCGATCCTGAAGAATGCCATAGGTCCCACACCTCGCAGCAAAATTCGCATCTGATCACGATGTTTCCCGTAATACTGACATCGAATTTTGCTTTGCGATCAGGCAAATGCAGAAATCGTTGAGCAGCTTATCAGTGGGTCTGAGAAGAGCATACAGGCACAGGAAGTGATTGTCGTGACTCATTTTGCCCTACAAGTATGCTGTGCCCGCCAACGAGTTGGTCTTGACTGGCAGACGATATCTTATCGTCGGTTCCTCAAGTGGCGTCCGACGGCGAGAGTGGACCTGTTGAACCTGCATCGACGATGACTGCGCCGACTTATTATGCATGTCGGTCAATGGAGGCACTCGTCCTTGCGACAATCCTCTTCAGCTAGCGAGCAGAATTTTTGGGAGTCAACGGTCGAGATCCACCATGGCTGGAGCGCAATTCAGTCTTGCTTGCATAGTCTTTCGTGGACTCAAAAACGGACATGCGATCATTAACATACGGTGGTAAGCACACGCATACACACACCGTGCAGTCATGGCTGCTCGCTGCTGTCGGCCTTTCGTTCGCTCCAGAAGCCTTTCCCATATGACACGAGGATCTCTTCACCCTTTTTGATGCCAGCGGCTCTTTTCCCACTCTTGCCCGCGGGAAGCACGAAGACGCCCATACGTCGCTCATATGTGCCTTTTCCAATTTCTGCCCACACCTCCCTGAACTCTGCATTTGGTCCTTTGTCCGTGATCCCGCGATAGTCGTTCATGAAGCGAGCTTCGTTGCCAGCTTTCGCTGCATCGACTCCAACGCAAAGCTCACGGTCTAGGGATAGGTCGTAGTCAGAACTCTGATCAGTACCGTCCCGTCCATGCACGATGCCGATGTAGAAGAGTATCATGGTGTCCGGTGGAAGATGTCTACTTGCATACAGGCCAAATTGTCCGTGTGCCGGATGGCTGGAGTTATTGATGGCTCGGATAGAGACATTTGATGATGGTCCATTGCTAGCCGCGACAGAAGTCTCATTCACTGGTTTAGCTTTTAGTGTAGCAACTGTCTCCTTACTGAGATCCTTGGAATACGAAGGGCTGGACAAGTAGCGAATGTTCTGTGGCCATCCCTTTGGCTCCTTCGTGGAGGGACCCATCGCACCGGCTTCTCGATGTGTTGTCTGCCTTCGATGAATCACAAGGTACTCTTGCCTTCAGTCTGTCTTCTCTTGAAGGTGATCATTCAATGCACAACAGCAAGCGTAGCGGCGACCCAGCAACTTCATACGCGTGTCAGTCCAAGGGCGTTATGCGCAATGCGGTGCTTGTGGTGCAACGCAGACGATCGTGTTTGCGCGCGGTGAGCATACACGACATGCGTCCGTCGTCGTGAAGGTGGTGTGTTGCAGACTTTGGATTGTTGAGCTGAGGAAGCTGCAACGCTGGTTGTCGATTATTCGGACCGTCTACGCGACGGCCGCTCGAGAGAACGCTGAACCCAGCAATAGCATCAACACGAGATTTGAACATCGGATATCCACACTCTCCTTTCACAAGCGGAGACGCGCTCCTTTTGACTGACGTCGACGGCTCTAGATGTGGCCTCCTTTCTGCTAAATTTGAAGATGGAGTCGAGGAAAGGCCCAAAATCACGAGACGACGACTTAATCAGCTGCAGCTTAATCTCGCTAGATTCCTATCGCCATCCAATAGCGGCCGCCACCTCCTCGAAGAACGCTAGGATGCGCTCGAAGCTTGCCGATCATTTCACGAAGCACGCGCGCAAATTATCTCGAGCAAGAAACAATGTCCAATTAGACAAGCTTCTTCCAAGCGGAACGACAGTCAAAGCTGGTCCAGAGATTGCATAGCGGAGATATGATCGTTCAGGTCAAGCAACCTCTTGCGTGAGAGCAGCCCCAGTAAATTACCTCGTCTGCACGCTGCAACCGCTGCAGGAACCCGCTGCAACCTTCAGTGATCGGCAGAGTCCAGACATTTGCGCCGAGGATCTGTGCGTCGATGAAACGCCAACGTTCTTTCGAATTCGGTGTTTCGATTCACCATCCCACCGCGGTGTGTTTACAGCAGTTTGCGCCGAACCAGTCTAACGCCGATTGACATCTCTATTATCCGCGCTTTTCGTAGATCGACTTCCTCTCTTGTTAGGCAGTGATTAGGCTCTGCAAACTTGGCATGTCGTGACGTTCTTGGTTGGGTCTTCTGCACCCCTTTCAATCACCATCATGAACTTCTGGGAGCACAAGGAATCGCTGTAGACACTCCGCTCCACGCAACTTCGACATGAAACTCGATCGCTACTTGCGAGATTCGCGCCAAAGCGTTCATTTCATGACCGTATTGTGGCAAAGGAGACATGGGCGTCTGTGAAGCGATGCTACGCGATTGGATGATCCACTTTCATTTCCGGAGTTTCTTTACGGCATACTAGAATTAGTACCCGCAAGCGCCCCTTTTCAGCATCTCCACCGTTTAAACAAAACAGCCGTGCAACAGCCGCTGGCTGGTCGATGCTCATGGGACAGGATCCGTAATGGCATTTCACTAGTCAAGACGCGTGGACTGCTGGTGCGAGCCATCCAGCGATATAAAGGTTGCTCGCTTCCCATCTGATCTTCTGCTTCCCTACATCACACAAACGCAAAGCATCTCCCGGTTTTACCGATTACATTCGTTTCCAGCACGTGCGATCAACACCAGTCTTTCGCTTAATCCAGCAAAACTTTTAATCAACCCATCAATCAAGATGCGCTACTCATTCGCCCTCCTCGCCGGCGTTGCCGCTGCCAGCTACATCCCAGAGGTCCCATCCTCCTCTGCCGCCCCATCCAGCTCTGCTAAGGGCTACGGCTATGGCGACTACAAGCCATCCAGCTCCGCTGCCCCATCCAGCTCTGCTAAGGGCTACGGCGGTGACTACTGGCCAAAGAGCTCTTCCTCCTCCTCCGTGAAGGCTCCATACGTGCCAAAGAGCTCGTCCGCCCCATACAAGCCAACCTACACCACCATTGAGTGCGAGGTCAGTACATCAATATCATAACGAATGAGCAAGTGATTGACAAGATCCACAGGGCCCAACCACCTTCACCTACGGCAGCAAGACCTACTCTGCTGAGACCAAGACCTCCTGGGTCGTTGAGTGCACTGACGAGCCATACGTGCCAAAGCCAGAGCCAGTCAAGTCCTCCAGTTACGAGGTCAAGCCAACCTACGAGCCAAAGCCAGTCTACCCAACCAAGCCAGCTTACACCCCATCGGCTTCCGTCACCAAGACTGGTCCTCTCCAGGTCACCGCCAACGCTGCCGTCAACAACGTCGCTGGTGCCGGTGCTGCTCTTGCCGGTGTCTTCGGTGCCGTCGCTTACCTCTTGTAAATTCCCTCGCACGGCCTGTTTCGTTTCTAATGCATTGGGGCTCTTTCTGAGGGGATTGGGAGTTCCAAGGCCCTCGTCAATCTAATGTCGCCATTGCATACGATGTATATGGTCTCGCTCGATAGACTTTGAATAATAGTTTATGCTGGCTTAACGCAAGCGGTGTTCAAAATGGGATTTCATGGTTTCTGACGCACTCAATGATGAACTGCCCTTTCTACGATCTGACTGTATCTCGATGCCTGATTCCATTGGTCTTCTCTCGCGCTCTCACGATCTGACTTGCACTCAGTTGATTCCATCAATCTCCGCTTGTTTTGCTGTTTTGGCCAATGACCCCCTATCGTTCACATGCAGCCTTGCCCAAGTTCTCCGGAGATTGCATGGACCCACTCACACATGCACCTTGTCAAAGCTTAGCTGCAGGTCCAGGAACAAAGGACAAGCACCCATGATCCTGGCCCTGCTACGAGAAACATCAATACCGCACTGTGCATCTGATATTCTCTCATCTGAGTTCGCTTGCATTGACTAGAAACATCAACAATGCCTTGGTAGCAAGCGCGAGCATCAAGCGTACAGAGGAATCACCAACTCCAACGGGAGATCCCGATCAAGATTGCCGACCTCCTACCAATAGTAACGGTTGGCGCTTGTGGCTCTCGATTCACAGTCGTCATTTTGCGCCTCTTTTCTCTTTTGGTCGCATGAGGTCGATGCCCTCTCACAAGCCACGCCGTCGGATGAAACAGCACGTTCTGCTTTCTTCTTCCACGCGGGACCAAAAGCTTGGGCGATGCGAGACGAGGTTACAGGTAACATGCGAATGATACAGACGTCATCATCTTGGTTGAATGGCCTTTGAGCAGATCATACGCCGACCATACATACAGCTAAACCTGAGAACGATTATGTCCCTCGGCACGATTCGCGCATCTCGAGAATGTGCTGTCGAATGCGCCGGGTAGGGAAGTGGTACGACGTAGCACCTCAAACGTAGTACAACGATGCCGTACCACAAGGGCACGAACCTGAACCAAAGTCGCTTGCAAAGCGAAGACAAAAATACTTCTTGAAGTCCACCGCCATGAAGTGCTACTGGTAACTGCAAACTCCACATTTGCAGCTATTGAAACCCCCTTCCACGATACGAGCGGCCTGTCTCCAAGGAGAGAAGTTACCCGAGACGGCCAGATCCTGCTCAGAATCCCGCTGTCACAAGAGTCATGCTCAGTGATCACTAACCATGTCTGTGTCCCACACTCTGCCCTTTGTTTAATATCCACCACCATGAATTGTTCCTCCAAACATGTTTCGCCATGGCGTTTCGAAACCGCAGTACAAGACTTGCAAAACATGTCAAACACCCTGCCTGTCTTGCGGGCACCGTCGTCAACTAGAAATTGCTCTTTCTTGCTTTCCTCCTTGAGGGATCGAACCGTTGATCAGATCATGGCATCTCGCTTCTCAGACGCCTCCTCGGCTATCTTGTGGATTTGGACAAAGATGCGAAAACGCGTCGACGCGTGTGTACGCGTTCTCCCATTGCACGCTCTTATGCTTGGAGCAATCAGTCTATTACAGTTGTATGGTATGTGCAATTCATGCTACATTGATGTCTGTGACATTCAAATAATATCGTATGTTAGCCTATCGATCAGGCCATGTTTCTCACGAACCACTTCCATTCATTCAGCATTCCCTCGAGCAGTCCTACAACCTCGCCTTCGGCATCTCAGGCACCTCCAGGATCATCTCGCCAGCACAAACCTCAATATTCGCACTCGGCTGCTCCTCCTCGCCCCCCTTATCCGCCTCCCTAACCACAACCTTCCACCCCAACTCCTCCTCCTTATCCTTCACCATCTCCACCGTGGGGAAGTAATGCCTGTTCGACTTGAGCGTCGCGACCCACGGCACATTGTCGAACGTCATGACCTTCAGCCTGAAATACGTGTTGTCCGGGATCTTCTCTGCTTCGCGCAGGAACGTCGGCAGGTCGGGCGTCGGCGTGCCGTTGAGGTGCGTGATGAAGTTTGTGGGTGCCAGGCCGTACATGTAGGCGGGTGAGCCGCGTGTGCGACCGGAGATGTAGACGTCGCTGTGGACCTTGGAGATCTGCTGGCGCACTGCGTGGTGTGGGCGATGCAGGAGCGCTCCGCAGAAGACAGCTACGTGCGATGTCTCGATGTTGGATGTGGCTGTGGTGGTGACCTTGATGTCCATGATTTCGCGCTTGCGTACGATGACTGCATCGAGTGTTTCGTTGTTGTACTGAATGTCGAGGTCTGAGACGCGCGTGATGAGCTTGCCGTTGAGCGTGAGGAGCACGTCGGTTTCCTGGAGACCTTCGCCGTTGTGGCCGCTGTCTACTTTGCGGACCATGAAGAGCTGGTGGCGTTCTGGATCTTCGTGTTCGACCCGAGTGATCCATTCTGCGTGTCATTAGTAACTCGTACAAGTGGCCATCGAGTGGCGTTGACATACCTTCAGGTACTCCTAAGATCCTCGCATGATCCATTGGGCAAGTGTGCAGCTCAACGTTCAACATCCTCAAATCTGGAATTACACCAGCTTGAATCTGATCAATTACTGGCTGGATCATCGGCGTCTGCAGACCAAGGTGGTACTCGACATCCTTCCCACTATGACCAGATCGATCTCCAAGGTAGGTCATCCACAATGCTTGCACGGTGCCATCTTCCGACATCAAAACGCCACTGCCGCACTGTGCAGCAAGATTTGTGTCTACCGTGATGGCATCAATATTGACAGCGCGATATCTTGGTGTCACAGACGTGGCTGGAATAGCCACTGTCGTGATATCTGTGATGGTCGTCTGCACGGTCACAGGCCTGTAGTTCTGGTTGAAGCCAAAGAACACAATATCCTGGCCCTGCTTGACGTATTGCTTGCTGAGCTTCGCGCTCTGAACGTCCGCTTGCACCAGCTTCGCATCATACTGGATGACTGCGAAGTTCTGCAGTGGGTGCATGAACAGAACCTTGCCAGGAACTTGTATCGAGTCCGCAATGGTAATGTGAATGTCGCACATGTCGTATGGCACGATGGCGCGCGAAATGACTACCAGACCTTTCTCGGCGTCAACGACCAGACCGTGGCCAGTCTTGCGACCTCGAGGGAAGCCATCTAGTTTGACAGGCAACAGGCATGTGACTCGCACAAAGCTCTTGATGACTTCAACCACTTGTGGATGCTTTTCATTCTGCATTGAGATGAATTTCGCTCGCTGTGGTGACCGAGTCTCGGCAGGTAGCGCATCAGCAAGATCCGAGAAGTCCCACAGTCCAGTCTTGTCATTGCGCACTGCCAGTCGCATCTTCTTGTGCCAGTGTCTGTCCACATTGATGATCGCCGTATTGCGTGTGTGGAGGTCTCGAAGATGCTTATATGCGATTACAACGCGTGATCGGTCAGGAATTGCTGCCATGACCTTGATGAAGGCGTCGAGGTCGGGCGTGTCCTGGTTGTTCACAGACTGGATCATCCAGCCAGATTCTGAACCTTCCAGTCTGAATGTGCCGCCTGTTTCGCAAACATACACACCATTGCCCTTGATCGAGATAGCATAGAGGCGAGCTTGCTGGTAGGAGAGATCGTGGAAGGTAGCTCCAGCAACTTGCACGAATCGATCAGGCGTGATCGCATGCAGATCGCCAACTTCGATCTCAACCTCCATGTCTTCACCACCGCGCTGAATCATCAGAGTGACCTTCTTTTCAACCGATGAGTCGAGTATTTCGTCAAGACGAATGAATTGCGACACAAGCTGCCCATTGACCTTCAGCAAGACGTCGCCCTCTTCTAATTTCTCGTGGGCAGGTCCTTGAGGAAGAACGACTTCTGCGACTAGTACACCGGTCTCGTTCGGGAATTGTGCGCGCATCTCTGCCTCCCAGTTGGCAGTCAGACCAAGCCTTCGGCATTCGTCATAGGGTTTCAGCAGCCATTGTGTTTGAATTGTGCCTCGCGAGACTGACTTGCCTGCCTGTATGAGCTGCAGCGCGCGCAGTGGTCGATCAAGTGGGAGGAAGTAGTCGGTCGCAGCACCGTCACTTCGCCCTCCGGCTTGAAGCGCCACGGCATGTCCTTCCTGGTTCACCACTGGACTGCCAGAGCTGCCACCACTTGCTGATGCCGCAGCTTGGATGTAATTCGTATTGAAGTCGCAGTATCCGTCTCCATACTCAGGCGCATTTCTATCCAGTCTGCTGATGACACCAGAAAGGATAGACAGCTTCTCTCCCGCATCGTTACCCACAACTCGAATTTCTGAGCCGACTTTTGCAAGATCCGGTCGCAGCTTCAGTGCCGTGACGGGCATGTACTTGATCTTCTTTGGGTCAAATCGTAGTATGCCGAAATCGTGTACGGGGTCGCGGTAGACAGGGTGTACGTCGCACTCCTCATGGTTGTCGAAGATGCAGTATCCCCAGAATGGTCCTGCACCGACCACATGCCTGTTTGTCAAGATGTAGCCCTTCTCTGCGTCTACCACAAAGCCAGTCGCTTCACTTGCGATTGCGCCATCCGTATCGAAAGAGTGCGTCTGGCAGAAGTGTATCGAAACCACGTTCTTGATGACCTTCTCCACCATAGCCTGCCACTCAGGTGTGTCCGTAGCTGCAGTAGGCACTCTGCTCAGCGCGCCTCTTTCCTCAACATCCAACGGCATCTCGCTTGCGTTGCTGTTGCCCCTCGCTAGCTCCGGACTACCACTGTTGCCGAACGAGCCGTCATTGCCGTTGGAATATCCGCTGACGTCTTGATGCTTGAACTGCTTCATTGGGCGCTCGTTGGATGGGTTCGGAGGTTGCTTGCGTTTACTGAGGCGTTGTTCGGAGGTTGAGGACATGGTTTTGAGGACGGAGGCGGAGGAGGCAGTAGAAGACGTGGATGCGGCTCTGCGCGGGCAAATAGCGAGCGCCTTATGACGGGTACAAGCGGACTTGTATGGTGCTTGCGACAATGGCAATAGCAAGGCAGAAGCTGTGGAAGGTGCCAGGCGACCACCGGTGTGAGGCCTCGAGTGACGAATGAACGACGGAGAGACTCGACCAGTGAAGTTCGCGATGTGCCGCTGGGAGGCCTGTGATGCGAGAATAGAGGGCGAATGAACAGACGTATACACGCGAGCAGTGTCGGACCAGCTGATGTTGCTGCACGAACTCAGCCTTCCTGCCGTCACACTCGGTGTTGCTGGACCGTGATGGAATAGGGCTGCTGCTCTGCTCAGTGCAGTGCGAAACCCAGCGGGCATGGAAAAGCGCAAATACGAAAAAGACAAGGCCCCGCTCTTGCGACCTCAAAGAAACACAATGCGACAGACGATGAGACAGAGTTTTCAGACAGAGGCAATTGGAAAGCGAAGCAGATGTATTTGATGTTTTAGCTCCCGATGCGATGGCAAGGGTTGCTGTTCCATTTTCGTACTAGCCCGCGGCAATGTGCCTTAGCCTGCCAGATGACGAACTAATTCTTCAGATTCGTCTGTACGTGATGGGATCTCAGCAGACATGAAAGCTATCTGAGAGTATCAGATATGCCATAGTATGTCCTTTGATCCCATCGTGAGTGGAAGTCATGTGTTCTCGTGTGATGCTCAGGTTGAGGCCTCCCGCTCTTCAACCTAGTCCTCTTGCTCGTCAACATCCTTCATGTCTGAACCATCTTTCTCCGAGTCCTCCTTCACGTCGTTCTTGCGACCCTTCTTGGCTGGCGGTTCGTCATCCTAGGACAGTGGTCAGATGTATGATATGCGTATGCTATGCCACTGTACTCACCTTCGTCTTCTCTCCAGCTTTCTTGGACGGCCGACCACGCTTCTTCGGCGTACTCGCAATGGTGGCAGCGGCATCTCCATTCTTCGCATCGGTGATGTACTGCTTCTTGAGACGCTCCATCAGGCCTTGTATGGCACGGGTCGAGTGCCCGGTGCCTGGGTTGAAGTCTTCGTAGTTGATCTTGTCGAGCTTCTGGTGCATGAGGAGAAGGTAGACGACTCGGAGCTTGAAATCTGCCAGCCAATTCTGGGATCTGACAACATGCTTGGAATCTTTTGAACATATCGAAAATACGATAGTGTGTCCTTGGATCCCATTAAGGACCATGGATATCGCGTACCTTGCCCTCATCTGTGAGTGGGATCACTGGCGCCTTGCCCTTCGTCTCGGCCATTGCAGCGTCTTGTGTCGGTACTCATGCTTGAATTGGTATTAGTGAGGTGCAATGATCGCCAAAGTCGTTGGTCCAGCAGCGGTTGCAAGGCTTGACGATATAGAAAAGAAGGATGAGAGGGTTGCAGTGAAGGCCTTTTATGTAGCGCGGGTCCTTGAGATCTGGAGGCCTGTGTCACGCGGAAACGGCGTCAATCTGATGTGCTTGCAGAAGTGAAGCCCGTATCATTACTGAGTGAGGATTTTCCAGACCGACCTCCCCACTCCGAGCAGCATTTTTGTTAGAACGTTCAAGGCTTTGGAGCTTGAAGACCTTGGGATGAGACCCAGCTATCACTTCACTTCTTTTTATTCTTCATAACTCACAGCTCTTGGTATCATGCTCAACGCCGAGACTCCATCTTATGCTCTATGCCATTCCCTTTTCTGTTCTTCCATTCTCCCCTCTTTTTTGAAACCCCTCAATCCAACCTATCCAAATGCTCCAACCTCGTCAAAACAACCTGCTTACTTGTCTCCTCAATCTCGCCCGCCAAGAACACCTCATCCAAAATAGCATACACCTTGTAGAAGTTGAAGACCAAATCCAGCTCGCACACGTTGCCGAAGAAGGCGTCGAGGACTTCGACGAAGAAGTGGATCGCCTCCAGGTATGCGAGCTCGTTGTCGTTGGTGTCGACGCAGGCGCAGAAGAAGAGGCCTGCGTACCGGCGGTAGACGATCTTGGAGCGCTGGCGGAACTCGACGAAGTTGGATTGGTGTTTTTGGTCGCGGGGCGCGATGAGGCGGTGGACCTGGTAGGCGTGAGCGGCTTGAGACGTGGGTATTGAATGGTAGTTGCTGTGTATACCTCGCCCTTCAGCTTGACCTTCTCCTCATCCTGTCATATTTCTCAATATCTCCTGGGCTGCGAACAAGAGGGGTTGAATCTCACGCTGTACGGCGCATACCATTTCGCCAGCCGTGTCTTGCCTCTGTGCATATATTAGTAATCTGACTCCCGTGGCATTAGTCCGGATCATACTGTCTATTCTGGATCAAGACAAAGGACAACACCATCTTCACGACCACATTGCTAAAGTGTTCCCCAGATGCACGAGCCGAAGCGGATCTGGATTGGAGATACGCACCTAGCCTAAAATGTAACTAGCGTGGTCCTCCAGCTCTCAGCCTTGCCCACACGTGTGCCACAAGAGTACAACTGCATCATCTTTGCAAGCCAAACCAAACCTGCAGGCAGCCCTATATCATTGTGAAGCCCTCCTCCTGGTGTTTGCTGCCCAGTGCCGCTCAAAGATTTCTGCGTTTTCGCATGTGCCGTTCTCGTAACACCCGAGCAGGATGATGATGCTGAGCAGTGAAGGACATGGGCGACAAGGCTCTAGGGAGCTCTGGGCTTGCCCTCTGTTGCCTAGATCTCGTATTTCAAGGCTTGCCCTTCATGGGTCAGTGAGATGTGTTTCAAGGTGCCCTTATGTCAGTAGCATGAACGACTCGCTTAAGCTGTGAGATCCTGAGTTGAGCTAAGCAACCTCGAAAGCGGGATGAGATCATCCATCCCTACCATGGAGGGGCTGCTGATGCTTGCATAGCACGAAACACAACCAAAAGCTGAGTCTCTAAGCCCTAGCGATAGCGGGTACTTGAGATCGGTATTAGTGCCAGAAATGGGGACTTTCGGCAAATCGATTGAAGCTGTTTAAAATTCGTAGAAGCCGCTTGATGACTTCGTAGCTCCAGTATTTACCAGCTGCTTCAATCAACTTCTAACAACATTTCAAATCAACAGAAGCGCACCGACAAGATGGCATCTAACCCACCAGCACAGTGCTGTACTGTAGGCGTCAAGCATGAGGGACAAGCTACTGGAGAGCTCAAGACCTTGGGTGGTTGTAAGTCAAACAAAGAGTGTGTTATTCCATAAACCTCAGAAACTGACAGCACTCAAGATGAGACCTACCTCGCTTATCCAAAGTCAAAGAGCACCGACAAGGCCATCCTCATCCTCACAGACGTCATTGGCCACAAGTTCATCAACGCCCAGCTCATCGCCGACCAATTCGCCGCGAATGGTTACTTCGTCGCTATGCCCGATCTTTTCAACGGCGACCCAATCTCGCTCAACCGCCCAGCTGACTTCGACTTCATGAAGTGGATGGGCAACGGCCACACGTACAAGGAGGTCGACCCGATCACGGATGCTGTCATCAAGGAGTTGCGCAGCAGCTACGGCGTGAAGAAGCTCGGTGCCGTGGGTTACTGCTTCGGCGCAAAGTACGTGGCTCGCTTCCTGAAGAAGGGCAAGATCGATGTTGGGTACATGGCTCATCCGAGCTTCGTCGATGAGGCTGAGCTTAAGGCTATTGAAGGACCACTTAGCATCGCGGCAGCGGAGACGGATGAGATCTTCCCAACGGAGAAGCGCCGCGCTTCAGAGGATATCCTGTTCAAGATGGATATTCCATGGCAGATCAACCTCTACAGCGATGTCGAGCATGGATTCGCGGTCCGCGCTGAGCTGACGCAGCCGCGCACCAAGTGGGCCAAGGAACAGGCATTCTACCAGGCTGTCCAATGGTTCGACGTGTATGTTTGCTAGCTGTGTCACGACGGAGGACTGGAACATGGTTACTAACGATGTAGTTCCAGCACCGCAAAGCTTTGAGGTGCGCCGTACGATCACGACTGGAAACGAAGTGTATGAATCAGAAAGAGGAGTTCATGTAAGAGAAGAATAAGTTCGATTTGCGATGCTACCGCATGTAGCGAGCGGATATCTCAAAAAGCAGAAGCAAGAAATGCCAGTCCGCCCGAACGCAGCACAGAAGCATAACGATAAAGCCAACCTGCTTGCGAAACAGAATCGCTGAGAAACAAGAACTCAATATCCTCCGTCTCAATTTGCCAACCTTCGGAAATCTCTCATCATATCAGGAAAAGACCAAAAACAAAAACCATGTGCCAGATTACTAGTCCATCTCGGGTATCATGCAGAACAGACGCGCCGACAGGCAAAAAGCAAAAGACATAACAACATAAGTTCATATGCGAGCGTCAGAATGCGTATGCGATCGTGATAGAGGTGAGAGTAGCGAGAATGTTCGTTCGTGACTTCGTGCCGTTCGTGTATTAGGGAATGATTTCGTGTTGTTGACTGAGATGCTGATAGGTGTGTGAACTGGGGAGCGCGGATCATGTCCGAGCATTGGGGCCCGCTGCGGATTCCGTGGTCTCATGATCGGTTGACGACCTGATTCTCGCGAGTCGCTACAGCCACCAGAGCTTCGAGACGCTGCATATCGTTCCCAGCAGGGGGCGGTCGCTGGTATGCCGGGGCAGCTGGAGCATGCTGAGCCTGCTGCAATGCGTATGTAGCATTGTGCATAGTATGTGGAGGATGCTGGAAGGGAGTATACTGCGGCGCCGCCGTACTGTTGAAGCTAGGAGCATAGTGCGGTGGTGGAGCATGCATCTTTGGCTGTTCCTGCACTACATATCCATGTGGTCGATGTTCAATGTAGCCGTTGCTGTGCACAATAGCGGGTTGAACCTCGCCCATGACACCGTTGGATGGAGTGGGTACACCATCGCTGCTTCCAGATTCGTCCGGTGACGTTCGCACAGAGGTCGAGCCTTGGACTGGTCCATTGTACCATGCCATTCTCTTCCTGCTAGGTGTGGCCGGAGTTTCGATCATGCGCGGACGACCGTCCTCGAAGGATCGGCGAGCCGGTGGCTCTTGGAACGTGACATGAGAGGTGTGCGGACGGACTGGTTCATGAGTCGCAACAGGACCAAACGAGACCTGGCCCCTCTCTGCCTGCTGGCTAGCGCGTTCGAGCTCTTGCGTCGAAAGTCCTCGTTGCTGAGTGCTATCCCATGAAAGACGATTGTCGCGTTGCTCAGCCTGCGGTGGTGCTACTGCACCTGCCAGAGACTGGTGCTGTGGTGGATCAATTTGCATGGGACTTAGTACCCGACGTGGTGGTGGTGGCGGAGGGGGCGCGTGATCAAAACTTTCAATGCCAGGCAGACGTGGTGGAGCGCCACCAGTCGTCTTCTCCGCTGCGAAGAGTGGCCGGGACTGTTCTGGGGTCTGCCACTGTTGCAGTCCACTTGTTCCAGGTCGAGGCACCAGGCCAGTGCTCACGTTCGGGTGCCATGTGCGGCGCTTCAGGTCAACGTCGACAGACGACGCGGACTCAGCACGAGAATGCCCGTAGCTGGAATGTGGGCTTGCAAACATACTACTGCTGCCAGACGCAGAGTGCACTGAGCTATGGTAGGGTGACGCATAGCTTGAATTGTTCGGCGGTGTGAAGGCGGCAGCAGAGGGCACAGACAACCTTCGAGCAGGAGTTCGCGGGTTTAGATTGACCGATCGAGGGATAGGATTCGTCACTGGTGAGTGGAAGCCAGAGGAGAATCGCGGGCTACCTGGACCATGCGAGAACGTGGTCGATGTCGGGGTGCTATACCCGCTAGGTGACTGAGCACCAACCGGGTAGTAGTGCTGCTGACCAGGACTGCCAGTAATAGTCGATCCGTAGGTATCGAGACTCAATCTGGATCGATGGCCATGTTCACCTGCCATGACCGGCGTAGATCTGCGCATGATGTCTTCCCCACCCAAGCTCGAGACCGTGGAGGCGATCGACGTCATGCTTGAGCTTGAGAGATTGCGACTATGACCACGGCTATGCCCTCCTCCGCTGCCTAGAGTCGAAGCCCTCGATCTGCTCCCAGGAGGACGAACGCGGTCGGTGCGTATTTGTCGTTGAAAGCGGGTACCCGTCGCAGCCAACGAATCACCTGGGATGTCCTCGTTCACATGAACAGTCTGCGCATGTTGTCGAAGATTGTCAAGTCGTGAGAAGCGGCGGGAGCAATGGCACTGGAAAGGCCGCTCTCCAGTATGTTTCCGAATATGCCGTGCCAAATGCTCGCTTCGTGTGAAGCTCAAAGTACACGGAGGAAAATCCGTGCAGAAGAACCGCTGCCCTTTCTTCTTCTTTGATGGCCGCTCGTCGCTGCTGTCGATATCCTCCTCGTCATCATCGTCCTTTGCATCAGCCATCTCAGTGTCCTGCCCGGTGTCCGTCGAATGTGTCGACTTATGCGACCCTTCCCTCTTCAGCGTTGCCGGTGCTTCCATCTTGCTGTCAGACCGCGCATGAGGCTGTAGAGGCGATGTTGGAAGCGCTCTCTGGCTTGCCATGCCTGCAAAGCTATCTTTCGTAGGTGTCTTCGCAACGTCCTCGATTTCGTTCGTCTCCGCGGACGGCTCCGGCTGTGACGCTGGGGCAAACGAGGTCATCGAAGGTCGCGGAGTGGTTGGCGTCGATGCCTCGAGTCGTGGCGGTTGCTCCATTGGATTCGACGTAGTATTGATCGCTTGGAAGTCTGTCATACTGCTGACTCTTCACCAGGGCAGCCTGGAAGGATTACGCTCTGGGTCGTCAGCAGCGGTAGAGCACGGGCAGAAGCGCACTGTCGGGAACGATGCGTCCGAGACCTGGAGCTCTTTCAGGCACCGCTCCGTGCTACGCTGCAACCAAGTTCTGCGACTTGTGTTCAGAAGCTGAGGAATGGTTGGTGTCGAAACGAGGCTGAGACTGTCCACCGGTCCGAAAGAACGAAGTGCTAAAACCCAGCGGAGACATGTACGGGATCTCAGCTGAGCCTATTCCAGATCGTGCTAATGCGAACAATGTGGCAAAAGAAGATTCGTCGCAGGGTCGTAACTTGGAGATGTATGATGGAGCGTGAATCCGCAAAGTCGTGCTAAAGGTCGAAGGTTGGGGTGCATTCAGAGGAACGGTGACGACTGCGATAAGAACGCTCTCTCGTTCGCTGGCTGGGAAGCCGCCACTCGTGAGAGGGCAGATCGCAGGTCTTGCCTGCAGCTGCGGGCGTCAAAAAGATCAAAGAGGGGCAAGCACCCGAGTGCAAGCGAATCGACGTGAAGATCGCCCGAACTGGTCAGACCTGTAGCGGGAACGGCTGCTGGCAGATCTAGGTACAAATCGAAGGCGGGCTTCGATTTGACGCCTGGAAAGGTACACGCTCTTAGCGCGCACGCAGCAGGACGAGTGCGAAGACTGTCCTGCGTTCGAAAATCGAACGAAAATGTGAGAGAAAGGATGACGAAGAGGCCGGATTGGGCGGCTCGCAGTTAAAGTCTTGCGCATCCAAGAGTGTGTGTGCTAGCGAGAGAGGCTGGTTCCTTGTCAACTAGGCCCGCCGATGTTGCGCCTCAATTGAATGGCGGAATCACCATCGCACCGTTGAACAAAAAGCCCTTCTTGCCCCTCCACTAATGCAAGATCGACCATGAGCGGCCTCTTATGGTACGATAGTTCTTGTTGAAAAGGAATATCATCCCGTAAAGCCTTGTACAGACCTGCAAGGTCCAACTCCCAAGAGATAGGTCTCAGATACGGGTGACTTGACGAAGATGCAGACACAATGATGCGACGCATACACGGCACGATACCTTGGGCCACGATCCGCTAAATTGGATCCTGCAGAGTATGTCGGTGATATATGGCGAGTTCATGCCGATTATGTGCAGCAGCATTCATCGATGTTCCTTGCCGTGTAGAAGCATCGCCCGGGATCTCGAAAGCAGACTGTAATACTTGCGTCTCATCTACCTCATCTCTGACTTCTGCTGTTAACCCTCATGCGTCCTCGTTTCCAGCTTCTACTGTGATGGCAGAACATGCCACTGTACCCCACTATGGTAGCTAGCTCACTTTATATCGACAATGTACCTTTTTAGCGTGCAGTGGCGTCCGTAGTATCGATAGGTTGGTCCCGTCATTTGGCATGTGCACGAGTGCCCCGCCTCGCAATCAGGTCCTCCAGGGCTCGACAACTCTTGGTGTTCTGCAAATGGCACTTCTGGGCTGGTGTAGTAATCATGGCGCGAGGCGTAATGCCTGCATCATCCTGGCGCACATCACCACGAAGGTGCTTAAGAACCAGGCACCGTCTGCTGCAAAGACTGGTCATGGGCCTGATCTCCATACGACTCAAGGCATGATTGGCATCCCACTATGGCGAAATAGCGGGGTGGTCGACAACCGTCTGTTCAGCCATTCGAGATGAGAACGATTACGACGCTTGGCACGCGGACTGTTTCTTGCATTTCAGCTGCATGCACGCTGAAGCTTGCCGTGTGTCCTCTGCACCTATGCAAGTGAGCGTACTGACTAGAGAGATCCGGCCCATGCAGGTACATAGGACTTTGCGAATTTGCCGCAAGGAGCCTAGCCTGTCATGCAGCATGCACGAACGGCAAATTCTGCGGTGCCTGCAAGCTGCATCTGACATCCACTGGCGACATAATTCGGACCCGAGCGATGGTCATCCGGCTTGTAATTCGGGCTTTGTATGCGCCGAGAACTCAATCGCTTCGTGTGATCGATACGTTGTTGGGATCTCAAAACGCGACAGCTCGAAGAGCCTGCAAGCGCGGCAATGCGTCTGTTTCCGGGCTTCAGCATGCGGCGAAACGGAATGTCGCAACGTGAGTACCTGCATATGAATGTGTTTCCTGTTCTGGAACCTGCTGGGCAGGGAGTTCAAAAGCGTTTGCATCGAAGACAATATGTCGTTTGGTTCTGCTGAAGTCCTGCAGTGTAAAGGAAAGAAAGCAATGCTAAGCCCTGTCGAGATCTTGATATTGCATGACTTCTCGTTGGCTCTATCTTGACTTGGAACATCTTCATGCTACTCGATTAAGAGATCAAATGGATTGAGCACGAGATCTCGTGAACGATGTTGATATACACGAGGAAGGTGCGACCCATCTCCGTGTCCAGGGCAGGTGCTTGGGCAGGCGCGATGCAGATATCATAAGCCAATCAATCGCGCTGCTACACGTCGAGAGGCCGATGTGCTATTCAACGTTGCGACACTGAGCTTCTTTCTCTGAAAAATTTGGGCAATGCTCGCCTGGGATCCGCGTTGTCCACTTTCTTCCCAGCGTCGTCTTTCCGCCTGTCGTATCTTTGTCCTTCGATCAACCACCATATTGCCCACCCTGCCACAGTAAGAAGTGTAAGAGGAACTGCTACTGCCCTGGTATATCAATTAGTCTACAATTACCAATCTATGTTCGCCAAAGATACTCTGACATGAATTAGCCACAGTGAAGCTTCGTCGTGCGGTTTACTCACCACCAGTAGACCCAGAATTGACTCGAGACCGAGCTACCACCTTCACTAGCTTCGTGCCTCCAATCAAACATGTCCATGGAGAACACTAGCAGGACTTAGCAAGGACAACGGCGAGTAGTCACCCCCAGTGCTCCAAAGGGTACCATGCATGCTTCACTTACTGGTCGCAACGAATGTGCCGGGCAGGAACAAGGTTGTGATGAAGGCTAAGATCTTCATACTCGTGCTATCCCGACTAGAAAGCTGGGCCAGCCACGCAGACTGCTCGCTCAGCATGAGGGAGTATTGGCTATCGGTCTGTGCGATGAAGGATTGGAGTACACTGAGCTGCAGCATTAGGCGAGACTGAAGGGAGGCAAGATAATTGTCCAGATATGCTGCTTTGTGTAGATTTGCCCGCAGTTGCTCTTTGATGCCATTAGATTCAGTAGTGGACGGCGGGAAAAGTTGGTACTCGTCTATGCAATCCATGAGGGTCTTGGATGCCAACCTGGTCCACCCTTGCGATGCCTTCGACACCAGCAGCCTTGTCGTCTGTGTATTGATGCGAATAGTCAGCTTCATAGCTTGTTCCTTGCTTGGTAGCCCATTCGGCAGCGTTGCATCGTCCTCCGTGAGATGTCGGGCTAAGGTACGGCGATCGTGGACATTATTTGCGCTGTTGCGGCGCCCAACACGAGTAGCTCCCAGGTCATCCTCGAGACCCATGACTTCATTTGTGAGAGACAGCCCAGCATAAGCGGCAATGCGAGTGATATGTATCGTACTGAAGATGGTCGGGAGGAGGAGTGGATGGGTCCACCGCGCAGGGGCGCTCTCAAGATACTTCACAATATCGTCAATGATGCCTAGGCTGAGAGTTTCCTCCTCCAGGCACTTTTCGTCCGAGGCAATGTATTCACCGGCAAGGAATGCCGTCGTCATGGCCGTGGAAAAGTCGTGCGTGCATGACAGGCCATGGCTGAACATCTCATATTTACCACCGGGCTTGATGATCAGATCTGGTAGCGGCATTAGTCTATGGTGCATTAACATCGGCCAAGACATACAAAGTTTCTTGAGGCGTTTCTCGGGACCCATTGGATTTTCAAACTCAGCATACTGCTCAAAGGCTCCAGACCGCGAGATGAAGACTGGCAACGTGCTCGGGTGCAGGTCGAGTCGTCGCTCCAGCAGTGGCCAGAACTTCTTCTCCATGTAGAACTCACCTTTGCCAAAGATACGCCCATTGCATGCTATCACGCGTATTTTGACGTCGCTAGCCGACGAAGTCTTTAGAGAAGTCGATGTCACGAACTGCTCAAGCTTGTCACTGTCCCATGGTGAAGTTGACACGACATGTCGAATCGTGCCATCAGGCTGAAATAGCGTCAGTATGGCGGGTGAATGTTGCTTGAGTCGCTGGGAACTTACATATATCTCCGTTCGAGCTTCGATCAAGGTCACGTCTGTCTCCACAGCTTTACTCCACTGCGCTCTTTCGAAGACTTTTTCTCGCTCCACACGGTACATCGAAAGTACAAATGACACTTAGAAGGATCAAAGCCATGGAGCAGGAGAAGCGTCCGAAGTTGGAGCACGCACTAGCCGGTCAAGAAGTCGAGATGCACAAAAAGCGCCATGCATGCGCCAGACCAATCAGCTCATCACACAGCCTTGAACATGCAGCTGAGAAGCGAGACTCGCTGCACAGCCAGACCAGGGTTTCCATGCTCTTGTGTTGTCGCTAGATACAGCAAAATAGAAGCAGAAGTCGAAAGAAGTGGTGGTGACATGAGTATAGTTACGATGCTATGGTCGGTCAAGGTGCAAGGTGTATCATCTCAATGAGCAAAGCATAAATCCAAGACTCCAGCGCTGCATGCGTCAAAAGCAGAGAACCCTATCGTCCACAACATCAGATGTTGCCAGCTCTTCCTTCGGCTTGCACTTTCTGGAACTGTTTCAACAGTCCCAGAACGCCAACACCATCGCCTTCGTTCTTCTTGCCTGCCCCATCGTTCCCGCTGCTTCTCATCCCGGCGTCAGCTTTCACTGCCCACGAGTCACCAAGGTCACTATCCTCTTCTAGAATGTTGCTTGCAGTACGTCGCGGCATGGGTCGGGAGTCATCCTCGTCGTGCTCATCCGGGTCACCATCGAGAGTCTGGAGACGGCTAGCGCCTATGCCTCGCTGTCTCAGTGTAGGACCTTGACGCGGAGACTGGTGAGATGCTCGTGGTTGGTGATGAGGATCGAGAAGGACCGAGTGCATGGGTGAGACCGCAGTACCGTGTGCTACGGATGCTGAAGGTCCCATTCGTGGTGTGTAATGCATCGACTGGGCGAGGTTCTGCTGCAGACGTGATGCTGCCAGCCCAGGGAAGGTAGGCGGTAGGTGGAACTGGCCACGCTTGTTTCGATTACCCAAACCCTTCCGAGGTGCTTCGCCATAGTCGAGCATAAATGTTTGGTACGACTCTGCGAGCTTGTTGTCGCGCGCGCCGAAGTAGTCTGCTCTCAGCTCGGTCTGATTCTGGGCAGGACGATGCGCAGTCTGATTGCCAGACTTGAAGTCGAACATCGCGAAGGAGCAAACATAGCCGAGACCATCAACGTGTATTGTGAACTCGCGGAAAAAGTCCACCAACTGCTCCGCGCAGTTCGGTAAGCGATAGTAGAAGATGAAGGGAACCATGACAACGCTCAAGATCTCCTGAATGAACAGGAGGATCTCTAGCTTGTACAGCTTGGCCATGTCTGTGAGCACCTCTTCCGAGTAGAGTTTGCCCTCCCACGACTTCGGTTTGTAGTGGGTGCAATCGATGACACGCTCGATCCAGAACTCGGGATCATGCACAACATCGTCGTCTGGGATCATGCCGTGCGATACCTTCCACATCAGACCGAGGGCGCCGAGCCAGAAGAGAATTGTGCGGCCCCCAATCTCGAAGCCTAGGATCAGCTCGTTGTCAAAGACGGTGACAATACCGAGCACCCCAAGAGCGCTGCTGGCAACAAAATTCACGAACTTCGCGAGTTGAACTGTTTTCTCGCGTGGAAACTGGTCCATGTACTCGTCGGTATAGCGCTTGGCAAGAGCTTTACGTCGCTCGAAAAAGTGGTCCAGCTCATTGAACTCACGAAGCTTCCAACTCGCTTTGGGTGTCCACTCGCGTGCGCCGAGTGCAGCTGGGTTCCTTTGGTATTCCTGCTCGTTTGTCAGAACATATCAATTTAGGCAGACAACCGCTCGACTTACTGTGAATGAGCCCAAGAACCGCCCAATGATGAAGCCAATTGCAAGCCAGAAGCAGGCCAAGCAGTTCCACAACGCAATGGACCTGAACCGCCTTCTCAATGAGTCTACAAGCTCTTTCCTGTTTTTGTATGAGAGATACTCCTGCTTGATCTGTCCGGTCCGAGAATCGAACACATGCTCGATGATCGCCAGGTCCAAATTGAAGGCCATGGTCTTCGTGTAGAATTGTTTGCGTCCATAGAATGGTAGATCGACTGAGCAGTTGAGAATATCGCGGTTGATGATAGCAATCCAGTAGTTGTCCTTCCGCATCAATCGATTGGCAATATCATGAGCGTCCATCCTCTGCATCGATTGACCATTCAGAAATCTGCGATTCTCAGCGCTTAAGACATCTCTGTTCGCAGTGACTAAATTATGGTCTCGCAGATCCATGAGTCGACGGACCACGTATTGCCAGGTGATACTTTGCATGTCTTTGTTAGGCACCTCAAGTAGGTGATGATAGAAATTATGCATCTCCCACAAAGCAGGAATCCTCTTGATGCAATTAACCAAGAACCAGATCCAGGCGCTAGCACATAGCCAGATGATGACATTTGCGTACCACGGTAATCTAGATACGTCAGTCTCGAGCCTAGGCATCTGTACATGTCCACCTACGATCGCCCGCAATGCTGAACCCTTACGTCTGACCACTGTTTGCCTTGAGATATCTGTCTCCATTTTATGCAGTATGCGATGGACATGGTGAAGTATAGTGTGAACGCTGCTGTGCTGTGGGAACCATTAGCTATCACCTTGTCGTAACATGAATCAGCCTCACAGAAGTATCAGGACTTGTCTCAACAGCATCGACAATATTCCCTTTTGCTCATAGTATCGATATACGTCGTTGAGGAAACCGTCCAAGTTCTCCACTTGCGCCCATCTCCACAATGCCCGCTCCTTCGGGTCGGCTGTGATTGAAAGCCGGGCTGGACCACGACCTCGCTGACTTGAGGGCGCAACGGGCGCAGGTCGATGATCGTGTAGCTGCTGATGCCTCTTTGTACTCTCCCAATGTGCTCTTGTGTTGCCGGAGGCGGGACCGGGAACGGGTGGTGGGAGCTCGTACTGCGTCTCGCCGGTGCCTCTGCGTTGTTTTCGTCCCAACATGGGCGATGTTTCTCTTTGCTCTTCTAACATGAGAGATGCTGGGACTTCATCATCCTGCTCTTGACGCGCTGTTCTTCCTCTTGAGTTACCCTGCATCCACTTTGGAGTAGTTCGAGACGGGCCGGCTCTTGCTGATGGACGACCTGCCTCCCTCTCAGGAAGTCTAGTCGACACGCTCCTTTCGCTGATCTCGCTGCCAGCAGCTTCTGCCAAGAGTGCGCCCAAATCTTGGTCTTCGAAATGTCCTCCTAGGTTCTCCTCATCTATCGCCATATCGTCATGGTCCGTATCCGAGCCGGTGTTTTGTCGTCGTGATGGTTGGTTTGAATCGTCGTTGCTTGTCGTAGGCAGAAGCCTCGACATAGGATTTGACGACATCATCTATGCGCGGGCAAGATGATGTGTCTCGGTGCTGCTCACGCGCTCGGATTTGGCGAGGTCACGCTTAGCTATGTAGAGGTGGATGTATATCGCGGTGACAGGGAGGGTCCGACCACAGAACCCGCGAGTTAGACTTTCAACCCATCGGTAGCAGCCAGAAGCACATCTGTTTTCCTCCTGGTAAATCAAGTGCTTAATTAGTTTGTATGATAAGGATGGTGAACGTGTTGAGATCGCGGAGTCAAGCAATCCGGCAAGGCAACATGCATGCAGCTCCGATAGCGCGTCATCATCACCTGCACGCTTGCAGAACGTCTGCCAAGTAATACTGAGCATGCAAGAGAACTAATGAGCACTAACAAACGTCCGCCAGCTGGCCTCACATAAAATTGGCAGCAAAGCTGTCGAGATCGCTTGCTAAAATTATGCTGCATCTCCATCATGGAGACTTTATACTTCCAGGATCGAAATGGCTCATCGGCAGATGCGTTGTCCCCTGCAGCCGGCGTCTCATCTCCTGCTGCGGCTTCTGCAGGGAGATCAAATGCACTTTCAAGCAGAATAACAAGTGTGCTCTCGACCTCCTATGCTGATCTGGACTTGAGAAATGCATTGGAGACACTGGATTCGCGAGCGTTGGTGAACACGCAAGATACGAGGCGCAACCTGCGTCTTGATCTGCAACAGGAAGTCATTCAAAGCAATGGCGAGATCATCAAGGATTTTGGCGAAGTTGCTCAAGTAAAATTATGTTCGTTTTGGAGTACGACATAGACTGATCAAGCTTCACAGCAATTGCAACGGATCGGTTCAGTGATTGAGAGTCTGAACAAGTGTTGTGCGGACATGCGAGAACACATATCTGCTTCTAAAAAGGATGTGGGACCCGTCCTCCATGAAGCGAACGACATCCTGGAGCAGAAGAACCATGTGGAAACGAAACAACTAGTTCTTCAAGCCTTCAATTCTCATTTCGTCATCTCCGACGACGAAGCCGCTGCTCTCATATCGTCCACCGAGCCAGTGAACGACGAATTTTTCCGTGTCATGACCAAGGTCAAGAAAATCCACCATGATTCTGAAGTGCTACTCGGTACAGAGAACGAGAAATTGGGACTCGAGATCTTGGATCAGAGCTCGAAGCAACTCAACGCTGCCTTCCAGAAACTGTATCGCTGGATCCAGAAGGACTTCAAGACCTTGGACCTGGAAAATCCACAGATCAGCTCATCTGTCCGAAGGTCCTTGCGAGTGCTTGCCGAGCGACCTGCATTATTCCAGAGCTGCATGGACTTCTTCGCAGAAGCGAGAGAGCACAATCTCTCCGACTCATTCCATGCTGCGCTCACTGGTGGACCTGGAGCTGATACTTATGGCAAGCCAATTGAGTTTCAGGCACATGATCCACTTAGATACATCGGAGACATGCTCGCATGGGCGCACTCAGCGACAGTCTCTGAGCGCGAAGCTCTAGAAGTGCTTTTTGTGTCTGAAGGTGATGAGCTCGCCAAGGGCATCAAAGCGGGTCTTGAAGCAGATCCATGGAGCAGACGTGAGGGCGAGGAGCAAGAGGTCGTCTACGATGGCCGAAAGGCTCTCAATGAGCTCGTCAGCAGGGACATTGGAGGTGTAGCTCGTCAACTGCGGCAACGGACCGAACAGGTCATCTCTAGCCACGAAGATGCTACGCTGGCTTACAAGATCGCGAACCTGATCGGCTTTTACCGCAACACTTTCGAAAAGCTGATAGGAAACGATGCCGCATTCCTCGATACCCTGGATACGCTAGAGACCTCAGCACAGAGACAGTTCAAAGCTAACATGCGCGACCACGTAGCTTCTATCCAGACAGAGCTCTCAGTTGCGCCTACCAATGCCTCGCCACCAGACTTCCTGGAAGAGTCTTTAGAAACATTGAGCGCACTCATGAAGAGCTACGACACATCTTACGCAGCGGCCAAGGTTGGCGAAGAGGCCTTCCAACCCGTCCTGGCAGAGGCACTCGATCCATTCCTCAAAGCTTGCGAAACACTCAGCAAAAGACTATCTCCACCGAAGAGCGAGATATTCATCGCGAATTGCTTTCTGCAAGCAAAGATGACCTTAGCGCCTTTCTCCTTCGTGGCAAGCAAACAAGCTGAGCTGGACGAAGCTCTTGAGAATCTCTCCACAGATCTCATAGAAGCGCAGTACGAGTTCCTGGTGGATAACTCGGGCTTAGAGCCAATTTTTGAAGCCGTGTTCTCGGCACCGCCCCCCAAGGATGATGATGGAGACGGTGATCCTCCATCGGCAGCAGTCAAACTCGCTAGCATGGACGTCTTTCAGCCGCAAGCTCTGATGTCCACGAGTCAGCAGCTTGACGACTTCCTCCCAAGTGCGCTCATGGACGCCATGGACCATCTGCGGGAGCTGAGAAGTCCATCTATGGTACGCGAAGTCACTGAGGCTGCGGCAGAGAAGTTCTGTGCGGACTTCGAAATGTTGGAAGAGAAGCTGGCCGCTGCAGACGAGGCAGTAGATGCTCTCCAGAACGGAGAGGACGACACAGAGGAAAGACCAAGATTGCGAGATCTGTTCCCAAGGTCGAGTGCGGAGATCAGGGTCCTCTTGAGCTAGAATTGTGCTTTGCGAGAGACGGCAGGCTACGAATGAAGGTCCAGATCGAGGATCTATGAGATCATTCAAAGCTCATGGTGTTTCTTGACCGCCCCAACCTCGACCTGTGCCATCCTTGCCCTAACCCGTGGGGGATGCAAGAGGGTGATCTCTAGCAAGCTGTGCGCGCCACTGTCGATTCCTCCATGCACGACAGACAAGCATGTCGTGAGAGCGGACATGGATCACGGTTTTAGCATGTGAAGGGAGGCAAAGGCTCGAAGGAGTTTTGTCAAGCAGGACATTGAGCGAAAGTACCGGGTACGTTGTGCCACAGCAGAGAAGAAGAGTCTATGATTTATCGCTACTGATGTGTAGAGTGCATACAAAGTCCGTCCGTCGTTAAAAGTCGAGCCCGGTCAAAGAAAGTTTCGAGGGGAATCAAGCACAAAAAGACCACGCTCTCCCCTTCTCGCCATGATAAGAGTTGCCCGCACCAGTTGTCCTCCATGCAACAAGGTCCATTACTTGCTCTGCGTCTTCTCGTTCAGCTCGTCAATCTTCGCATTCGCAAACTTCTTTCCCTCCTCTTTCTTCGCAATCACGAATCCGGCAATGAAGCCCAGTGTGTCCGCAGCGATCTTCAACTCGGTGCCAATGACAGTCTTCGCAAAAGGCACGACGCCCTTTTGGCCTTGGTTTCGCTTGTCTTGCTCCTCGTACGTCTTGAGCAGGTAGCTGTGTGCCGAGACAAAGGTGTCGTATGGGACGAACGGTAAGCCCTTGACCTTCTCCTTGAGCGACGAAGTCTCTTCCTTCACGATTGGGAACCGCGAGTCGACTTCTGAAAGGCCCTTATCGCCTAGAGAGTCCGCCTTTTGCACGTATGGCGCGACGTAGCTGTATGGCGTCTTGAGATATGGCTCCACAGGCGTGAAGAACCGCTTGTATGCGTCGTTGAAAATGTTTACCGACTTCGCACCATATGGATTCTGGAGATAGGCGGAGAGGGAGTCAGAGACGACTGGGTAGGAGGTAAGATGCTGTGGAAACAAATGTTAGCGATTCCGTCTCTCAACGCTTTGTCTGGCATCTGGATTGACCGATGACCAGGCCAATAGGTTCTTTGGGTTCAAGAGCCAACTCACTGAGATGAAGAGGGAATGCGGCTTCTCGCCGTTGGTCAGAGTCTCGCCCATCTTACTAGTGGTTGTTGAGATATCCTTCTCAGCGTGTGGCATTCTGTGACAGAGAGGTCAGCTCAGCCTGTGCAAGAATGATGATCGATGAATAGGAGGTCTGATATCGAAATCCCCAATTACAGTTCGTTGTCACTGCAGAGACACCAGTAGTAACATGTGATATGAATATTGACTATGCGAAAGCCAAAATGTCACATGCCTGTGATAGCGTGGGGGTCAAGAATGTAGAGTTAGACTTACAATTCGACGGCTGCGTGCGTGTTTACAACAGATTAGAGCCTCAATGACGGTTCAAGGACGTACGATTGAGACAGTGGAAGGGAGCAGAGTTAAGAACGAGAAGGAGGGAGTGAGCAGAAAGCTTGAATATCAACTGGATGCAGGCGCGAACCACACCATGCGAAATGCGTCAGAGGCAAGCCACAGGGTCGCACCTTCACATGCAAGTATCCAGAACGTCCGTGCGCAAGCTGATAAGGCTGGGAAGGCACGGGCGGCGGGCGATTATGCGTCGACAGCATTCGTCGACATGCTCTTTGAGTTGCGAATGCATTCGATGTGGTTCATACCATCTGCATCATACTGCGCGACAACATGACGATCCTGGGGTGCCTTGCTCTACATCTGCATACATGCGCAGATACGGATGCTGTCAAGCTCTCGATGAACAATGCCATTGGCAGATAGGCAGCTCAGAGACAGGATTACTCGGCGTGACGGAGGCACTAGAAACCTTGATTGCATGGCGGATATCAGCCGGAGGACTCGACTTGAGACGCTGACGACTTCAGCATGCGCTCATTGCGAATGCGAAGCATGCCATCAGGCTGCCGTGTCGCATGCAATTGGTGGATAGCGGGAAGCTACCACATGTCAAAGCCAGCACCATGTAGGCCCGAGATTGCGACAAGTACAACCTCATTGAATTTGGCATCGCAGCCATGCAATCGTCTCCGGAGGGGCATCTCACGACCACCACGTCCGCCGACTTTTGGACCGAAAAGGCATTCAAAGACCTTGCGGCCCGGTTCGAAAGCTGCAGCTCTTAAGCGAAGGCGGCACGGAGATCGATATCAATTGCGTACAATGTTGTTGACAGTGGGGCTTTCAACTCAGCGCTTTCAAAGGCACAGGCTCATGAAAGTATCTCACGATACCACGTTGCGCGGCCATGGCTCACAAAATACGAAGCAAAGATACTTGCATGTGAAAGACTTCGAGAGACCCACCTAACGCGCTAAAGCGGCGATCTGCCGGCACGGAAGCGTGATGCTCAACGCCGTGGCCCATGCCTGTTCCTTGTCCTGTGGCTCAGCAGGTTGCTGCTTTCGTCCTGATGGGCCGCAGATATCCTGATGCTCAAACTTTTTGTAGCCATGGTCTGTAGCCGACTCGCTCCGGGATTGCTCTTTGCACGTCTAGACCTATCATCGCCGCATTCACATCAAGGTCCATGAAGCGAAGCGAAGGACATCGAGAATTGTTCAGCCACTCGGCTATAAAGCGGTTTGCCCCGTCATGACTCTTGAACATCTTGCGAGAGTATGCCTCGGACGATCGAGAGCTGTGGCAACCACGAGACTGTGCCAATCACGAGAGCGTGCCTACTGCAGTTCCTGTACAATACATGTACTGTTGCTGCACTCCGCAATAGCGTTCTGTTCGCTCAGCGCATCAAATTGGACCGACCCTCAACCATCGAAATATGTTGAGTGCGGTGCATTTACCGGTGACAAGTGCCACCTTGGACCGATCAAGGGATTCTAATCGATCACTCATGCTCATCTGAAGAGCCTGCTTTCAAAATATGTTGCTTTCGAATGGCAGTATCACGTGATTTCTCTTTGGGCTTCCGCCTATCACCGCATGATTCCTAGACGATATGAGAAGCTGAACAACTTCAGTCATAGCGCTTGCATCGGAAGTCTATATCAAGCCCAACTTCCTATGTGGAGCGTCGAGCCTCACATTGACTATCTTGACCTATGACTGCCCAGATGGCACGGGATACGGCCCATAACCCGGCCTGGGGAACACAGGCGCACCATCAGCACCCCACTCATACTTCTGCGTGCGAATCGTCCTCGCACTCCACCCATTCGTCGGGTCCAACATCCCATGATACACGATCCAGTCCTCCGATCCATCCGGCGACTTGACGAAACTCGCATGTCCAACGCCATACGCCGACTCCTCAGGGTTCTGGTAGAAGATGCAGCCCTCCTCGTGTTTTTTCCACGATGCAAGGTCCATTGGGTCTGCGCCGACGAGCTCGAGCTGCCCGAGGCAGTAATTGCGGTTGTCTGACCTGGCGGCGCTGTAGATGACGAAGTGCTGGCCGGTCGTGGGATTGGTGAGTTGCTGGGGCGCTTCGTTGGACGAGAGACGATCATTCACTGTGCGGCCGTAGGGCGTCTTCTCCCATGGATTGGTCGGTCGCGAGATAGTTGTTCGTTCGGACAAGGGCGAACTCACGGTCCAGGGATCCGACATCTTGGTGATGCATAGATTCGCCGGCCAAGACGAGTACTTCTCGTCCCAGCACGAGTAGATGTGGTACAGCCCGGATTCGTGCTGGAAGTACGTGCCGTCGATGGCGAATTGGTCGTACGTGTTCAGCTCGGCTTTGAAGGAGAAATCGACTTCCCATGGATCTTCGCTGCCTGTTCCTTCGAGGACGAACATGCGATGAAACACCGCGGGGCAGTTCTGGCGGCTTGGATCAGTAGAACTCATCGCGAGAGTATTTTGCACGACTCACGAATGGGCACAGCATGTCCACTTCCGGGGAAGGTGAATCGCCCGTCGGATCGGCTGTGAAGATCACGTACCACGAGCCGCTACCGATCTCATGCAGCTCCGGCGCCCACAAACTCTTGGAGTAGTTCTGGCCAGCTGGCGGCTCGAAGAGCAATTTGCTTTCGGCGTTATTCCAGTCTCTACTGTCACATTAGCTCTTCCGTACCTTAAGATCATACGACTGGTCATCTCACGTGAGGATGGGACTTCGCAGTAGAGTAATGTTGTCATTCGTCGTGTACGTCATGTCTATACGTGTTAGTCGTCGAAACAGCAGGCTGGCATCGTTCACTCCAACTCACAATAGTACCCATTCCTCTGAATAACCCAGCTACACAACTTCCATCAGCAAATGTCTCTGTTTGTCCTCAGTAAACAAACAAGCACTCACGGATCTGCTCCCGTCTTGTTCAAGACCGGATTCGTATACGTGCTTGCGCCATTACCGCCGCTATGCGACCCATACTGGCCATGAACCCCAACAGCCGCAAGCAAAGCACACGCATAAGTAAAGCAAAACTGCCACATCTTGCCCACGCTCGTCTCGTGAAGGAGTGTAGAAGCAGGCGTCATCAACAACGAAGCAAAGTCCATCACAACAGAACCTTAATTAGCCTTTAATTCTGACGTTACCTCATCCTCCCCAACGTTGTGGGTCCACATGAGCACAACTGTGCGGGGAAATGGCACCGAATGGAACGGCTAGAAAGTGAGATGCATCATTTGTGATCTGCGTGTTGCAAGATCATGATCTCCATGCATGTTGTGTCGCCTGCCCAATTGAGACAAGTGCTTGCTTCTTATTGGTCCCCGGGGGATATGGGCATCGTATCGGGAGTAGCGTGGCTACTCGGAGATATATGTACCGAACTTTATGCAGGCAAGTTATGCACTCACTTTGCGATGCAAATGATACCAACTGGAGTACCGCTGGCTTATGTTTGTTCAAATGCCTTAACAGAAGCGCATCGTGGCGCATAAGAGCAGGAGCGGCCCAAAGGACAGGACAGCATGTACGCAACCTAATTCCTTTCTGAGTGCTTATGCCATGGCACCTATGCTCTATACTCTAAGTGACCGCCAACAGTCCAACAAAGCTCACCCATAATTAAAGCTCTCCCTACACAACGGACACGTCGTCCCATTGCTACTCTTAAACCACTTAAACAAACACCCACCATGAAAGCTATTCCGACACGTCCTACACTTCTTACTCGGCACCCTCCCCTCCTCGCCCACAACCGCATAGCAAATCGCGCACTCGGTCTGCCCCTTCAACGCGCCGAAGACGTTGCGCCGCCACGCGAGCAGCCCGTCGATGATGCTGTTGTTGGAGAAGGCGATGATGGCTTGGGAGTTGCGCAGCCAGGCGTTCCAGCGGCGCTCGTCGACGGCCATGGATTTCGAAGGAGAGGTCACGCGGGCGTTGTGCAGGGGAAAGGTGGGTGGGAGTGAGACGACGATGACGGCGGATTGGCCTTCGTCGTCCATGGGGTAGGCGGCTGTTAGCTCGCTTGCGCGGTGGTTGATGCGGATAGCGAGCGCCGGGGGTTCCTCGGAGGTGTGCGCAGTGTCTTGCGTTGTACTCCAGGAGGCCACGGCTTCGAGCGCCGTGGAGATGACGAGCGGGGCGATGAACTTGGATGTCCATGATTCGACGCTGATGACTTTCTGACGGGCCTTGCAGTCGATCCACCATGTCTTGGATAACGTGGGGAAGTGCATGAGGCACAAGTAGTACAGGTGCGTGAGCAGCCATTGCGTGTCTTTATATGGAGAGTCTTCCATCGTCGTCGTGTTATAAGACGCTATATCGAATTTGGTCACGTCCAGCGGTCGACCCTTGCTGTGACCGAGGAAATCAAAGGTGAAGTCCAGGAAGTCTGAGAGATGACCTGCTTCCTTCATGTTCTCAACGTAGTCCGTTCGAACCTTATGCGAGGCGTTGGTGAAGTGATCAAACACGAGCAGCCAGCTGAGCAGGTACCCTCGCAGCTGCAGCGGCGTTGATCTTTCGAAATCCTCCTCATGCAAATCAGCTGCGACAGGCGTTTCCAGGATCAGCGACAGAAGCTCGTCTGGCAGCCTCGCATGCGTCTTCTCCAGAACGCTATCCAGAGAGATCTGCTCCTGTCTAGATGGTATGTACCGATGGAGCAGCCTATACGCAGCTTGCTGCACCGCAGGCGATGGCGAGTACAGCTGGGGATACAACTCCTCAGCATCACTGAGCTTGCTCGTGGGAATTCGCGAGATCTCACGCGACAACAGCTCGTTGAAGATCATGAGTGGCTGGTGCTGCTCATCCGACACAGTGCGCGGGACCTTCAAGCAGTTCACCATAGCAGTATTGATCTGGCTCTCATACTCATTCCACGCCTCAATGACATCGTCATTCCTCTCGTCTTCCTCCTTCGAATTCTCGCTCAACTTGATGCGTCGTAGCACGCCGAAGACTCGAAGTGCAGCGTGCAAGGAAGGCACGAGCGCAGGTGCATTCGCATCTGGCAGCTCACAGACGAGCTCAAGATTGCTCTTGATGGACTCCAAGACGTTCTTCCAATATTCGCCATACATATCGCCGACCAGCGGCAGGAGATGGAACATCATGCGATACAGCTCCGCGACGACTTCATCTTCGACAGCCTCATCCATAAGCCAGCCAACAGCTTTGCTGATGAACCGAGAAAGCCGTGGTTTGGCGATCGTCTCGCCCGCGTCCTCATAATACATCAAGATCGTATTGAGAATGACGAGTTGCGCCAGTCCGCTCTCCTGCAACTTTTCCGCGTCCAGTGGTGTCAAATCTGCGACAAGCTCGTTGCAGTACCTCATGACCACCGAAGAGTCCGCAAGCGAGATCTGGTGTCCATACAGCTCGCCAACGATAGCGAATACATCTCCAGTCGCCCTAACATCCTTGAATCGCTTCTCCATTTCGTCAACACTTGTCGAGGCGGCACCCTGGACTTCCTCGCGTTCAGCGCACAATTTTGCTTCGGCAAGTGCGAGGTAGTAGGCTGCCGTGCTCAAGTCCTTCTTTTGTTCGCTAGTGACAAGACCTGTTGCACTCGTACCTGACCACGACTTGAGCAATTGTTGGGAAGCCGCCACGAAATCCGAGACCTCCGACACAATCTCAGCCTCGTTCAAGGACCACAAATTCGATGGCCGTGCAACGCTGAGATGATCATTCGCCAGCGCCGTTGTGAGCGTCAGCAGCCTCAACAGCTCAGGGGAGTACTCTGCCTTTTCAGATGTCGAGAACAGCTTGACCGTGTACATTGCCATCCTCAACGGCACGGACAATCCTTCAGCGTCACGTTCGATCTTCTCAGCATTCTGACTATCCCTTCCCTGCGTAAGGAATACCGCACCGCCGAATGGACTCGAAACAGCCAGACTCTTGTCCACAGGCTTTGCGAGGAAGCTCTCCAGCCTCTCAGACCACCTCGCCGTGTCCGGGAGCAAAGCAGCAATAGAATCAACCACTTTGCTGCTCAGTAAGCCCTTGGCGTGGTTGACCAGCGTGTCCACCGAGACAGATGTCGGACCAGCGGAGCTCAAACCGCCTTGGATCACATCTAGCACCGCGTTGCCTGATGCGCCCGCGCTGATATCACTCCCCAATAAGCTCTGAATGACGGGAATCAACTCGCTTGCTTCCTTGCCGAGTTGCTCATCTGGGGACTCGCTCAGCAGAAGCAGGTTGGGCAGCAGCTTCTTCCCGCTCTCCGTAGCAAGAAAGCTTTTCAACATACTCGGCGCTGTCTTGGAGAAGCTTCGCAGACCATCCAGCGCAACGTGGGCTACAGGAGGTGTGCCAACCAGAGACTCGGTGCACCTTTCGAGGATCGGTTCAGCGAAGAGCTCCGATGCTATTGCAGAGCGCGAGAGCAATGAGAGGAGCGAGCCCCACTCGGACGTTCCATTCCATATCTCTTCGATTTTGGGTAGAATCTCTGGCGCCAGTAGTGGACCAAGGTTGTTAAGTTCTTCTTCACTTATGTTGGTGTTGGTGCGGCATATGAGCAGTTCGGAGAGCATCTCGTATCGCCGTTCTGATTTGAAAGCCAAGCAGGCATTCAAGCAGGCTGTCCATGCTGGCGCGAACACTTTGGCATTGCCCTCGTATGCAGCAAGAATGGTAGCGAGCTGTTTGTAAGATGGAGTAGGATAGATGACAGCGATCTGCTTTTCGAAGAAGTTCTGCACGGTTTCGGAGAGCGAAGCAGACTTGTCGATCAATGCGCGGCATTGACTGATGAATGCAGCTGCGACGGCGAAGGCACCATAAGGCTTGCCGTTGCGCTCGGTAGACACAGCGAAAGAAGTCTGCAGCACCTCGTCTGTTGCCTGCTCCAGCTCCTCAGGTACTTCCAGTGACGAGGCTGTCAAAGCCGCTATCAATTGCCCGAACCGCTCGCCCGTTTTAGCAAGTTCATCCTGTGATTTCGTGTACTCCTTCGCCGACTCTGGCAGCGAGAGTTTGACTTTACGGACAACATCACCTGCCAGTGACGGTATTTCTTCCTGCAAAATCGAAACAAGACCTTTGTTTTTCAAGACGTGCAGCACAAGCTCTGCAGCGGCGCTAGGCGGAATATTCCACTTTGCATTCTCGGTCTTGGGAAGCAAGTACTGTGAAAACAGCGGGAGCACTGAGTCGCGAAGGAATGGTGTTCTCGCAGCATCGTGCAGCGCTGTAGACAATATACTCGCGACCTGTACGTATGCTTTCAGACCCTCAGTTACGTATGGACGTGGTTCGTCTTTCCTTGTAACGCCACTGTGGAATGCCTTGATGACCTCGCGAGCCTTTTCTGGATCAGTGGGCATTGCGGGACCTGGGATTGCTTGGAACAGCCTCAGGATCGAACTCCAATAATTCAATGCAGCACCCTGCGAGCCTCTCTTCACTAATGCCTTCAGACGCGAGGAGGGCTGCTTCTTGTCCTTCCAGCGATCGGTCCATAATGTGCTATCCGTTGCAGTCAATGCGATGAGAGTCTCCACATACTCCCCAGCGGAGCCGGCTTGGTCTGAGTCTGCACCCTTGGTGATATATATCGCATTTAGTAGGGCAAGATCGAGGCAGGATCTTGTCTGCGCCGACTGTAGCAAAGTGCGCAGCAGCTTATGCATTGACCGTCGCACTGCCACATCTTCGCTTAGCGCCTTCTCCCAAAGCTTCTTGTCCTGCAGTATATCCGCGTATTGCGATTCGTTCTTCTTGAAGTCCTCCTCGTGCACATCAGACAGCAGCCCAGCTAGCAGTCCAACCGCCGACGTCACAACGCGGTGGTACTTTGCGTTAGACTCATCGGGACTGACACTCCGCTCGTCGCTCAGTGTTTGCGGCGATTCCTTGTCAAACACGTTCCTGCTGAAGTCCAGAAGCGGATCCTGGTACGCCTTCCACAGCGCCTTCCTCTTTTCTGGCGTTGCAAACACCTGGCCCAGCGCGTCGGACGCCGCCCTCGCCACCGCTCTATCGCTGTCATATGTACCAGCCAGCCACGCGCCGATAAGATTAGGCATCCGCCTAGCTATGCGCTTCCCGCTCTTCGCTGCAATGTGGCCCTGCAGCGTATGCGCCAGCTGCCTCACTCGCCGTGACGAGTCAATCGACGTACGCGGGTAGATGCTAGTCCAGGCATCCAGCACGCCATCTTCAATCTCCTTCTTTCCATCATTATCCACAAGCAGACCCTGCAAATCCTCCAATGCCTTGGACTTTGTGGTGGCGTCCCGCTTGGAGAGATTCTTGAAGGCGACGACGACGTTGGAGTCGGAGATGGAGGAGAGGTCCGGGAGTTCAGTGAGATAGCAGAGCGGTGATGAGGAGGTACCGAAAGGCGTTGTCGTGGAGGAAGCGAAGCCAAATGCTGGGCTTGCTGTGCCGAATGCGCGTGCGGCGCTGGCAGAGCTCTTGAACTGCTTTTTGCTCATCGCGGGGGAGGAGTGTACCGTGTAGCGTGGATCTGAGGAGATGGCCAAGATGCCATACACAAAAGATGGACTATATCATGGGCTCTGTGCAGTAGGACCGCCAAATATACAAAACACAAACGTCCACAGCCTCCACAGCAGAAGATGAACAAATTTGGGACATCGCATGCAATCGCACAATGACCGCATGAGGGCCCCACTTATATCCGTCCGATCACAGCCTTACCGAATACAGCCTAGTACAAGGCAGTCAAGGAGCCATCAGATCATCAACGCCACCATTGGAAGCTGCATCGACTCCATCACCCATCGTCAAGATGAGGTTCCACATAGAGTATGTTGCTGTCTGCCCTGAAGATGTGTGAAGACAAGTACTGATTCATACAGGGAGCTGGAAATCCTCTTCCCGTATCCGCGCATCTACCCCGAGCAGTATGCGTACATGTGCGATCTCAAGCGCACGCTGGACAATGGCGGCAAAGCGGTGCTGGAAATGCCATCGGGGACGGGCAAGACTGTCACTCTCTTGTCCTTGATTATCGCGTATCAGATGCATCACCCTGAACGGCGGAAGCTGATCTATTGCTCACGTGAGGCTGTCCTTCACTGCTCCCAAGGGGTCGATCTGGCTTACGAATGAAAGGTACCATGTCCGAGATCGAGAAGGCGCTGCATGAGCTGAAGGCTCTGATGAAGTATCGGACCGCCCAGCTTGGATACGAAGAAGAATTCCGCGGCCTGGGACTGACCAGCAGAAAGAATTTGTGTCTGCATCCTTCGGTACGGCGCGAGAAGAGTGGATCCGTGGTCGACGCGCGATGTCGAAGTCTGACTGCAGGCTTTGTGAAGGAGAAGCGCGAGAGAGGCGAGGACGTGGATCTATGCATCTACCACGATAATCTGGACCTGCTCGAGCCGCACAACCTGATTCCGCCTGGAGTCTGGACGCTGGACGATCTGATGCGGTATGGAGAGCAGCAGAAGCAGTGCCCGTACTTTACGGCGAGACGAATGATGCCATTTTGTAATGTCATCATTTACTCGTACCACTACCTATTGGATCCTAAGATCGCAGAGAGAGTCTCCAAGGACCTGTCAAAGGATTGCATCGTGGTTTTCGATGAAGCACATAACATCGATAACGTGTGCATCGAGTCGCTGAGCATAGATATCACTGAAGACTCTTTACGGAAAGCGAAGCGAGGTGCCGATAATCTGGAGCGCAAGATCACGGAGATGAAATCGACAGATGCGCAGAAGCTGCAGGACGAATACGCAAAACTAGTGGAGGGGCTGCGTGAGGCTGACACAGCGCGAGACGAAGACGCCTTCATGTCGAATCCTGTGCTGCCAGACGATCTACTCAAAGAAGCGGTGCCGGGTAACATTCGACGAGCAGAGCACTTCACAGCATTCCTGAAGCGATTCATCGAGTACCTGAAGACGCGCATGAGAGTCTTGCACGTCATCTCCGAAACGCCGCCATCCTTCCTAAACCACCTCCGAGAACTCACATTCATCGAGAAGAAGCCACTGCGTTTCTGTGCCGAGCGTCTCACATCCCTCGTTCGCACACTCGAACTCACCAACATCGAAGACTACCAGCCCCTGCAAGAAGTTGCCACTTTCGCAACGCTCGTCGCGACCTACGAGAAGGGCTTCCTCCTCATTCTTGAACCCTACGAAACAGAAACAGCCACAGTCCCTAATCCGATCCTCCACTTCACCTGCCTCGACGCCGCCATAGCCATCAAACCCGTCTTCGACCGCTTCAGCTCCGTCGTCATCACTTCGGGCACCATCTCCCCACTAGACATGTACCCACGCATGCTCGGCTTCGAAGCCATCGTGCAAGAATCGTACACCATGACGCTCGCACGCAAGTCCTTCCTGCCCATGATCGTCACGCGCGGCTCCGACCAGGGCGTCCTCTCCTCCTCCTTCCAAATCCGAAACGACCCGCAGGTCGTGCGCAACTACGGCAACCTCCTTACCGAGTTCTGCAAGATCACGCCGGACGGCATCGTCGTTTTCTTCCCTTCATATTTGTACATGGAGTCCATCATCAGCATGTGGCAGGGCATGGAGATCCTCAATACGATCTGGAAATACAAACTCATCCTCGTCGAGACACCGGACAGTCAAGAGACTTCTCTCGCGCTCGAAACCTACCGCACAGCCTGCAACAACGGGCGTGGCGCCGTACTGCTATGCGTCGCGCGCGGCAAAGTCAGTGAAGGTATCGACTTTGACCACCACTACGGGCGCACCGTGCTCTGCATCGGTGTGCCCTTCCAGTACACCGAATCGCGTATCCTGAAAGCGCGCTTGGAGTTCCTGCGCGAAACCTACCGCATCCGCGAAAACGACTTCCTCTCCTTCGACGCCATGCGCCACGCCGCGCAGTGTCTAGGCCGTGTCCTCCGCGGCAAAGACGACTACGGTATCATGGTGCTCGCGGACCGGCGCTTCCAGAAGAAGCGCGTCCAGCTCCCCAAATGGATCTCGCAGGCCCTGCCGGACGCAGAGACAAACCTCTCCACGGAGCAGGCTGTGGCAATTGCGAAGCGCTTCCTTAGAGACATGAGCGTGCCCTATGAGGCCAAGATGCAGGAGGGGATTAGTAATTGGAGTATTGATGACTTGAAGAGGTATCAGGCCAAGGTGCAGGAGAGGGAGATTGCTGAGTTGCAGGCGTTGCAGAGGGAGGCGACAGGGAAGGATGTGGATGGGGCTGAGGTTATGGAGCTGGATGAAGAGGATTTGGCGGGGGCGGAGGGAAGGACGAATGAGCGGAAGGGAGGGGATGATGAGTATGGCATGGATGAGGTGGACGAGGAGGCGCTTATGGAATTGGGTGCTTAGCGACCGGACACTCAGCAAGGTCTTCCATCTTCAGGATCTCAGCGGTGAATGTGATGACGCTTTCAGGTTCTATCCATAAAGTCTGCCTGGTACTCGTCTCGGTATCGTAGATGAATCATGAAAATCAGCTGTCTCCTCATCATAATGCAGCTGACAACCCCGCCAGATGCCTACGAGAAATCTTCCTGTTCCGCAGCAAGCTTCTCATAGACATATGTCAAAATGCCTCCCTGGTAATCATCAATCATGACCACCCTCCCTTGCACAGCCTTCACGGCGCCATCAAATTGTTCCTCGTCGCCCTGCTTAATCGCATCAATCAGCTGGCTCACCAGCTGCCCCTGCGGCTCATTTACAAACTCCGGATCCGCGTTCCGGATGTTCTCCTCAAAGTACGCTCTGCAGCTCGGCTCGTCGACCAGTCCCAAAATGGAGATCCCCGCATTGAAGACATCCTTCTTCGCGAGCGGGCGCATCGCCGGCCCACTCCTCCCACTCAAACTCAGCTTCGCGCACGTCAAAAAGTCGTCCGCCGCCTCGCGGTACATGCCCATCCGCCCCTCCAGCTGCGCCGCGCTCGCCAGCTCCCCGCGCGCCCCACTAACCATGTTATCGTGCTGCAGCAGCTCCGCACATTCCTTGTACCACTTGACTGCGTTCTTGAGGTCGCCCAGCTCGGCGTACAGCTCGGCCAGCTGCTTGCCGTAGCGCGGGATGCGGTCGCGCTTGCGGTCTTGCTTGCACATGTCGATGGCGGCCTCGAGGGGCTGGATCGCGGATTGTGGGTTTACGGCGCGGAAGGCCTTGGCGGCGGAGGCGTACGAGGTCACGGCTTCGAAGCGGGAGGTGTCGACTTTGGCTTTGAGCTCGGCGGCGGACATGTATGCTCGTCCCGCTTTGTCCCATGCCTTTTCGTTTTCGAAGGCGTTTGCTGAGTATATGTTAGTCTCGGAAACAAATTGTAGCGCGATAGGATTCACGTACCGGCATTCAGATAGGCCTCCGCAGCGGCATCTATCTTGTCCTGTAACGTTGTCAGAAGTGAAGCCAGATGAGTGCTCAACCAGATCTCACTTCTTTAGGTCCAAAGCTGAAGAGGCCGCCAGAGTTGGCTGACGAGGCCGCCTTCTGTGCCTTCGCCAGGAGTGCATCACCACTTTCTAGAGGCATGGTTTGGGTGTTGTATAGTGGCACGTTGCCAGACTGTCGCAGATGCGGGATGTCTATCAGCGGGTGCGTTTAGTGGCTGAGACCTGTGACGTGGGGCAGTACTAATGCGGTTAGACTAGGCTCAGCCTTGCCCGCTTCCTCTTCGTCGAGATGGTCTCTTTAAGCTGCTCAAAGAAGCTTGAAGATAGTGCAGCAACTCGCGCAGAGAATCAGTAGGATCTTATTCGTGTTTCCATTGGTCAAAGTGTGTCCGTGTCATGCAGAATTGGGTGGTCTATAGTACAATATAAACAGATACAAAGTCTATTCCGAACCGACACATCATTGTGGCAGTCTAGAACTGGCCAGACGCAATAGTGAGCGCCTGAGAACGCAGGCAGCATTCGCATCGAGTCTCTTGTCCGAAATGCTCGAATTAGAGTACTACCGGAAGACTGATCTCGTCTCAGTGTGTTGGCCCAGGTCTGCGGAACGGCTTTGCCGAGTTTAGTGCTGTCAGACCGTGGGTGTCTAATATCCTCTCAAAGTCGTCGTCGAAGAAGTCCCTAAGCGGCTCTGTTAGGCGGCGATTTTTTTGGAGAGGGTGAACAACTCTGGAGGCTATGTTAGTACATTACCATAACAGGCGAGCTGAACGACTTACTACCATGAAGCGGGCTTTATAAACTCCAAAGCGAGGTAGAGTGGACCGGGTGAGCGAATGTGCGGTAGCAGGCGAGTCCTCTCCTCGGGTTCGAGTTTATACATTTGTGCCAGTGTCAAGCGGCCGCAAACATGCTTCAAGGCGCTCACACTTGGGCCTTCTACGCCCAGAAGATACTCCCAGCGGAAGACATGTGACCGGAATGGCTTGGCTTTGATAAGGTAATATAGAGTGTTTCCAAATTCATCCCAATCGGTCACGACATCTTCCAAACCGGGTCTTCCAACCATGTATCGAGATCTCTCGAGAACGGAATCAGGTTGCGGAGGTGCTTTGATTCCAGCCGTGGGTAGCCGGAGCTTCCAGGTTGTGGTTCCTCCGAATTCCAACATGAAGTCATCTTCTTCGTCGTCGATCCCGAAGCCTTTGAGATCATCAATCTCGTCGTGCCACTTCGTTTTGCCGAACGGGTCGCTTTCAGATCTAGCAGGAACTCTCATCCTCCAGCCACGTATGCTGTGCTTTGAGTGCCATTGCATGCAGTCGGGGCTCGGCTCCCGCATTGGGAAAGTCTCATGCTTGAGAAAGGTGGATCGCGGGAACAGGGAATATGCGGCGTTCCATGTGATGACGTTAAGCATGGCCGAGGAGTAGAGCTTCGTGAGTATCAAGTGCAATGGAAGCATGGTACTGGAAATGACCTCAATGTCCTATCATTCTTCGTGTATATGTGTACCTGCTCAACCCATCAGCATCATTCGTGGATTTCAGTGTAAACTTCCGTGTGTAGTATGGTAGGCGATAGGGACTCTCTGATTTGTCTGGCAATGCCTCAGATGTGGAGCATAGGAGTATAAGATACACTCACTGCGTCTAGAACCTAGAGCACAAGATTAAGCTATCCTAGGCTCCTAAGCTAGCTTGAAAAGTCCAAGCACGACGGAACGAGTTTTGCTTTACACTCACCTCAGTCCTATGCATTGGATAAGTCCTCTGATCTGTTACTTCGACTCGCTGAGGAAGATAGCCTTCTGTCTTCACGAGATGCTTGAGTAGCTCTTGGAATCCGCTTTTCTCGTGGAAGCATATATGCAACTTCGATTCCAACCACGTGGCACGTGCTAAAAACTCGAGCGCGAAGTCTGCAGATATGAGGCCTTGATGGCGACCCAGCAGTGTTCGGAGTGCAATAGGATCTTGGACGAATCGCTTCAGCTTGGTGTTGATGTTCCATTCTTGCTCGTAGATTCATGATCTGATGGATTTGCTCGTACTCGCCAACAATAAGACCGACTTCGTATCCAGAAGATCCATCACTCGCTTGCGGACCGGTTCCAATCGCGTGGAAAGAATGTCCATCAGTGTCGTACTCATTGTAGTCTGCCAAGGAAACTCCTCCGATATCCTAGGCCATTTTGCCACAGGGGGGGCATTACTTTCGTCTGCTTCATCTCTTAAATGCTTCGCCATTGTCGAGGAATGTCTTTACTGTCTGTAAACGCGCGATCGAGTGTCTTGACGCGAGAAGAGTTGGATCTGGAGTGAGAAACGCGACTTCTGCCCCTGAGGCTGAACGCCAAGACGCCGGCTAATACGGGCAATGTGGGGAAAGTGGTCGAAGGAAAATGCAAACACCTTGATAGCATTACCGACGACAGCAATCGCACGAAGTTGATGACCTCGCATGGGATCTTATAATACTTGGTGTCGGTTCTGGATCGCATAGTGGTACAATGCACCCGCTAAGATCCTGATCGCCACGCACATGATCAGCACAAGGGTGCCCACGAGGCGGAGAATATGACAGACATGAGATCGCCGAGCCTTCTCGCGCAAGCCTTGCATTGTAACAGTACGTCGTGGAACTTTGGTGATATTCGGGAACTCGATCTCAAGGTCGATCATGGAGGGACCATAGTCCCAGTGTGGCCATCAATACGCACAACAAACAGCACAGCATCAGGGACATGCATAAAACCGAACATTGGTCAGATGAGTATAGATTTCTATATGATCTGACAACGGACAACGACGCAATCTATAGGAAAGGCTTCGACTCGCCCCCTAGTCTTCTCATCAACGACGAATTACAAACACGCTATTTGTGGTATCCAGGTATCCAACTTCAGACATCGCTATAATCGATAAATATTGTATGTACGCAGCAAAGCAGCCGTGAAGCCGTTTACAAGGTGCCACCGGCCTTCTCCTCAGCGGCGACACCGTGGCGGTCACCAGTGATGGCGACCGACTCCTTGGGGTCGCTGCTCTCACTTGGTGGCTTGCCCTCCAACATCTGGCTGTGCTGCGCAATGCCGTGGCGGTCACCCTGTGGGACATCGCTGCCACCAGCAATGTTGTCCTTGGCTGGGGTCCAGGCGAGGTAGTCACGACGGACCTCAACGTAGTCATATGCGAACTCGCCGAGCTGGTCGTCATCCATACCGAGCAGTTCCGCCTCTTCAGAAGCACGGAGCTTCAGACCTGGGATCTTGTCGATGGCGAAAGCGATGAGCGCGCTCATGACGAAAGCGTAGGCGGTGCAGGCGACGATGTAGGCAATCTGCATGTACATCTGCTTCCAGTTGTGGCGGATCCAGCCTCCGGAGAAGAGGCCAGTGTTGACACCGTCAAGACCGATGATAGCAGAGTCGCCGAAGATACCGTTGAAGAAGAGACCGACCATACCAGCGACACCGTGCTCTGCGAACACGTCGAGGGAGTCGTCGATGCGGATCCAGAACTTGACTGCAGGGCTGTTAGCAATTGGTGTGAACTGGTGTACATTGGGAAAAACTCACTCTTCGTGGCGTAGTTAGCAACAATGCCGGTAACAATACCGAGGACAACGCTGGCCCATGGTGGGATGAAACCGGATGCAGGCGTAGCAGCAACGAGACCAGAGATGGCGCCTGAGCACCAGCCGACCATGGACCACTTGCGAGCAAGACGGTAATCAAGGAGCATCCAGGTTGCGGCCGAGAAGACGCAGGTAAGGTTGCTGTTCCACGAGGCCATGACAGCACGGAGGTTAGCACCGAAGGCGGAACCACCATTGAAGCCGAGCCAGCCGAACCACAGGAAGACAGTGCCGAGCACGATCAGCGAGACGTTGTGTGGACGGAAGTTCAACATCATCTTCTCCTGACGTCTGCCGAGGATCATCGAGTATGCGAGAGCGGAGCAACCGGAGACGATTTCGACGGGTCCTCCACCGGCGTAGTCGAGGACACCCCACTTGAAAGCCCAGCCATTGACGTTCCAGACCCAGCACGCGACTGGGCAGTAGACGATGGTGGCCCAGCAGAAGAGGAAGACCATCATTGGGATCAGGCGACCGCGCTCAGCCACGGCACCAGCCAAGATAGCAGCGGTAACGGCGCAGAATTGCATCTGTTGTTCGAGTCAGTCGGTGCTCCCATCTCACGCGTCAGACGTCAGCGCTTACCTGGTAGAAGGCATAGAGCAGATCTGGAATCAACGGTGAACCAGGAGATGGAGCGCCAAGAGTCTTCATCAGACCAAACTTCTGCAAGTCGCCGATATAGCCGTTTGTGGCATACTGGCTGAAAGCCAGGGAGTAGCCCCAGAAATACCACTGGAACGTGATGACGGTGACTGCCATCATACACACCCAGAGGAGGGACAGAGCGGACTTTCTGCGAGCGAGACCAGAGTACAGGAAACCCAGACCCGGTACCATTATCAACACCATGGCGGATGCGACAATGATGTACGCCTGGTCACCAGGATTGTACCATTGGTTCAGGTTCTCGACATCTGCGTTTCTCGTTAGTTTTTGTCGCGAAGTGCCTGCATCTGACTAAGGAGTCGCGTGAAAGCATGCTTCCGTCTAACAAGATACCAGGTGATATGGTCAGGTCTTCCGCGGACAGCACGTTTTCGCGACCTCGTAGTCCAGATCTAAAATCGTAGATATGTGTACATACTGGAGTCACCGCCCAACGCGGCGTTGGTGCCATTGAATGGCGCCGGTGGCCCAACCCAGGAGTAGGACATATTGCTGTGGTTGCGCTCAACGCACGCGAGCTTCTAAACAATAGAAAGGAAGGACGATGATCGACGACAGCAGATGTCGGCAGAAGAAGGAGAAGAAGAATAGGCCCAGGGACGGGGCTTTGGTGGACAGGATGGTTTATCAACTCAGGGCGCACCAGAGCTGGAGCTTTATGTGATCGCCAATCGCCATGGGCGCGACGTCAACACGCTGTAAATTTTAATGGAGCTTATCGTCCCCATCCTCCGGTACAGCACAGACGCACATTCAACAAGCGCGTGGCGGTTCGGTTTTCGTGGGACGTGGCGTCGCGGTGGTCTCGATCTTAGTCCCGTTCCTTTTGAGGTGCTTGTGCCGCAGAAACCCTGAAACCTCACTGTTCTGAGTAGAGACTGGTACCGGCTAATCCAAAATGCCCAGCAGCATAATGCGCAGCAGATTATCCAACCTCAAGCACATCCATTGATCATCTTGATCAGCTTTCTTGTGTATCTGCTTTCAGCAAGCCCGTAATAACATCGTTCGATCCACACGGACCTTTCGAGCAATGGCTCAACGCGCCTCGCCCGTAACATGCACGACGATTCAGATGCCAAGGATTCCTTATCTATGAAGTTGACAGATCCGTTGCCGTAAAACCCATTTCGGGCCGGGACCTACCCTGAAACCCACAACCCTGGCCTGAAGGACTGCCTGGCTCGCCCTGGGAACACCAGCAATTCGTCGGCGAGCGGGCCAAGGCTCCCCACAGAATCGACCACCAGGCGCAAGGCCAAGTTTGAGCGGCAGAGCTAGGCGCACTGAAATGCACGTTGTGATTGGGTGGATTTCTCAAAGATAAGAGCGTCGAATCACAAGCTTCATGATAACCTTCGCGAAGAAACTGCTAATCTCATGGTCGAGTGATCACAATCGAAGATATTGCCGTGAAATCGCGGGCTTGTCTTGGTGATGGGCATCTTCAAGGCATCATAGGGTCATTCTCCATCTGCCCGATGCTTGCCAAAAGTACCTTGTACTCCTTTGATAATGCTGGATGATGTATGCTGAGAAACAAGTGGTCTATCGCAGTATAATCACCCTACTATCGTAACCATCTAGCATAATCCTGATTAAAGCTGACAGCTCACCTCTAACGCCATGCTATCGTGTGCAGCTCTCCACCATCCATTGATTGCTTGCAGTACCCCGTGTCGGCTGATTATCTTTCATCAAGCGAGCGCGCTGCGCGTCTTCGCTTCGCAACACAGCATTCCCTCCTCAGCCTTGCAGAATGGGAATTCACGGCACAAGCATCCAGTCCTGTCATTGACTCGCCTAAGCCCAATTTAAGCTCACTAGCATCCTCGGCTCTCCCGCCGTACATGCTCGAAAATCGCTCGCGAAACAATGTTCGAAGTCGGGGACATCTCCTGGTACGCCTCATGGATCTCGTCTTCCAAAGATCTTTCGCGCAGCAATGAAGCCCGCGTGGGATCCGGAGTACGAGGAGCTCGCTTCCGTTGCCCAAATGGTGGTGCGACGAGAGGCTGTCGCGTGCCAAATCTGGACGGTGCTAGATTGTCGAATTTGGACGCCCACGATAATTATAGGGGAGCGAGCCACTTGGGTGGCCTCCTTCGCCAGTATCCCACTCTTTTGCAGCAGTCGTCAATGTCGCGTGGTTCACTTGAGCTGAAACGCTCTGGAATCGCGTCCAGCTGTCAACGGCTGCAAGGCATCACACCATCGTCTGTTCCGTACCTTTGAGCCTTCGGCGACCCTGCTCTCGCACTTCATTGCGCGTCCCATTGTTGAGTTCAGGCGAACGAAGCTACGGAACTTTACGGTCCCTCAGCATCCATAGCCTTGTGAGATCGCTGAAACGGACCAATCGTGTCTCGAGAGGAAGGCCGCGCCGATGTCGGACAGGATTACTCGTTGTTCTGACAAACCTTCGCCCACGCGCACCAGGGCCATCGCGCTGTCATACGGGTTTCTAAAGAGATCCACCATCAAGGAACACGGTAGCACGCATTGTGCTTATTTGGTCCACTTCACCAAGAATTATTTGTAGAACTTATGAGTCTCAGATGGCTCCTGGAACAGCTCTTATCTCTGGACTTGGGATTGATGGTAATGCCAACAGCGCAACTGGTGAATCACCTTGGCTTACTTGTTCCTGGCGTTTCTTGTCGTGAGATTTGTGATGGAGCACATTCCCTCTTTTTCACCGTTGTCGGCTTCCTGAGAGCGTCGACTGTCCTGTCGATGCAAGTCTTTGAGCTCCGGACGAGCCTGTCCTACTCTCTGAGACACCGGTGAGTGAGTGACGATGATCCATGCTCGCCTTTAACGCTGTCCGGGTTGATGCCCGCAGCGTAAATGATCACCACAATGCAAGACCCTGTTCATAGCTGTTGCTAGTACTGGACACCTCATCTTCCGAGCAGCGGCGTCCAGCGCTTCCAGCTCGTGCTACCGGAGCCAATGATGCATTGGCGTATAGTCTGCTGCTGACCTCGTAGCAGACTCGGGGATTGGGCGGCCGCGTATCGACACAAGAGATGAGATGGAGTACACAGTATTGAGGCAATTGGCGCGAAAAGAGATCTTGAAGAGCAGCAGGACAGGAAGTCTGCGTGACGGGCATCACTCTTGCAACTTTGACACGAAAGTGTCTATCTTGCTATTCGGAAGGCGGGATGTGACACTTTAGAATACAAGTGTTCATTGTGCTTCATTGGGCTCTTCGCGACATCACTAATCTTGAGTCTCAGATCTGTAATGGGCCGGTTCTTCACTTTCAGCTACTTCAAAACCACCTTCGCATCCTCTACATACCATACAATCGCAATTCGAGCCACCGCACACATTAAGACGAGGCAGACCTGAAATGAAATGTGACATTGGATAAGACCGAAGATGCGTGAACTCCAAGCCTGGGACAAAGGTCCACATTCTGTAGATCGAGCTGCTATCAGTCTAGATGATTAGAATTCGATTGCAACCACTTTACAAGAAGACATATGAACAGAGACATTGTGCGGTTGACCAAACTCGACCTACTGCATTGCGGGACAGCTTACTCATCGCTGATCTATCATCATGTGAGGGGTATCTTCAGCCTCGTGCAGAACCTCACCTCAAAATCACAGTATTTCCAGTGAACCATCAAGCGACAACGAAACAGCAGACTGATGCTCTTCCGGCCACGATCTCATCATCCCTTCCCCAACTTTATCAACGCAGTGAATTCGACCCACCCAAGGCCGCAGAGCTTACTCCTCTCCACCAGGACATTCGCAACTCTCCGAATCAAGATGGCAGGCACCTCAACAAAAGAATACGATGCCATAATCCTCGGCTCCGGACAAGGCAGCACACCCCTTGGCCCCGCCCTCGCAGCCGCAGGTCATAAGACCCTCCTCATCGAGCAAGCCCACATAGGCGGCACGTGCGTCAACGAGGGCTGCACACCAACTAAGACGATGATTTCTTCTGGCAGGATGGCTTGGCTCGCGAGGAGCAGAGCGAAGGACCTTGGTGTGAATGCGAAGTTCGAGGGGGTAGATATGGGGAAGGTGAGGGAGAGGAAGAGGGCGATTGTGGAGAGTTTTCGGGGCGGTGGGGAGAAGAGGACGAGTGGGGTTGAGAAACTGGATGTGATAATGGGTACTGGGTCTTTCAGAAGCGATAGAGAGGTCACTATTAAGGTCGCCAGTGGGCAAGAGCAAGGTAAAGAGGAGATCGTGAAGGCGAAGAAGTGGGTCTTCGTTAGTGTAGGGGAGAGGCCAGCTGTGCCTAAGCTCGACGGCCTGGAAGCAGTCATGAAGTCGTCGCCAGAGAGAGTGCTGAACTCGACATCCATCATGGAGCTAGGCGAGGTGCCAAAGAGCCTGATCGTGCTGGGTGGCGGATATGTCGGTCTTGAATTCGCGCAGCTCTTCGCTAGACTGGGAGCAGAAGTCCACGTTGTCCAGCGCGCGAAGCAAGTGCTCCCACGAGAGGATCCAGAGGTCGTAAGTGTACTCCAGGATTTACTGCGTGAAGAAGGACTGCACCTCCATCTGAGCACCGAGGCTGTCTCCCTGTTTCAATCTGGAGGCTCAAAGCCCCTCAAGTTGACCATCAAGTCCACTGCCGGGAATGCCAGTACGCAAGACATCAACGGCTCGCACATTCTCCTCGCCGCCGGCCGCGTGCCAAACACAGATACCCTCAACTTGTCTTCCACAGGCATAAAGACAAACAGCCGCGGCTACATCACCGTGAACGATCAGCTCGAGACCTCCGTTCCCGGCATCTACGCAATGGGCGACTGCAAAGGCCCACCAGCATTCACACACGTTTCCTACGACGACTTCCGCGTGCTACGGGATAATCTCAATCTTACGCTTAAGTCATCCTCTGAGCTCGACAAGCCAACGCTGCCTCACACGGTCAAACCAAGGCAGAACCTCACACCCTATTGCTGCTTCACGGACCCGCAGCTCGCGCACGTAGGCGAGCATCTCTCCTCTATCGCGCCCTCTGAACGCGCAGACATCCAAACCGCGTCCTGGCCCATGTCCTGGGTAGCTCGCGGGCTGGAGACAGACGAGACGCGCGGTATCCTCAAGGCTGTGGTAAACAAACGGACGGGCGAGATACTAGGCTTCACGGCACTGGCACCGGAGGGCGGCGAGATGATGACGGTGGTGCAGATGGCTATGCTGGGCGGGTTGAAGTGGTGGGATCTGAGGGAGGCGGTGTTCGCGCATCCGGTATGGAGTGAGGCTCTGAACAATATTTGGGGCGTTTTAAAGGATGCGCCACGAGAGTGATGGAAGGCCGGTCATTGCAAGATCCCCGACTGTCTGAACGAACAAGATGCAACGCTTTCAGGGGCTTCTGAATATTTTTGCAGTCAAGAAAGGCAGCAAGCGTGCTGATGTGATGGGAGCCATCGCTTATCATGGTAGAAGATATGCCACGCATGGGATCTAACAACATATTAGGCACGGGTGTGCACATTCAGCCGTGGAAGATGTGTCTCAATCCACGAGGGTTATCATTGATGATTTAGAAATTCGCCGTATCTAGCCCAGAATTTTATACAATGGTCTTAGTCTCGCTCTTGCCAGTCACATCAGATTCGGCATATGTACTAACTCACTCAACGACCACCACCATCTTGATACTTCTCCCATGCCCGAAACCAGAGCGCCATATTCGCACTCACAATCAGGTCCAGCATCTGCAAGCCCTCGCCCTCCACAATCAACTTGCCCAACTTGGCCTGCTTGCCCGCAAACCCACCCCCAGCCAGCTCCCGCCCTAATCGCAGGTCCATGCCCATATCCTCACCACCTGGCCCAGCATCCGCGTAGTCAGAGGAAGACCCGCGATCGCTAAACTTGGCCATGAACCTCGACCGACGCGATTCCTTCCCGTCTTTCTGCGGCGACGTTCGTCGGCGTGGCTCAGATGACGCCAATGGGCCGCCGCCAGGGAGGTTGAAGCGCAGCTCGCTGATTCGTTCGGGGACGTTGCCCGAGGGGTTGAGGCTGTTCTTCATTCTGAGGTGTCTGCATTTCAGCGAGTTGCCCATTGTACCCGAGGCGAACTCGCAGCGGCCGTCCCAGGGCGAGAGGAATGTGTAGCCGCGGGTGTTGGACCGCCTTGATGAGTCAGTAGCGAGGGAGAGTCGGCGGAGATCGTCTGTGGGTGGCAAAGTTTCGGTGCTGTGAGAGGAGAAGGTCGGGCGAGGAGACGGGGAGAGCAGGTTTGGCTCTGCTGCTTGGTCGGCAGAGAGGGACTTGCGGTGAGATGAGTTGGTTGCTTTCTCGAAGAGTGAGCCCTCGAGCCACATCCGCCGCGTGAAAAGTGGTTCGGTGGTTGAGTCGTCCGTCGGCGTATCGGAGTATGCGAGTGACGGTGTGCTGCTTGCCGCAGAAGGCACAGCCGAGCGCTCGTTGGAAGGGATGAACTTCGTGTAGCCTGGATTGCTGATGTTCAGGTACAGCGGCTGCCCCGACTTTCGTATGCGACTGCTTGTCATGCTACCCCTCCGGCCGTTGGATGCGATGTCAAAGACTGGTGGATCAGATATTGTGCCAATGTTCCATTGCTCTCCGCTTGCTGGATTTCTTCGAATGACCGTGACTTCAGGGGTGTGCTCAGAATCTGATGCTGCGGTGCTCATTGTAGGTCTCTGCGCTAGATATGGTCTCTGTGGTGCTACACCCTCAGACGACGATTCGATCGGCTTCCTCCGAGGTAATAGAGGTGGTATGTCCACCACTTCAGTCGGTTGTGAGCCTACGGGTTTGCGCTGTGGCATGCCGGGCGCTGGCTTTCTTGGTACGCTCATCACAGACTTCCGCTCAACATGTGCATGTGGAGGCACTGGAGGCGGCCCATCATCAAGCGGGTATGGCGGCAAGTCTGGCAGAGGATGACGGCTGCTATTCCCTGCGCCAGGTCGCAGAGCGTCCGGAAGCCCATGCTGCGGTAGAGTCGGAGCAGGTCTTGTGGGCAATTGGGGCGGCGCTTCCACGACCTCCGGCGCATCTATCCCATCGTCTTCGTCTGTCGACTCAAGAAGACTTTCGTCCTCGGAGCTGTTGACATGGAGGTAGTAGAGACTGCTTGCCACGTCTTCGGCAGTGACCACTTTCTGTCGTGGTTTCATGGGGGAGAGGAAGACATCTGCATCTTCTTAGCACCAGCTCACAAGGCATTTGAGACCAAGATCCGATACCTCTACTACCCGGCACACGTGCTATGTACAGCACCAAAGGATCAATGTATACATTCTGCGGTCTAACAGGTGGGTTGGCCGCCAGCGAAGTCAACGAGGACAAAGATTTCGCTTCGATCGCCGTGGTTGCCATGATCCAGACATACTATGCGAGCGAAGGCGAAATGAATCAGATATATGAGTACCTCAACGAAGTAAAGTGCGTATGGTGAAAGGGCGTTGCCTGCGTGCGTCACGGAGTGGGCAGTGCCTGGAGCGACAGCCACTCTCTTCGACTACCGCATTGTGCAATCAGCATCTCAGGTTCGCAGATCCGTCTGTGCAGTGGCTTAAGATATTCGAGATGATTCAATCATGGAGGTTTTGGATTCGAGCACCAAAGTGCACGTCTTTGCGAATTGTTGTCACATTCGAGGTTGGTCACGAGACTCGTGAGCTAGGTGCACGGGCCTTCGAAATCTTGGCTGCATGAAGATGATTTTTCGAACAACCTCAATCGACGGCGACATTGTTCACGCGTGCAGCGCTACCTTCCTTTTCCACGGTGATCTTATCGCACGCTCTCACCATGACTGACGATTTGACTGTAGGGAACTCGTCACAAGATAGTGCACTGGCGGCGACTAATGTGCATCTTAGCAACGGCTCGAACTGCAGAACAACTCATTCAATGGCTTGTTATCGCTACTGCCGCCAGATCTGTACTATGGAAAGTCAAATAGAGACGTGCGTTACTCCATATTTCCTCACATATCACCAGCAACTTACAGTCTGCACAGCAAGAATGGAACAAAAAGAAGCAGACCAAAGCCGAGAAGAAGGCGGCGCGGAAAGCGAAACTCAACCCCACCAACCACAAGACCGCCAAAGACGTTGCCGACGAGCGCGATCTGAAGCGGAGATTAGAAGACGAAGAGGCCGAACGTGCCGCTGCGGGGCTGGAAGGTCCAATCGAACGACCAGGCGAGGGCATCGCATTGCCGAAGCCGAAGAGGCAGAAGACGGCGAAGGGGCAGGATGTGCATTCTAAGGCAGAGGACAAGGATGCGAGTAAGTCTGATGCAACATCGGCACTTGAGTCTGCACAATCCAAGGACGAGCGGCGGCGAGCGAAAGAGCAGAAGCGGAAAGAGAAGAAGGCGGTGAAGGCTGCGAAAGACGCGAAGAAGAAGGCAGTGAAGAAAGCAAAGTCGAAAGCCGCCTCGAAAACAACTCAAGATGAAGACGAAGAGGAGGGTGAAAACGAGGAAGATGACGACGAGGACGCTGGTGCGAATGACGACGCCACCGAAGACGAGGTAGATGGAGCAGAGGAGCAAGAGGATGCAGACGGTGCATCTGCGCACATGGACGATGACATGGGTGAGCTTGATGTATCTGGACTTGTGGAAGAGCCATCACAGAAGGAACGAACCTCATCTAGTCGGTCAGCATCGCCAGCGCTCGAATTTTCGCCCCAACACAACGACAGATCCTCCTCAACCTCATCCATACCCACGCCGAAAGAAGTGGAAGAACTACGGCAACCGTCGTCAAAACCGAAATCCGTGCTCAAGAAGTCGGCAGCAGTGCCAGAGAAAGCAGACTTCATAGAGGCAAAGAAGACAGATACACCAGAGGAGGTCAAGGCTCGAAAGGAGGCCAACCTCGCGAAGCTGAAAGCAATCATTGAGGAGAAACGCGCAGCTCGGAATGCAGATGGACTAAACGGCAAGCCCGCGAGGAGTAGGAGCGAGCTGATTGAGGCACGACGACAGAAGGAGCAAGAAAAAAAGGAGAAGAAGAAGGAGCTGCGTGCGCAAGATCGCGAGGCAGAGAAGAAGGCGAAGTTAGAGGCACACCTGGCATCATTACGTGGATCACCAGCTCTCGGCTCGGAACTTTTTGCACCACGCTCGCGGTCGGCATCAGTATCGAGTCCCGGCGTGAATGCGAACAGCTTTTCCTTCGGCCGTGTAGCTTTCACAGACGGCGCACGCATGAACTCCGCACTCTCCGGCCTTGCCGAGGACAGCAAGAAGTCAAAGGGTCCCTCAGACGCTAAGACAGCTCTCCTGGCAGCAGAGAAACATCAAGCCCACCTGAACGGGCTCGACGCCTCCAAGCGCGCCGACCTCGAGGAGAAAGACATCTGGCTCAACGCACGCAAGCGTATCAATGGCGAGAAGATCAGAGACGACATCAGTCTGCTCAAGAAGAGCCTGAAAAGGAAGGAGAAGGCGAAGAGTAAGAGCGAGAGGGAGTGGAATGAGCGGACGCAGGGTGTGAAGAAGAGCCAGGAGGCGAGACAGAAGAAGAGAGAGGAGAATATTGCGAAGCGCAAGGAGGAGAAGGGTGGGAAGGGGAAGAAAGGGGGAACTGGGGCTGGGGTCAAGAAGAGGACGGTGAAGCCGAGGAAGAAGGGCTTTTAAGAATTGCATTCGTGGTGGTATGTGAGAGCATTCACCTAAATATTCAGGTTGTCTACTGCTACTGGGCGGCGCACAGCGTGTATAGCATTGTTCATGACAGCGTTTTGCGAATTCGAGACATCAAACACAAGATTCGTAGTGTCCATCGAGCTTTGCAGAAGACCTTGCACAAAATGATTTGGCTTCATTCGTCGGTATCTCATATCTTCTTCAGCGCTGCAAACCGCGCGGCCAGATCCCCTAGGTCGGGTATACTCCCGCCAGGTCCATTGGGATCGTCCTTCTTCGCTGCAGCTGCCTTCTTCCCACCATCTGTACTCGCTTTCCTGGCTTTCGGCGCGGTGGACTTGTCTGGTAATTTGAGCTTGTTGCTCACATTCTCTGTGCTCGGGCTCGCGGGCGCTATGCGTATGGGACTCGCTACACCGGCAACGCCTACATCACCTTGCGGTGTCGTAGGAGGAACTGCGCCTGACTCGAGCGGTGCCTCCAACGCAGGAACCCTCTGCCCTCCCTCCCCGTCATCCTCCTCATCATCCTCGTCATCCACCTCCGCAGGATCCGGATCGCCCGGAAACCGCACATTATACGTCTCGGCGATCAGTCGCAAATACTGGTCCACGAGCTCCCGCTTCGGCGTCTCCACCTTCAGTTTCTTCAAAACCCGCTCCGCCACTCCCTCACCCTCCATGGCGCTCAGCGCGAAGTCCTTGCCGAACTTCTCGATTAGCAGCGCGCGCGCCTGGTGCAGCTCCTTGATCTCCGTCCGCGGCGCCGCGTAGATTATACTCCTTACCGCCTCCTCGAGTCCGCTGTCCATCTCGCCCTCCAGCCCGACCTCATTTTTGACCGCGCCCTTCCCACCAGGCGGGGAGATGGTGTCGAGTAATTGCGCCCGCGCGATGAGCAGTTCGCAGTACAGCTCGAGCATCTCGTGCAGCTCGGTCGTGATGTCCGAGCGGATGATGTTCTCGACGCGGATGCGTGCGGATTCGAGTTTCTTCTCTTCGAGGAGCTGCGCCATGGCCCGCCGGGACTGTTTGGCTATCGCCGTGTCTTTTTGTTGGGTCATGCGGAGGCGGGAGATGGAGAGTTTGAGCTGCACTTTGAGTTTGTTCTGTAAGGACGGGATTGTTAGAGCAGGTCGAGATATTTAGGGGGAAGAAAGACGTACTACTAAGGTTGAGGCGGGTGCCATGGTGGGTGGGTTGGAGGATGCCTGCCTAAGTGTATGCTATGATGGTGGGGTGAGGGTGTAGATCGATCGTGCGTGTCGGGAGTTTGCGGTCGCAGTAGACTGGGATTGACGACGCCTTTCCTTAGGATCCTCAGTGGGAAGATTTGGCGTGTTGAGGTGCCGGACGCAGAAGATAGGATCTCAAGAAGTAACGGTGGTGTTGGAGGTCACTCCCAAGGCCAGATGAGATGCCACGAGCGACAAGGATAAGCTGGCCAGGTGGGGCATGACATAAAAGCGGGTCCGGCGCGCTTCGCGTAGAGCCGCATCTCGCGTTACGTGAGAGAGAACTTCTGCACGCACCCACCATTCTTCTTTCTCTTCCTCTGCCGCCCATTACTTCGCATTGATACGTATTATAGTTCCTTTCATGATGGAGCTGGACCGCGCAGCTCTGGAGCAGTCGAAAGTCGAATTGAAGACTGTGCTGAAGGCGTGGGAAGGAAGATTCAAGACGGAGAATGGCCGCAAAGCTGGACGGGAGGATATCAAGGCCAATCCTGAGATTGGTATTGCTTGTGAGCTCTTTATGGGATGATAGTGCTAACGTGAATTGTAGCATTGAAGTACAAAGAATACCAGCGTGTACAAGATCTGTTGTCAGGCAAGATCTCTACGCGCAAACCCAGCCCGAAACGCGAACGCTCGAATGACGATGTTCCCGACTCACCTTCGAAGCGCCGCCGCTCATTGCACGACACGCCACAGAAGAGAAAATCTGCTGCACCTGTGCTTCTCCAACAGCCTGTTGCTCAGGAACAATCAGAAGAGTACCTCCAGACACCGGCGTTGAAACGCACTTTCATCGGGCCAACACCGCAAAGAAATGGCACCGTCCTCGGCATATTCGACTCCCCTCCCGCTGTACTCGCAGCCACACCCTCGCGAAAGGATTCACGGACAGTCCTGGGCGATCTCGACGCGAATGCCGCAGTCACGCCATCACAGCCCAAGCAAGGGGCGGAGAAGATCAAAGAGTCGCCCGAAGCACAGTACGAAGAACGCGCGCGCGGTTCAAGGACGCCGGCCTCGACAGGGAAACGCTTCATGCTCGACGCTTTCATGACGCCCTCGCACAATCGACGGGTGGGGGTACACGACGAGAATCACGTCGCTCTGCAAGCCACACCCTCCTCCGCGATCAAGACACCTGCGTTCCTGAGGAGGGACAACTTCAGCATGGGCACGGCCATGAACGCCATCACCGAGGAGGAAGACACAGGACCCACCAGCCCGCAGATGATGCGCCAACAGCTGCCGTGGCAGCGCCGCAGTTTCGGCCGCTCGCTGAGTGGGATGATCAGGGATATGCGGAAGGAGCAGGAGGCCCGCGAGGACGAGGAGTTGGATCTGCTAAGGGAGATGGAGGACGAGGTTGCTGGTGTGCCCGTTGTGGCGAAGAGGGCGCCGCCGAAGATTGTGGTGCAGGATAGCCAGGCAGGGCTGGATCGGGATGGCTTTGTGCCGTCGGACGTGGAGAGGGAGGAAAGCGATGCCGGAGAGGACGAAACGCAGGTGGGACCAGATGGGAAACCGAGGAAGCCTTGGAAGAAGAAGGGCCTCAAGCGACAGACGAGGCGTGTCAACATGCGGCCCATCGCGAAGAAAGTACAAGCACAACCTGAGATACCGGGTGCTGAAGATGATGGAGATGGAGACGTCGTCACGGAAACACAGGCACCCCAGGATATGCCATCGGACCTAGAAACAGGCTCAGACGACGAGTACAGCGAGAATTCCAAGACTGCTACGACAGCAGCGAAGGCGAAGGACAAGCTTACTTCGACGACGGAGAAGAATGCACCGGCGAAACGGAAAGTCAAGCCTGAAGCGCATGCCAACTACCGCGCCCTCAAGATCAAGAACAAGAACTCGAAGGGTAAGGGAGGTGGGCGCTTTGGGCGAAGGAGGTAGAGACGGGGTGTAATCGCACAGGTGCTCCAAGTCACAATCTCTTTGTGCTAGTTGTGTGAAGTGCTGTGCGGGCAAGTCACTACACGTATTACAGATTCTATCTTATCTGGCCCGCGCATTGTCCAGCGACATCCACGGAATCTTCTTGTACAATGGTATTATGTGCAAGTCACCAAGTCATTCAAGACAACACACTTAGGCATGCTTTTCGCCTCGCCTCGTCCAAACTCTTCGACACTTCCATCTGCTAATCCAAACCCATCCAGCTGACCGCTCCAGATCAATACCACGACAGCAACCATGGCTTCCCAAGCACCACCACCACCACCGACTACACCTTGCCCGGGTCCGCCATCAGCAACGCACCTCCTCTCCTGCGGCCACACAATCCAAGTCGTAAACAACATACTCACACCCTGCCTCCAAAACTGCTCCCACATCCTCCTCTCCCACTTCGCAGCCCAGCAACAGCACGGCACACCACCCGCGCCTCCACCCCACCCAGCCAAATCCTTCCTCTGCATCCCCTGCATGCGCAACGACTTCGCACAAGCCCTCCACCCAACGTACACCCGTCTCGAGTCCGCCCTCCTCACCTCCAACCCCACAGCGCACCTCTGGACACCTGTCAACCGCATGCGCGTCTTCTGGTCTCATCCCGATCTCATCACCGCACGTGCAGACCAGTGGTTCCGGCTCAAATGGTCGTGGGGCAAGCGACGTGCAAGAGGCGATGTATTTGGTGTGCCTTTTGCTGGGGTTGAGGCGACGGAGGAAGGCGTGGAGGAGCTGGGGAAGATGGTTAAGGAGGGGGTGAATGTGGTGGAGAAGGGCGAGGCGAGGATGCAGGAATTGGAGGTTTGTATGCGGTTTCTTGGTCGGGGTAGCTATGGTGGTGATGTGGCGTAAGGGCCGATGTGAGGATCGGGGGGTTATGGCTGGCGAAGACGGGCTGATTAAGTGTTTCGTGGATCTTGTTGTGTGACACTGAGGGTCGATCTGGGAGCAGCAAGATCATCTGCAGCCTCGTCAGCAAATTTTGGTGATGAAACGGTAGACAAAGGTAGGCAAAGAGCAAGAAATATCGCCATGTATTCGAAAGCCTTATCTGGGGCGTGCAGATGCATGCCATATGAAGACATCTTCTGAGCAGCACCTGCAGCCCCACGAAGTAGTACTCCTACAATAAAGAACTCCCCATTTCGCATTCATGCATGCATGCATATAACCCATGTTAGATGAATCAATCAATCAGTGAACCCCGTATTCGCCATCGCTATGCGTACAAAACCGCTCGTTCGTGGTGTGGAAAGTAGGATAAAAGTGTGGCGCCGCTCGCAAGGAGTTGAAGAGAAGAATCGGACCGAGGATCTCAAGACCATCCCTCCGCCTCATCGTTCGAGGGACTATTCAGCTCCTCAAGCAGCGCAGCCTCAAGCTCAGGATCATAGTCATCATCAGCCTCCTCATCCTCATCAGCACCATTCTCCTCCACCTCCTCATCCTCACCCGCGCCATTCACTTCATCATCCGGCCCCGTAGTCTCCGGACTAGGCAGCCCCGACGACTTCTCCGGTAACGTCACATTCGCCAGCCCCGTGGTTCGCTCAGACGCCTTCTTCCGTCTCTTCTGCAGCGCCGAGCCAGCCGCGTTCTCAGCAGAGGGGTCCGACGCGTCCAGACTCTCGCCTGTCTCAGTACCGTCCACCGAGCTAGGCGCTCGCTTGCGTTTGCGCGACTGGCTCCGCCCGCTCTTATTGCTGCCGATGCTGGAGTCGCTGGCCTCGGCTTCTGAATCGGATAAGTCGGACATGGACTCGCCGTCGCTGCCCATGAAGTCCTTGAGCTCGTCGTCTGCTTCGTTCCAGTCCATGCCTTTCGTCTCGAACGTCGGCGACAAAGGTTCACTCTCCATATCGTCTGGGAGCTCGGGCACATCACCGCCGTCCTCGGATGGGGTTAACGTGACACCCTCGTCGAAGTCATCGAATGGCAGTGAGTCCTGTGGCCCAGAGTCACGTCCGAAGTCGATCAGATATGGTCCCTCGTCTACGTGCTCCCATCTGGAGAAGCACTCCAGCAGCCAGGAGATGGAGACGATCTGGATGTTCTCGTGCTGTGTCGCCTGGCGGACTTTGCCCGTGCGGCGGTCCTTGTGAGCGACGACGTGTGTTGTTGATTTTGTAAGCGTGGTATTGATGCGTGCGCCGAAGCTTTGCACCCACATGCCAAGGTCGTGCCTGTTTGAAATGTTAGTTCTCAGATTTGGTTTTGGTTTGGGGCATACATACTTCTTGTGATCGTGCCCTTGCGGAATGACACCAGTGAAGCATATTACCACACCACGAAGGACTTGCTGCTTCATAGCTGGCATGATCACCTTGATGTCAGGCACCACGAGCACATCATCAACCAGCGAAGGCTTCTTTGGACTGCCCTTGTCACCACGAAGTTCGGCTACTCGTCCAGCAGAGATGCGTTTCTTTTGCTGGTCGTAGTCCTCGTAGAAGGCATGGTGTACGTTCGTCAGATTCTTCTGAAGGTTTTCGAGCTCGTTGTCATTGTCCACGAGAAGATTGTGTCGATGCTTTTGCGAGTGTTCTGATGAAGTGTCACTGTTATCTCCATTGGCTTCTTCCGCTTCCACGAGTTGATCGAGGGCTTCTTGTCTTCTCAGTAGTGGTCGGTCCTCAATCTGTGCGGCGATGGTCTCTCCTTGCGCCTCGGTCTGTGCGGTGAAGTCTGCATCAGTCGCTGTGCCAGCCATGGCTACCAGCTGGGCCTCCAGGTCTGAAGAAGGTGCAGCATTTTCATCTCCAGCTTCCTCAGCTTCCTTCGTTCCATTCGTGATGACTTTCGGGGCAGGCTTCGGCTTCGCAATGACATTCTGCTTTGGCAAGAAGCCCGCATTGATGTCGCCAATACCGACGAAGAAGTCGTAGGCGAGGACTTTGATGAGATTCGGGCTCCAACTCCACACATCGGCACGATCATCAATGATGACAACCATATCTGTGTCGACTGGGAATAATCGCTGGAGGTTCTTCGCCTGCATGCTGCCGCTCTCGTCTCTACTCAGAATTCTGTCGCCGAAGATCCTGCGTTGCGGATCCACGATTTGGCAGACATGCTGTGCGTACGAGCGCGTGCCCATGGTGTAGACGTGCAGTTCATACAGCTTCGCCATCTCCTCAAGGAACTCGACCAGACCTGGACGCAGCTTGATGTAGTACCAGCAACCACGCATGCCAGGTCCATCATCATTGAGTTGGAATGCTTTGATGTCCTTGACCGCCGGGTAGTTGGGGTGATCCGGATCCTTCTGCCACTCAGCGACAGTCGGTTCGACAGTGGCCTGGATGATCGTCTGATCCAGATCTACTACCAGCGACAATTTCTTCGCATCGAGCAGGCGTTTTGTCGTCTCTTGACCAAACTCGTTCGCCTTGCGCTGGCTTATCTTCAATGCAGTGTTGTTGTGTGCGGTGTTGATAGTTGCGCGGGCTTCATTCGGGACGCTGGTGAGGTAGTTGTCGAGTCTGCGATCGATGTTAGCTTGCCACTGCTGGATGGAAGAATATTGCAGAGCATACTGTGTGACGTCGACACCACAAGTCGTGCAAAGATTGCCAAAGGTCTCCTCGTGAGTACATGGCTCCTCGACGTAGACAACCTGAGTTCTGTGAGGTCTGTTAGTACCTCCTGTGCAAGTTATGACATCGCGCCGCAGCGTACCCTGGACGTGTAATAACATCGCCAACCTTGATGTGCCACCTCTCGATCTTGCCATCAACCTCGGACTTGAAATCCTCCGGCCACGTCTTCTCGACTTCTACCGTGTCGCCATACTTGTCGCCCTCCGTGACCTTCGAGGTGTAGCTGTACTTGAAGATGGGTTGGAAGCGCTTGATGTCCTCGCCTGGCTGCACCAGCAGCTTGGTGACCGTGATCGGGTAGTGTTGTTTGGATGTTCGAATCAGCATTACGGTAATGACATGCTCGAACTGGCGTCGTATGTGTATGTGTGTGTATGCTAAAGTGTGGTGGTTGTGTTGCGCATCAAGGTTAAGGGCGGATGAGTCGCGCGGCGCATTCGCGGAGTGAATAGAGATCTGATGCTATTGTCGCGAAAAGTGTATTGTGCAGGGCGGAACAATAGCGCAAAACTGCCAATGAGATCCAGGAAGCTGCAGATGGGTATACTGAAGATTCTTGGTCACGCGACAGAAGTTATCGAGTAGAGATGTTGGATGTTGCAAGGAGTATTTGCATGATCCTGATCGGACGCGGTAAGTCTTCACGGAGCTGCACTGCACAAGGCGATCGCAAGCGGCGGGGCGTTTCCAGAGCCGGCGCGACCGTGAACCTTATAGTTCACGGATGGTGGCCTCAGGCAACAAAGACCGAACGCGCTAAGCCCTGCTCCTGTATGCGAAGCCAGCCACTCCAGAAAAGAAGGCAATGACGACGACTAAGATGGTCTATATGGCTGTCATGTACTTGTTGCATCTATTCGCACCTGCTGCCCCACTGTGAGGTGCTGGCAAGAGCCTTGTTCGCTCCTGCCCTGACCGTTGCGGAATCTGCGGCCAAATGCAGGTGCATCCCAGCACAAGGGACGGAGGTCGCGTGATAGATATTCGTACAAGGCATAATGATGTAGCGATTGCGAGGTAATGAGGAGAGTGGAAAGTGAGCCGAATGGAATGTTGTGGACGCACACAGGCGCCTCTGATGAATGATAATCATATTGATTGAAGCACATCATTCTACGACCCATAATGGTCGTCTTTGATGTCAATTTGGTAGAAATCGCTGCTTAGCGAGTAGCAGTTGACCTCAAAACGCCTTGTACCAATAGTGTCGTAACAAGATCATGTCCTGCCCATCGTCACAGCGGACGAGAGCTTCGTGAATAATTTGTGGCCCTTCAAAGAAGCGCTCCCTGTCTTCAACTTGGATGCCTTCGGGATACGTGCCGCAGGCTGTTCGTGCTCCAGCTGGAATGTGACGACCTTCTTCTCAGCAGAAGAGCGTCGTCGCTGAGACGAAGAGTCGCTGCTGCCGCTCGTGCTGCCACTGTCGCTGCCGCACTTGCTGCTTTTGCTTGATGTCTGCGATCCAACAGACCTCACCTCTGTGGATCGCGCGCGCCCTTATTCGATGTTGTGCTTCTGCTTGAGCGCTTCTATGTTGGCCTTGCGCTGCTCGAGCTCGTCTGCTGTCGATTTCACGACCATCTTCTCTGGCTGGTGGTAGAGGACTGTGGTCGCGTATCAGTAGTGTCGATGACAAGTCGTGAAATATGCTGTAACGTACCCACAAGGTAGCGACCCTGAAAGTTGAAGCCGTTCAACTTATCGCATGCTTGCTTTGCGTCGGCGACGTCTTCGTAGACGACAAAGGCAGTGCCTTTGGTGTTGCTGGAGATGCCTTGGCGGACCTGGCGGATCTGCGGAGACATTAGTGATTGCTCTCCATCGCGACAACAACAGCACTGACTGGTCCGAACTTGGCGAACAACTCAAAGAGATCTTCAGCGCTGAGGCTGTAGGATAGGTTCTTCACGAAAAGGGCCCTGAAAGACGACGTTAGCAACGTTGGGACGGCCATGGACCTATCTCCGGCAGAGAAAACTCGTGGCGAACGCACCTGTTCTGCTCTGGCGCTAGCTTGCTTCTGTTCATAACTCGGCGACGGATATTCGAGAGCGGTTCAATGCAAGATGCAGTGTTCGAGCTGTGTGGACGGCGTCCTGTGGTTCTAGATAGAGACCAGAGTGGTGGAGTTGGATCGAAGTGGTCGGAAACGCGGCAAGAGGCACCCAGTCACGCAGCCGATTCGCATGCACGGGCCACAAGACGTCACGGGACCGGATTGCGCAAGGCTGACTTGGCAAAAGCAGGCAAGCGTCAGCCTCGTCTCGCGATCTGGAGAAGCCGCGACTCTCTCATCACAATTCACTCAATGTCGTTTGAAGTCATCAAAGAGGGAACTACATTCTATCTCGGTCATCAAAATACAATTGCCAAAACCAAATACAATTGCAAAAGTTGATAAAATCATCAAAGGTCAACTCTCAAAGCACCGCTCGAGCAGAAGCGGACAGAAAACCTCCCATGGCTACGAACCCGACGCCCCGATCTGAGTACCTTTATTGCAATGTCTTTACAGATCTCCGATGCTTGTCCATTCTCAGAGCCACCTCATCGCAGATTGTACCGCATTGTTCCCCAACTAGTTCAGCTTGGGCTGCCAGTACATCGTCACATATGGTCCTTTCTTCTTCGAGTATGCCACAGCAAGATACGTATGCGTACCGCCCTTGCTGTCGAGATCATTCAACGGCCTAGACGTCTTGTCAGTTTTCGGCAGTAGAACGATTATTTTGGATGAACTCACAAGGTCTTTCGCAGCATCTGCTTGTATTCTTTCGCAGTATCGGTCCAGCCTCGAGCAGCAAGGAAATCCGACACCCGTTCCGCGGTCACCATATCGGAGGCGTTGTAGAAGCGAATCGGGAAATAGAATTTAATCTCTGGTGTGGCGCAGCCAGAACGGACCTCGAAGCTGAATATGAATTCTTGTGGACGGTCATTGAGGTTGCGCACCGGACTAAGAGCATGAACCTTCCAGCCTGGATACGTGCGCTCTGGCACTGCATCGTGGAGGAGAGTATGCCAGAGCTCTTCAATCAAGGCAAGATGAGCGATAGTGTCCTCGTTCTTGGACAGCAAACCACCCATGGTAAGGACCTGCTCCACGCACTCGAAAGTGCACGTGTAGCTGTGAGCGTAGATCTTGATGCGAGGATTCCGGCTGAGTGCCTTACAGTCCACAGCGAGCATCTCGACGTCTTTGCCGCTCACAAACGGGTTCGAGGCAAGGAAGTTGGTCACCTCACCAACAGCAGAGTAGAAGTCGGTGCCTGAGACCTGATCAAGCTTCAGTACCGAGCACTGAATCAGATCCATCACGTCACTGCCAGTGAGGAGAGCCAACTGGTCGAGGATGAAGTACACCTTCGTGTCGATCGAGCCCACATCATCGCCTGCGAAGTCAAATGCGCAGAAGTGGCTCGAGCTCAAAGGTGACTTCTGGAGAGCTAACTTCTTGATAGATTCCGCTGTGATCGGGACTTCGAAGTCGCGATAGAAGTGTCTGAAAAGCGTGAGGTCGAGCTGTCGCATCTCCTTGCGGAATGAATGCAAGAGTTCTTGCACCGCACGCTGGTTGAAGACATCGCCGATTGTGCCTGCGTGGAAGCCGACCGGCTCGATGCCGAAACGGACCGTTTTCTTCTCATTGCTGGAGATATTCAGGCTTGGCTCGAAGGGCGAGAAGTTCCATGTCAAGTTTGGTCGCCATGGAACGGAATTTGTGAGAGCTGGTGCGATCGCGGGCTCGACATGCTCTTGAAACCAAGACAGGAGGCGAGTTTGACTGGATTCAGGATATCCGGCGTAGTTCAAGAGCTTGGAGAGAGAGTAGATCGGGTGATCAGGGCGAATCGACCCTTTTGCGGCGTCTACGAAGACGGTCATGATTGAGGCTGATGGACCGTTGCGCAGTGGAAGGAGTTCTCAGGTTGCACAAGTTGGGGGCAGAGGACTTCATGATCAAAGGATTTATGATGGTCGCAGTCATTACACTGACTCATGGTGACAAGTTTGTATGGCGGCTTGAAACGCAAATTGCCGTGATATTGTGAAAGGATTCGCCAAGGCCAGTCACTTTTGCGGCGAGGACGGTACTCATTGCTCAGGATTCAAACCCAACTCCTCGTGATCCATGTTCTAGCCATGCCCATCACATCGAATTACCATACCCTTCAGCATGAACCATGCATTTGCCGCCTAGACGCCAGTTCGCATAAGCGAGCGCAGGATCTCGGATCACATCAAGCGCACGCACTGTCGTTGGCTCAACAAGACCAGCTGAACGCGCTATCGTACCCCACGCGTCGCCATTGATGTCAGTGACCAAGTTAGCTTGATCCTTCGCTCCTCCTGCTGTCCTAATCCAGCTTGCAGGTGATCACAACAGCCGACTGCCGTCTTGTCTCGAACAGTCCAAACCCGGTCTGCACCCGCATGGTAAGCATCTTGCTCTCAACCGTCACCTTTCTAGGCCCATTGGAGTCTGGCGCGTCAATTTTGTCTCCTCTCGTCCTTGTCGCCCAATCGAACCAGTATGTGCAGGTGTGGAATGGTCGGTTGTGTTCGTCTGCGTTCCTGATTGCAAAAGCATCCTCGATGATCGATAACAGCTCTTCTTCCATGAGGCTAGCGACTGCTTTCTGCTCCCAGAACTGCATGGTATCTCCCGAGTCAAGCCATACATGGCAGTGGTCTTTCATGCCGTCGTTGAGATACGAGGCGCACATAGCACATTCTGTACGATGTCAGTCCGAGACTCAAGCCACCTGGATGCTGAGTCACTAGCGCAACATACCATGGTTTGCTACCATGCACACTTTCAGATCTGACATTCCCTCCTCACAACGGTGCAAGATCATAGGCGTGAGCTTGTCCTCTATCATCTTCTTCACGCGCTCTTCCCTCCTCGCGACGATCAGGTCACCTGGGCTGAGGCCATGTGCGGTCTTGACGATCTGTGAGGGTTGATCGGGATGGTAGTCATAATATGCTGGAGGCTGCTCGTCTGGTCGAAACCAAATGATCTTCTTGTCCTCCATCGTTGCGTCTGTGATTCCCGGAATTTTTCGCGTGCGCCGACGAAACAGTGAGTTGAAGAGCTTGGTGATTGACATTCTGCCAGCGAGGTGTCCTTTTTCGAGAACGATAAATCTGGGTTGCAGATAAACTTCGGTGAGTCTGCTGAAGTCGATATCAAATTGCGGCTCAGCAAAGTCAAGTCTGGTTCTCACGGTGGCTGTACCAAAGATGTACTGAACTTCAACCTTCCTTGCTTCCACATTGTGTCATGCGCACGCGAATACCAGAGTTTGATCGTCCTCAGTACCAACAGACACACAGAATCTGGTAGAGCTTCGTGCATGCTTCCAGAGATTGGGATTCACACGTGGCGAGAGACCTTGTCGAGACATGCGCATCGCATTCCTCAGTCTCTGTGTTGTAGATCTGTTGGCGTATGCCGAAAGCATGTTTCATGGGAAAAAATGTCTGCGCCTCATCAGCATGAGTTCTGAAGGCAAAGCTGTGATACATGTAGCGAGGCTGAGTTGAAGTAACAAAGGAAGTTGCTCATGAATTATGGTTTCCTGCCTGGAATGTGACCTTACCCGCAACCAAGACACGTTATGGTTTACGTGTATTTAAGTGTGCCAGATCATCGCTCATCTTGCGAGATCTGAAGTCCTACAGCTCTTCCAAGCTCTTTCTCCAAGAAATCGTTTGGGGCACATCCAACATAATCAAGATGATTCCGTACTACGCGATCGCGAAACCCAATGCGTACCTCGTCATCACTGGCGCAGGCATCACAAATGTCTCTCTCAAGAAGAAGGCCATCGTATGGCCGTTGCAGAGAGTCTCTCGCTTCTCCATCACGCCATACGACTTCGAGCTCGAGCTTCAGGCTATGACGCATGAGAAGCTCAAGTTCACTTTGCCTGCTGTCTTTACGATCGGTCCGCATGACAATCAAGAGGCACTAGCCAAGTACGCCGTACTCCTGACCGGGAGCGGAGACGGTGGCTCAGTATCAGGCGGTGTCATCCCTTTTGCTCAGGGCCGACCGCATATTGAGGAGCTCGTCCGCGGTATTCTGGAAGGCGAGATCCGCATGGTCGTGTCGAACATGACCATGGACGAGCTCTTTTCTTCACGCGAATCATTCCGTGAGAAGGTCATGTCCAACATTCAGTCTGAGCTTGACCAATTCGGCCTCAAGATTTACAATGCCAACGTGAAGGAGCTGCGCGATTGCGCAGGTCAGGACTAATTCGTCCAGCTAGGCCGTCGCGCACATGAGGGTGCCATCAACCAGGCCAAGGTCGATGTCGCAGAAGCGAAGATGAAAGGTCGTCTCGGAGAGGCACAGCGTGAAGGCGAGACCAAGCAAGAGATCGCAAAGATTGACGCGCAGACTGCTGTGCTCGCGACAGGACGACAGATGGAGAAAGCCCAGGCCGATGCCAAACTTGCTGAGGTTAAAATCGGGATCGAGAAGCAACTTCAATTGAGCAAGATCTCTGCTCAGTGGTCAGCGGAGGAGCGGGACGCTGAGTTGCAGAAGAATGTCCAGCTGAAGCGCGCTGAGATGGAGCTGGAACGTCAGCGTGCCGACGAAGTCACGAAGGCCGTTATTGCGAGGGAGAGCGAGCAGCAGCGCGCCGATGCCCGCTAGTACAGCACAGAGAAGGCTGCCGCTGCTGGGCTGTATCAAGCAGAGAAGGAAGCAGCTGGCGCAAAAGCGCGACAGGCGGCTCAGACCGACAGTAAGACCTACAACCTTCTTCAGGAAGCCGAGGCTGGAAAGATCGCAAAGCAGATGGAAGCTGATGCTAGCTTCTACGCCGAAAAGCAGCGAGCCGATGCACAGTTCTACTCGCAGAAGCAAGAGGCACAGGGCATGATGGAGATCGCAAAGGCGTACGGCGCTATGTCGAATGCGCTTGGTGGGCCGCAAGGTCTTATGCAATATCTCATGCTTCGCGACAACACGTACGAGAAGCTCGCGAATGCGAACGCCAAAGCCATACATGGGCTGCAGCCGAAGATCAATGTCTGGAATACCGGTGCTCAGGGCGGTGACGGTGCTGCGGATCCGACTGCTCCCATTAGGAACCTGTTCCAGACTCTACCTCCGCTCTTCACGACCATCAACGATCAGACGGGCATGAAGCCACCGAATTGGTTCATGCAGATGCCGCAGGGAGACGAACGCCCAGCAGAGCCAAAGATCAACGATATCAAGGCGAATAAGCTGACCAACGGACATTCTGTGCAACAGATTGGTGGACCCTTTCGGTAGATGGGCTGTGTCTGCAGCCCATCCAGAACCAAGCTCTTCGACTCTGCGTTGCTGAAAGCCTGTGCTCGGAACGTTGAGTGATGGTAATGATATAAGCAGTCATTAGTTCAATAATTCTAAGCTTGGTCTGTTCACACTGCTTGTATCCACTCGGTTGGCAGCATTATTTGATGTGTCGTGAGACTTTCGAACCCGTATACGCGCCAAGCTTGACCTTGCCACAAACTGTCCACAATGCTTTGCTGAATACCGAACGCCATGTATTGCAATCAGTATCGCGGTCGTGCTTCCCTCACATAGCCGTTCGGCAGACCGACACTGCTTCGACTGCTTCGAGGTCTCGGGCCGTCATGATATCCGATCTCCCGTCTCGGCGCGTAGTCATACTCGCGACTAACTCTCCGATCGTACTCGATGAATTGACCACTCCTCCGCGGACGATCTTCGATATAGTCAAATTCTCTCCGTGATCGAGACACACTTCTTGTTCGCGATACGCTGTGCCTCCGTCGTTCAAAACTTGCATCGGGTAGTCTTCCTTGGACGGCTCTGGACCCGTCGGGTCGCGCGGAATACCAGCTGCTGTGTTGTGCGGGATTGTCCCAGTTCCGGACGTATCGATCTTCTCGTTTTGTGGTGAACAGACACATGCTTGGAGATTTTGTTGGTTCTTTCGGCTTCGTCCTTTTGTGCTTGCGCGAACAGAGGTCTATGTTACAGATCTATCGTAGAGTCACGGAATTCGATACCGCCCTGAAATGAAAGATCTTGAGATAGAAATATTCGGCAAGATGAATAGAGATGAAGGGAAAAGCAACATGATAGACAGCCAGGTTGATTCTGGTCGTCGCCGACCCTGGTCAAGGTGATCGTCATCGTGCATGCACGCCAAGCATCTCCAGGTCTTGCGGCATTCCATGGCTCGACCTCTCCCTCATACCAACGCTGTCCGCTACAATGTAGAATTGATGCGCTCGGCGCTATCAATGGCTTGCCCGCCAGATACACACTGAATGCTAAGCATTTCGATGCCATATAGAGGCGCCTTATACCGGGCGAAACATCATTCGAAGACTACAGGCAAGGTCATACTCTATTGCCCCTGGACCCGATATTAGAGGATTCTACATTATTATCTTCTGCTCCTCACGGGCAGAAGAGACCCTTGAACGCACGAATGTCTCGAAGTTCAGCAACATGGAAGCATCTTGAGACATCGCACTCCACATGTTGAGCCCGATTGAGACTTGAACTATCTGGGAAGGACTTCCTCGTTGATCCATCTTGAGCTTTCTTCGGGAACACGACAATCTACTTTTGGACTTGGAGAGCTCAAAATTCACAATAGACATCTTCGGATGGCATGCGGTCTTGCCATACTGCCTTTTGGATACAGTGACATTTGGATCAGAACAGTGACTCGAATCAGATGAGTGACTTCAGATCTTCGCCACGTAAAAAGCCTCCATCTACGCGTACGCGACTTGTTCGCCAAGAGACCAGAAAAATATAAGTTCTTAGACTACAGCAACACACCGACACCATCGGTTAGGACATCGCAACAGGCTCAAACCTATCACAAAATGTCTCAGATCAATAATCTCAAGGACGCCTGCGCCAACGGATTCAGCTCCTTGCACCGTTTAAGCTGTGGTCATATAATTGAGACGCCTGGCTCTACAGCTTTTACTGTCGTGTGTCAAGCCAACTGCGCAAAATCTCAGCATAATGGCGCCACAAAGCCACAGACAGGTATATTTTTCCTCTGCGAGCAGTGCATCGAAGATAACGCCATGGCGCGTATCGTCGCCGGCGCTGAGGACCACTTCCTCCTCTTGTCCACTCTACACATCTATCGCGACGCAGACGAAAAGGAGAAGCACCGCCTACGTCTAGAGCTAGTCAATCAGATAAACTTGGCTGGTCGACTCCGCGTCTTGACTATTGAGGGTAGTAGCGAGGGTCTGCAGAAGGGCGGTGTGGTCTGTCATAAGGCGGATGTTAATAAGATGGTAAATGATTTGGTCGACGCGTTCGGTTCTGCTGACATCGACTCCACGAAGCAGGACACGAGAAAGGCTGCAGATAAGATGCACGAAATGCTGGCTAAGCTGGGGCTCGGCGGCGAGGGAGGCACTGATGAAGGCGATGTTGGTAATGTTTCGAAGATCGATACTTCGATGGCTGGTCTGAAGATGGCATGAGGAATTCCATGGTCAGCTTAAAGCAGGACGTAAGGACTAAACATTGAGAAGAACAAATGAAGTGCGATTTCAACGATCACGTATGAAACAGGCACTGTCCTAGAGCGTGCGGCATAGGGATCAAGACTCACACTGGAACTGGAGAAGTGTAGACAGCAACTGCTGAAAATCTTTAGCCATTGCTATGCGTGTAAAGCTATCTGATATTACATCTCTACCCAACCCATGCCTATGCAAAACCCTTGCACAATGCACCCTCATAAATCGCACATGTACACACATTCATGCACTAAACCATCCTACTATAGCCACCTGGTAATCTTCTCCCTCTGCGCTTAAGGTACTTCCTCCCTTCGTCGACCCAGAAAACACTACTACACAGTATGACCAGACCCACAAGATCGAAGAACCCCAGCGCCTCCGTCTGGAACACACCCTGCAAAGGCGGGAAGTAGATGACCATCAATTGCCCCAGCAAACTCCCCGTAACCGCATAATTGAACATGCGATTATCTCCGAATTTGACCTCGCCCATAAGCACACTCTTGCCCTCACTCCTGCAAGTCAAGGCATTGAACATGTCGAAGAGCACGAAGCAGGTGAATGTCATGGTCGTGTCGCGGGCAGTGACCACGCCGTCGGATGCCATTTCGCGGACATAGATGAGGAGGGTGCCGAGCATGATGGTGGAGGCTTGGGTGATGACGCGTTTCAGAAGTGGTGGTGTGATGGCGCGCGCGGTTTTGGATCGTGGTGGGCGACTCATGACCGCTGGATCGACGGGCTCGACACCGAGAGATTGTGCTGGTGGTCCGTCCATAAGGATGTCTATTCTCATAGTCAGAAATGTGCATCAACGACGTGAACGAGAGAACTTACTAATCCACAGAATTTGCATCGCATTGAGTGGGTTCTTCCACCCAAAGACTGTGCTGACCAGCACTAATGACAAGGCAGCCGCACTCGTACTCAACTGGAACGTGATGAAATTCTGGATGTTGTAGAAGATGCCCTTGCCTTCCTCGATCGCATTCAGAATCGTGCTGAAGTCATCGTCGGTCAAGATCATGTCTGCAGCTTCCTTCGCTACATCCGTGCCCAGCTTGCCCATTGAGATACCAATGTCAGCCTTCTTGAGCGCTGGCGCGTCGTTAACGCCATCGCCAGTCATGGCTACAACATCGCCACGTGCCTGGAGTGCGCGCACAATTTTGAGCTTGTGTTCGGGAGATGTACGTGCGAAGATGGTGGTTGTAGCAATGGCATGTTGTAGATCGTCGTCTGTCATCTGGTCGAGTTGGTCGCCTCGAAGTGTCGATGATCCTAGTGAGGACGTACCAACAGGCATACCAAGCTTCTTGCCTATGGCCACGGCAGTCGTCTCCGCATCACCAGTGATCATGATGACCTTAACGCCACCAGCCATGAGGCGCCTGATGCTTCGCTCGACACCCTTCCGTGGAGGGTCGCTCATGCCTACAAGGCCGGCAAAGGCAAGACCTTGGTAGATATCCTCATCGTTTTGGACACCCGGGCTGCGTGCGCCGGAAGAAGCTCTCGAGCCGCCATAGTGTCGGCTTTCTCGCACCGATCCGCGTGCGAATCCCAGCACTCTCAAGCCGTCGCTGGCCATCGTCTCAGCCGCAGCGAACGCTTCCTGCCTCCGTGCCTGGTCGAGAATGATCTCGCGTCCATCGGAAGTGAGATAAGTATCGCATCTCTTCAAAACCATTTCAAGCGCACCTTTGATGTATGCGACATCGCTTGCGCCACCCTCAGAGCCTTGAATTACGACACCCATCCATTTTCTCTCGGAGCTGAATGGTGTCTCGGACTTCCTCGTGCCTAGGCGATTTCGTACATCTTCTTCGCCAAATGCATCAAGTAGATCTAAAAGGGCGACATCAGTCGGCTGACCTGTCCATCTGCTCTTCGCGTTCGAGTTGTCGTCACCAAGTGTGCTCGAGAGTACCGCAGCAGAAGCAGCTGTGTTACCTTCACTCTGTACTAGACGCCCATGATTGACGATGTTCCCGATCCGAATGATCGTGCTCGTTGCAGAATCAAGGTCCTTGCTCTCCGTCTTCTTGCTCACGTCTTGCGGTTGTTCGGCACCGAAATGCCATACTTTCGTGACGGTCATGTGGTTCGTGGTAAGAGTACCCGTCTTATCCGTGCATACAACATTCACCGAGCCCAGTGTTTCCACGCTAGGTAGACGGCGAACGATCGCACGGCGCTTGGACATCCGCAGCACACCAAGCGCGAGAGTCACGGTCACGATGATTGGCAGGCCTTCTGGGATGGCTGCTACAGCCAGCGAGACACCTGTTTGGAAGATCTCAAGGAACGGCCAGCCACGCCACATGCCCAAGAGACAGATGAAGCCAATCACGGCGAACGAGACGTAGCTGAGATCCTTGCCTAGCCTATCCATCGATAGTTGCAAAGGTGTCCGAGGACTCTCGATCTCTTGTAGCGATGCTGAGATAGCACCGAACTCAGTGTCTCCGCCAGTACCAATGACTATGCCCTGACCATAGCCAGATGTCACCAGCGTGCCCATGAAAGCGATGTTGTGCTGATCGTTCAGCCTGATGTCTGCGCCAACTGTGCCGGTCGCTGGGCTTGCGTAGAAAGGCGTCTGTCTGCCGTCGGTACTAGCGTGCGGCGTGAGCTTTTCTGCAGACTTCTGTACTGCTTCGTTCTCGCCCGTCAAGTTCGATTCGTCGATGGAGAGGTCCGCTGCGTGCGTGATGCGAATATCAGCGGGTATACGATCGCCTGTGTGGAAGAGTACCAGATCACCCGGCACAATCTGCGTAGCCGGGATGGTCGTCGAGACGCTCTCTGCTTCCTCAAGCAATGCGACTTGCTCTGCATTCTTTGGCTCCACCCCATCCTCTTCTTTGCCCAGTTGCTGCTGTGCCTCTGATCGCGCTGCCATGTCCCCTCGTATTATGTGTGCGAAGTGTGGGACCAGTTGGTTCAACGCTTCCAGACTCTTCTCGCTCCTGTACTCTTGTACGAAGCCTACGGTGACCACTATAGTGACTGCGACCGTGATACTGACACCATCATCGATGTTGCCCATGAAGAACGATATCGCCGCCGAACCGAGCAGTAGGAGAATTAGCGTCTCCTTGAACTGCTTGAGGAACCGTAGCCATAGCGGCTCTGGCTCTTCATGTGGTAGCTCGTTCAGCCCATGCGTTATCAGGCGCGAGGTGGCCTCTGATGAGGAGAGACCATTTGCTAGTGACGTGGTGAGGCGCTCGGCGGTTTCTTTGGGAGTGAGGAGCGAGAATTCGGAGGTCGTAGACTGTAAGCGTCGAGTAAGCATCTTGTCATAAGGATTACGCCCAGAGGAATGCAAATGGACACGTACGGTGGCTGTCTTTGATCGCCTGCCGGATCTTGACGGCGATCGCGAAGGTGGTGCTACCGCGCCATTAGGCACTGACAGATGGCTATTCGCGACCGATTCATTGTAAAGCGGCAGTCCTGGTTTGGGCGACTTGGACATTGTCGCATCGCAGCTGGACTTGTGCGATGCGGAATTTCGATGATGCGCGCGGACAGGCAATGAAGTGCCTCGAATCTCTCCAATGCAATATTATATGCGAACCATGGCACAACAGAAGATTATCCAGACGAACGCACACGACGAGAAGGGCTTGTGAGGTAGACGAAGTGGTATATTCAGGATCTCGAATTGGCTTACGTTGTTCTGGGTTTAGGGTGCTTTTCTCAGACTCCTGAGGTCGGAGCTACAAGACAACGACCAATTGGAGACGACGAAGGCCGCATCTGTGTTAGTGATCGCATGTTGGGTTCGAGCTCGCGTATGAATTCGTCTATACACTATGATACAATCCGAATGGGTGCTACAATAAGACCCAATCTACATCGCATGCGACTGTCCGTTCCACAGCCTTGGGCATGCCGTTTCCGGTATCTGTCCTGAGCCAAGCGGATGTGAAGCTTCGCGAGGCTAGACAGTGCCCTGCTACTGGCGATAACGAAGCCAGAAACACCGAAGTACCGTCGCTATCACTGGGAAGCCATGTTGAGCGATTGCCATCGCTGTGGCTAGTTCCGCGCTCCTCACGCGACATAATCAAAGAAATCTTGATGAGGCTGCAGAGTTGAATCTCAAGGACAGGGGTCAAGATCGTGGCTGCCTTGGTTGCCTGAGCATCATCGCAAGGCAGCAAAGGTGGCTGGTAGTCGCGCCTCCCCAATCCAAACAAGTACCCACCTTGGGACCGACGCGCTCCTGCCCTCTCGAGATTCTTCACCACCACAACAACACTTCACGAGCGGTCGCGCATCTCCACCGACACACCTCCGACTATTCTTGGAGCGCGACGCCGCATTAATTCGCGATGTTCTACTCGGACGTGCTGCTGGCGAAGTCCGGCCCGTTGGCGCGTGTTTGGTTGGCCAGCAATCTGGACAGAAAGTTGACCAAGAGAGATTGTCTGCAGGCGAACATCGAGGACAGCATTGATGTCATTGTGGACGAGACGACGGCGCCTATGGCGCTGAGATTGAGTGGGCAGCTTCTGTTGGGTGTGGTCAAGATTTACAAGAGGAAGACGGGCTATCTCCTGGAGGACTGCAATGAGGCGCTGCTTAAGATCAAGCTGGTAAGTTGGCTTGTTGCATTGTGCTATATGTGCGACGCGTTGTTGCGGCTCTTGTGAGAGCAATCATGGTTGCGCCACATCTGGTCCCGCTCAGAAACACTAACAACATCGCAGGCATTCCGACCTGGCAACGTCGATCTTCCAGCAGACCAGTCGCACATCGCTACCGCCGACGCGCTCAACTTGGCAGACAAGATCACAGGCATCGATCTATTCGCGAACCTCGCAGATCCTGACCTGCTCCTCTCACAACCACTCCGACGAAATAACAACGACTCTGATCCAGCTGTTCTCGACTGGGGCACCCAATCTCTCATCACAGACAGCATTCCAGACTTGCCGCGAAAGGGGCCTTCACGACTGCTTGACGATGACGACATAGAGATTGATCTGGGCTTGGACGATGACAACACAATCGAAATTGGACGACGCGCAGCCACGCCTCTCAACGACTCGAGAAACGAGCCTACTCTACTCGAGGATGTCGGTATTGAGATTGACTTCGGCACTGACATGCCAGGAGGCGACATGTCGGCACTGCCTCAAATTGATGACGACATCCCTATGGACGGCCTTGCCCTTGACGATACGATAGACATGGAACGACTTCCAGCGCCTGCGCCAGAGCGAGAACGAAACACCCTATCACCACTCTCAGACCTACGAGAAAGCCAGGAGCGTGAGGTTGAGCGCTCGTTCAGGCCGAATGAGTCGACTCTTTATGACCAGACAGATGATGTGGTTGTCGCTGCTCAGCGTGTGAAGAGAAGGAAGGTCATTCAGATGGACTCCCAGCTTGAGCTCTCGACTGCCACAATCAAGGCACAACAGAACGACCACAGCAAGATCACCAAGACTCCAGCATTCCTACCCCGCGACCCTCTCCTGCTTCAGCTTCTGAACATGCAAAAGAACGGTGGCTTTGTCTCGAACATCTTTGGTGACGGACGAAGCATGGGCTGGGCGCCTGAGTTGCGCGGCGTCCTCTCCGTTGACCTCATTCGAAGCTCGGGCGATCTGAAGCGAAAGCGGGACAGCGGCGTTGCAGACCTATTCTCGGACGAGGAGGCAGAGAAGGAGCAGACTCCCGACGTCGATCAAGTACCAGAGCTCGAGCAAGACGATGGTGCTGTGCAAGGCGTGGACGACACTCTTGGTGACTTCGGACCAGGCTCGCCACTACCAAACTTTGACGACACGACTATGCCGCTGTTACATCCAGCCGATGCCGGTCCTGTTTCACAAGGCACAAAACACGCCGTTCACCTTCTGCGAGAGCGCTTTGGCCCCGAAGGCGAGGACTCAGAATCGCATCGGAAGAAGAACTCCGTGCTTCTCCAAGAACTACTACCAGAGAAGCGGAGCAGCAGACGGGACGCAACGAAGATGTTCTTTGAAGTCCTGGTACTGGCAACGAAGGACGCAGTCAAGGTCGAGCAGGGGAACAAAAACATTGGAGAGCCGATCCGGATACGTGCTAAGCGCGGACTGTACGGTGCATGGGCTGAAGCGGGCGAGATGCAGACACAGAGTGCAACGCAGCAGGCGCCTGAGGCTGTTGCGGCTGCGTCATGAGCCCCGCTTCCGTGTGACGTGTGATGTGTTTTGGGCTGCTATTTCTACGATATTTTGGCGTTGAAATATGGAATAGGCTAGGTATCGATACCAGAGAGTATGGTTAGGACGGCAAAGGACGAGAAGGACAGAGGAACAATCTGGTGTTGAGGCGAGCTGACATGGGAAGAGCATTGCCTGACTTGATCTGATGGCGCGGGATACCCCGGCTGCTTCGTTCTTCGTTCTTCGATTCTTCGGGAGCTATTGTGTCTGCATTTGTACAATGGTCGTGTCAAGAGGACTGACATGAGGAATTCATCTTGAGTACTGACTGATCTCACTTCACTCGAGGGGTTTCCCCTTCTCATTTGATCTCACTACAAGAGCTTGGAAGTGTGCGTGCGATATCAGCTTGATTCTCACATAGTCTTCACTTGACCTTTCCGATGAACACGCAGCCCCGAAGCTCTTCCCTTCGCTTCCCTCCGCAGGGCAGTCTACCCTTACCGCGAAACTTCCTGTGAAGTCAAATTGTAGCCAACCCTACTTTCATCATCGCGTTTACCTTCGTCAGAAAAATCCTCTTGCACTGCAGGAACAAGCCTTGGAAAGTACACTCGTACGCTTCTAATTGGTTGACTCCCTTTGCGTTGCAAGAATAGACCTCGCAGATAGGCTTCTGCCTTTATGGCGACCAATCTTGAGGTCTGCGGCTAAAAGTCTGATGTCAAAACCCTGACGGGAGGCCACGAGGTAGCCACGAGGTCCGGCCAGGTACGAGCTCTCACGCATCGATGATGATGAGAGGTCGCCCGGCATTCTTATGAGTCCTGATGGTGTAGAGTATTCTGCTCGCGATATCAGCGGAATCTCGCAGCGTTAGTCCAATAGTCTGCGTTGCATGAAGCGTTGCCAAGTCGTTTGGAATATGCTTCTGCGAGTCCCCTTCGAGACGCGATGAAAGCTTCGCATCCACAGCACGTCCTGCTTGCTTTGATGCTTCCATCCTCCCACACGATATGTGTCCCCAGCAAAGGTTGATCTCGTCGTCGAACAATCTGTCCTCATGGAAAGGTTGATCGATCGCGTCCCAGACCCTCTCAAACAGGCTATAAGTAGACCTCTTCCCTACGCTCCTGGTCTTCCTTCTCTCATCCAACTCTTCACAAAATCACGTACGGTCTCACAACTGTACAACACACAAGCATCAGCTCAGCACACTGCAGCCAACACTCACTCTAAGCTTCTGCTTCTCAACTACTCTCACACAGCTCTTCAGCTTTTCAGCTCAACAGCGAACACACATATCTCTCGCACTGCTGCCACCGTGCAGCCAACTTTTGAACACTCGACTTCGGTGATTGTTCCCAGACACGTGTCATCTCGACACTCTCCAGACCCAACTCTCGATCAATTGCGATCGAGCATACCAGCTTGCTGTGGCACGACACCACACACTCTCTCATCTGAACACACTAGCTTGCTAGCTGTTCACCACAACCACCACGCCACACACAACCCAGCTTCGACATCCAACCATCATGATGTCGTCTCTCAATCTCGCCCACTACAAGACCCTGTCTCTCCCCACATCAGCCACAAAGGCCGACATCATGTCCGCTTTCCGCAAACTCTCACTCAGATACCACCCAGACAAAACGGGTGACTCGAACCACGAGCTCTTCCTCAAGCTCAGCGAGGCAAAAGACTACTGCCTCAAGATCCTCGAGGATGGCGTCCGCTCAATGCCGCTACCGAGCGGGCCAACGCAACAAGAGCGTGAAGCCGCTGAAGCAGCACTCCGCCGCCGAATGCGCATGCAAGCTCAGACAAATGCTGCATGGGAAGCCCTCTCGGAAGAAGACAAAGAATTGGGTAGGACGCCCTTCACATACAAGCCCAATATCTTCAGCAGGATTTGGCACGCGAACAAGTATTCGCCTGCCAAGTTGGCTGCTGCGGCTGCAAAGAAGCAGAAGCAGGCGGAGAGGGAGAGGAGGGCCCAGGAAAAGGTCATGGCTGAGGCGCTGCGCTTCACGCAAATGCAGGCTGAGGCTCGTGCGAAGGGTGCGCGATGCTAGATGCATCGACTATACGGCATGCTTGCACATGTTTGGGGCTCGAGGGATTATGACCCCGTTGTCGGAAAGGAATTTGGTACAGACTGTTGGCCGTATAGGATAGTGGGACTCATCAATCTCACTTGGACAGGTTTTTAGGATCACAGACTGCGATATATCCCCATGTAGTTGTTAGAATATAAGCCTCATTACCTCGACCTGACTTGAGCCTCATTGTCTTCCATGCTCTTGCTTCCCACTACTAAGTTGACACGTGTCACATCGATTAGATTTCCTTCGTGTATTGTGAAACTCAGTCTCGAGAAGAGAGCATGAGGGACACGAAGGTCGTCTCCCAGCGAGTGTGATTGACGACCAGGCCAAACGACGCTAATGCAACGCCACGCGGGAGTACCCGTCTCCGATGCTCGGATCTGATACGATAACTGCTCTGCATGCGCCTCGGATTTCTCATCAATCACGAGCCCGCGAACCTCCCTCAGTCTCTGCTCCAGTTTCCGTTCCGTGGAGAGAAGCGCAATGGCAGAGAACTCCGGCGTCACCGCCGCCGACATACAAGAGAAGCTCAAGTCGAGCCTAGATGCGACCCACGTCGAGATCGAGGATATGTCCGGTACCTGCTTCCGCCCTCTCCACCCTGTGCGCCTGGAGTACGAGCTGACGTGAAGGCAGGCGGCTGCGGACAAATGTTCAATGCGACGATAGTATCACCGCAGTTCGCGAAGAAGATGACGCTGGCGCGACATAGACTGGTCAATGGCGTGCTGAAGGAAGAGATTGCGAAGATTCATGCTTGGACGCCCAAGTGCTTTACACCGGAAGAGTGGGAAAAGAAGCAGGCGCAATAGAAGCTCCCAGGCTGTAGATCTGGCCATGTGTTCATAAGCCAAAAGCCTTCGACGAAATGAACAGACATCAACGGATCAGCAAGAACGAGAGCGCACCAGATTTGAGGGATCAAAACGCTGCCCTCGGAATGGCTTCGAAGTGCTGGAACAACGATATATACGCTAACAGCGTTGATCATGACCGAAGGAAGAGCTAGAACGAGTTGATGTGGGGTCAAAGGGCTACAATATTCTTTGAACAAACTTGCGATTCACACTGTATATGGATATCTTCGAATCAATATTGGACACACAAACTCAGCACGAGGCCCAGGACATGTCGCGCTTCCCCAACCATATGTGCCCCTATGTTTCTCCATGCCGCTCAACGCCAGATGCTCCCAACCCGTATGCAAATGCAATCTGATCACATCCAACTCATGCTCTGTCACGCACAGCTCGTCATGGTGCTTGGTCTCATGCGCCAGCGGCCTGCGCTACGGTCGGCAACCCCTCGATCTGCCTGATCAAGAAGCTCTTCTCATCCATGAACTGGTCATCGTCTGTCCTGTCATCCAAAAACCCAGGCAGAAACCTCAGTAGTCTCTCCCTATTGCTCATCAAAATCCTCTGCACCGCTGGACTTTTATTCGGGTTCGCCACAAACACCTTGAACACATGGAAGCCCTCATAGTTGATCATCCGTCGATCGTCGAGGAGGAGGCGCATACATAGTTTCAGGTGTTCCCCAGCATCCACGTATTTCGTCATGACGTTGTAGTTCGAGCGGTCGAGGAGGAGTTCGCCCAGCAGCTTGATCGATTGTCGTTTTATGACGTAGTTCTCTGATTGAATGAGCGTCTTGTTGTACTTTGCGAAGAAGAGGTCGAAGTTCGTTTCCAGGTAGACGGCGATCATCTCCTTGTGCCGTACGAGTATTTCCTGTAATCATTCGGAGTCAGCTCTGCGCCACATTGTCCCCTTGATGATAGAGCATACCCTGAATGTGTTAAACGCATCCGTGCAGACCTCGAAGCTGCTCTTTACGATCCAGTCGAAGAACTTCCAGAATGCGCCTTGTCCACTCGAGGGCTTTGTGGTATCCACATCCGCCAGGTTCCTCGCCTTACCCTCTGGATTCGGCTCATCATACAGAATCAAAGCTGCCACCGCATCGAACTTCAGCGCCTCCCTCAGCACGCCACCACAAGGCATCGCGCTCTCCTTCTTGTCATACCCATTGCACAGCGCTATTATGATCTGCGGTCGCGACTGCAGGACGTGGTGTAGTGCGATTGGTTCCGAGGCTGGCGAGCCAGGCGCTTTGTACCGAAATGCGTTGGAGAATATGAATTGCGTGTCTTTTCGTGCTTCGAAGGGTATCTTGTGTATTGATGTCGCGAGGAGGAGGAGAATATCTTCGGAGAGGAGGAGGTTGACGAGTTGGTATTGCTGCTCGGGTGTTGCTTCGTTCTCTGCTCATTCCGTCAGTATGAGATATCGCAGTGTGTTGCCGCAAAACTCACCTTGAGTGCCTTGCAATATCAACTTCATCTGGCTCAGCTTTTGCGCGAGTGATTCCTCTTGCTGCAGAAGCCCGTCAGCACAGGACCTCTCAGCCCCTTAGAAGTTCCCAAGACATACCTGCGTAGGCAACTGATCCACAGTCTGGATCTTGACCAGCAAGTCCTTCGCCGACTTCGCCAGGTCAACAATGACCTTCTGCTTGTTCCTCCCAAACAAGAATGCCATCTCGCCTGACTACTCTTGCTCTTCCAAGTATCTTCTCAATATCTGCCTGCAGTCTCTTTCCTCTCCAAAGAAAAAGAAATGAAATGTGTAGTCGTGATCTGATCTGGTCTGGTCGATCGCCGTTGCAAGGAGGGGCCGTTTTCTAGGTCCGCTGTTTCGCAGAACGCATATGTCGAAGTAAGTCGAGTCGAGAGAAAGGAAAAAGAAGGAGCGACTGTGTGGTCTTTCGTGACCGCTAAAGTTCTGTTATGACTTTGGGGAAGCAAGGAGACTTGTATGTTTGTGAGAGTGGTGGTTGTCATGCAGCTGAAGGTTGTTGGTCAACAGGGCCCGAGCGGGCTTATGCATGCATGCATGCATGTGAGCCCTACGATCTACCATCCCGTCCCGCGGCCAATTACTTATTTAGGCTTTTAGCCGGTGAGGCACGAGGCTGTAGATGACATTCAAACGTGTCTATGATCATGGGAAATCTTGGGGCTCGTCTGGGTGAACAACCAGGATGACAAGGCACAATCATCATTGCCTGACCGTGCGATTCACCCTGCCAACTCGCAGACATGGAGGCACGATGATCATCTTTAACATGTATTGCATTCGAATGAAAGTCTGGTATATAAGAGTATGAGTCTCGCCGACCCTCCCGTCTAGCAAAGTAAGTGCCGAACCCCATCCCAATGACACAGCTAACGAACCATGAATACATATGACAGCTAATCGCCAGCATTCCCGTCAGTCGACCACGTACGGTACACCCATCGAGACGTGCTGCTTGCGCCTTCGCTGGAGATAGGATCGCGACCGGATTGAGGAGTCTGACGTGCTCGCGGAATTCGCGAAGCGAAGTTCAGTCGGCGTTTCGTGCGTTTGGGTGCGCGCTGACTTGGTACATCGCTGATTTGCATGGCTGATTAGCCATGTGTCTCAAGATGCAACCATCACTTATGACAACTCGACGTTGAACTCCCAGCCACCTGTAGAGCAAGTTGTTAGTGCGCGATCAGTGTCCACGACATCAGTAGACTCACCCTTCTTCAGCTCCTGTGCCGTGTGCTCTAGCAACGTCACCCTCCGCTTGTTGCAGTACGTCGTCTTGTCCAAGATCTCTCTCTTCAAGTTCCCGATCTGATCGACCGGCTTCTCGAACATCTCCGACAAATTCTCTACCGCCATCTCCAGATCCTTCTGATTGTCCTCGAACATCTCCGTCTTGTTGTTGCGCGCGAGGTAGAAAGCGAATGCGTACGTCCACTTCAGCGTCTGTCGGCACGATTGCAGGGCTTGTGATGCCGCTTCAAGGAACTGCACGTCAATCCAGCTCATGTTCGCGGTCGTCTGCAGCTGCGTCATCTTCTTCTCGGTCTTGAGGTAGATGTCCTTGTCCAGCTTTGCGGACTGCTCGTGGTTTGCGTAACGGTTGTAGTAATGCAAGTAGCGCTCGAGAGACTGCCGTGACTTTGCCTGCGCGTCTCGCGCATCCTGCCCGCTCTTCTCCTCGAAACGATTGCAGTTGTACCAGCTCGTGCCGTGTTCTGACCACACGCCCATACACATCCAGCAGAACTCGTTGCGACATTTCCGGCAGGTCATGTGGTTGCAACCACCGTTCTTCTCGATAGTTGAGTGGCATTTCGGGCACTCCTTTGTGTTCGCTGAAATCCAATTCGCCGTCTCTGAGTCGTCTTCGCACTTCTTCAGCCACTTCTTGACGAGTCCGCATGGAGCAGGTTGGTGTTCGTTCAGTGTGCAGCCGAAGCAGAAGTTGTGTCCGCATTTGCAGTGTACGCTCGGTACAATCTGCTGCAGCTGTCGCTCCTTGATGTTGCAATCTATGGCGTACACGCAGTTTGGCGCTGGGCACCACTTGAGGTTCTCGAGGTCGTCGACATACGTTCGAGTTAGGAGCTCATTGTACCTGAACAGGCAGTGTCAGTGAGGGTCTCTCCAGTCAGATCTTGCAGAACTCACCTGTCCTTCAGATCGTCCTCCACCAGCATATCTAGCGACCTCGAATCTAGAATTCTGTTGCAGCCTTCACCTGGACATTTGATTCGAGCCGCCTCGCCCTCCTCTTTGATCTTTGTTGCCAGATACATCTTGTAGCAGTCGACGCAAAAGCGGTGTCCACACTTCATAGCGTACGTCTTCTGTCCAGGCTCGTCGTTGCAGCAGATCTCGCACATGAACGGCTCGTCCAGCTCCACAATCTTTGTGCTGCCAGATTCGTCCTCGCCCAAACCTGTCGCTTCCAGCACCTCATGTTGATCATCCATGTACTTCTCCATGAGCTTCTCCCGATTCCACTTGAACCTCCTTAGTAATATGGCAACATTCTCTTTCGGCTGTCCAAGGACATCTATGCACTCGTCGATGATGCGATCTTGTCCGCGCTCGATATCCTCGGGCGACAGCACCTTAAAGTCGACCTCGTACGCCTTCTTATCCTTCTTCGCCGGCTTCTCCTGCGAGAACCCCATATCGTCATCATAGTCGTCCAGCTCGAGATCCGAGCCATCCTCCCCACCAACCACATCGCTCATCCCGCTATCGTCATCGTCGATGATAAGCTCATCCCCGCTACTCTGCATGCTGAACTCGTCGTCCGAGTCCATCATGGACACCGTCTCCGTCGCTGGCGTAAGAATAGCCGCTGCGGCCGCAGCAGAGGGGGTGGTGGTGGTGGTGGTTGCCGAAGAAGCCTTGCCCTTGCTCTTCTTGCTGGCGGGTGGGGCGGTGGCAGACTGCTGCGAGGCTGCGATGTCTAAGGCCTTCCTCTTGCGAGTTGTCGGGGCCGTGGTGAAGGATGTGCTGTCCGCCTATGACGAGACAGCACGTTATATGCAGTGGGTATGACTGGGTTGTGAGGTGGGCGTGTGGTGAGGGTTGTGGCGGCGTTTCGTGGGTGGAGGCTCCTGCTCCGCCTGCTTGCCCGCGCTGCTTGCTTCTGAAGAGTGCGGTGTTCGAAGCGGGTTAACGAGCCTGAAGCAGCGAATGAATGAGGAGCGTTGTTCAGCCGCAAAGGACCAGTCAGAGGTGTCAAGGTTGGGGTTGAGGTGTTTGTTCAAAGTCAAAGGACCGGCTCGGGCGTACAATGAGGGAGAGAGCCAAGGGAACGTCACGAGCGAGGGTGGTGACTGGCAGGCTCCGAGCTTCGAAGCAACAAATGACGATGGATTACGTGATCTGGACGTGGAACAGCGCCCTGTGGAAGAAGATTATGCAGGCAAAGAGCAAGCCGATTTGTGATCACGTAAAGAGTTGTAGTTGTGTCTCTGACAACTCACCGTCACCATTTGGAAGGAGCGCCACATACGCACCGCCTCATATTTCCGGATCTGGTCCCTGGTACGACCTCGGAGCCTGGAGCTGAGAGGAAGGCACGATCCGAGATGAAGACTCGAAGATCAAAGCGTCAATCAATAAACACTCAGTATTGATTCACTCAACTAATACTCGATAACTACTCCAGCTGGCCCCTCGAAAAGCGCTTCTGTCAAAGCGCGTCAAATCTGTCAGATATTTGGGTATAGCACCATGCTTCCATCAGCAAGTCCTCGCGCCTGCCTGTCCCAATTATGCGCAGCTGGAAACGCATGCATGCATGTACCCGTGAACGCCTGCTGTTGTGCATAATGATAATACTCGCGAGCCCAAAGTCTGCGAAGTGCGCCGTTCCCAAAGTGCAAAACCAAATGATCAAAAGTGCTCCCGTCTTCACCCATTCTTCACCCTAGCTTCGTCTTCTCAATCCTTTCGACTGCAGATTCTCCTGTCGCATCTGCTCGATCAGCTTCATCGTCTCTGGATCCGCGTCTTCGATCGTGACGCTACTCTCAGTCCTCTTCCCGTTCGTCATCGGTGTCTTGCCTGGTGTCGTGCGAAGGGCTTCCGGTGATACGCTCTTCACTGCTGAACCCTCGAGCTGTGGTGTCTGAGGTCGTGCTTTGGTCGCCGGCTGCTCTGCAGCAACTCCATTCTGCGAGACTGCATCGTCAGCCAGAGAGGGCTCCGTGCTCGGTGCAATGCCGTTTGTCTGCTCGTGATCGCCAGGCTGCGCGTCAGCGAGGGCAGGGTCAAGTGCAGGATCGAAAGGCGGCTGTTCGATCTTGCTAACCCCTTTCGTAACCGGATGATCTTGAGCCTTCTCCTCTTGCACAGCAGCTCGAAGTCCAGCGATCGCGTCTTGTAGTGCCGGATCAATGTCCATGTCCTGCTCGCCCTTCGCAGTGCCAGGTCTGCCGCCTTCATAGTCCACGAAGCCGTTCATGAACTGATTTACTGCTTCTTGCGAGCTCTGCGGTACGCCATTGCTTTGGTAGTACCCATATTGTAGCAGTGCAGCCTCCGCATCGTTGTATGTCGCATCATCACCCTCAGGCTGACCTACTGAAGGAGGTCCACTCAACTCTGGATCCATCAGCGCGGGGTCAATGTCCCATCCATTAGGCTGTGGCTGTGGCGGACTCTGATGGTGGCCATTAGTAACTGGCTGTCTGGCTGGTTGCGCGTTGCGCGAGGCTAGTGGATTAATGTTCACTACACCCGTCATCGAGGAGAAGTCATTGACAGTCGAGTTGCGAAACATGCCATCCTGTTTAGTCTGGACAAACGGAGCAGGTGCAGGCGGCGATACCGAATCAAATGTGTTGACCTGGCCAGCCATCATCGGTGCAACGGGTGCAATCTGTTCGTTCGCAGGCTTCTTCGCTAATGGCATCTCGGGACCAGGGCCTGACTTTCGCTTTGCTGATCCACGAGGGACGACAGGCTCGCGTTGCTTGATAGGATCGACCTTGCCAAATTCGTCGTGAATGCATCGTCGCTGGGGCATGTTAGCATGGGATGGACACTACGACGCTGGTGCCACTCACCTTGCTCCGTCTGCAATCATAGCAAGCCTTTGTCCTTCCCTTCTTCAGCTCTGTCAGCTCCTGCTTTGGCCCCGACGAAAAGCCTTGCATCTCCATCCCATTCTGCATCGGCGTCAAAGGATCAACCTGGAAGGGCGGTGGGAATGCAGCAGCAGGTGGATGAGATGGTGTGCCATTCTCCGGTACGACAACGCCCATGAAGTTCGACTGGGGCGTGGACTCCATCGGGTTCGTGAAAATGATTGGCGAAGAATGCGACGGAACGCTCTCGACATGTTTACACCGCATTTTGCGCCGGCGACACGAATCGCATGCCGTTCTTCGAGGTCCAAGTGATGACGTCTTCGGTGTGCTTGCCATCTGGACGGGTGTCGACATTTGCTGTTCCGGCGGCATGATCGCGGCTGCCGTCTCTGCGACCGACTTCAACCTCGCAGACTGTCGCTCCGGCAACGATATCGCGCTCGCCTTCTGCATCTTCTTCATTTGCGCTTCGGTCAACTTCTTGCCGTCGCTGGCATCCTCCGCTTTGTTAGGCAGGACTGCGCCGGGATGCGCCCACTCCGGAACATCCTCATTGCCGCGCTTCCAAGCCACCCACATCGCGAATTCTCGCGCAATGTCCAGTGGTTCGCGATTGTTCGGTAGTTTGGGTATGCTGTCGACAACAGACTTCCGCACCTTGGCGCTAATGTTCTCAACCCGATCCATCGAAATCATCACCGTGCGGAAGATGCGGCTGCATAACTCGGGCAAGTCATCAAGTTCAGCCTTGGGGTAGTATCGCGCATTGAAGTTCTCCGCCCCCTTGTCCGAGTTTTCGCCAAATTTGTCGAACTCCGACCAGATGGGCGTGTCGCGCTTGAATTGGTGACCATCTAAAAACGTGCTCCGCACGGCTGCGGGCAGCGGATCGCGTTCGAGATATTGAAGGACCGCATACCACATGACTTTTTGGAACTTCGGATACCGGAACGTGATGGGTGTTTTGTTGGCCTTTTCGATGTCTGCGACGCGAAATTGCATACCGTAATGCAAGCGTGTCAAGAAGTTGCCACCAATGACTAAGCTGTCGTCAGGGGTCCAGACCGCGTGAATCCAACCTGCAGGGATCAACATCGTGTCACCTGGATACAAATCTACTCGATAGCACTCCTTTGTTTTTGTAATAGATGGCAGCCACGTAGAAGTTTGCGATTCCATGTCGTTCCAATCTTGATACTTTCTCAAATTCGCCGGTGTTGGCGGAATAAAGAAGAAAACCTTCTTGCCCTTCAAGATGTGGTAGTACACCGATGAGCCGCCGAAGTCGATGTGGAAATCTGTGTAGGAGTCTGCGACAGACATAAGGACGTAGAAACCGACCGATCGCCGCAACTCATTGTCTGGCCAGACCGAGTCCTGCAGATCCAGCTCGCGCACGACCTTGGGACGGCGTATCAATCGCCAGAGTGGTGTCTGCGAGCACTCCAAGCTGATGACGTTCCTGATGGGTTCATCGCCTGGATTCTCGTAGTAGTCTGCCCACTTCTCCACTGTCCAGCCTTTGCTCGACTCTTGCGCCTTGACATCAATGACTGGAATCTGGTTCTTAGGACCGTAGTGCTGCGCGACGCGTCGCACCGTCAGCCCTTGTGGTATCACCATGTCCATGTCATCTTGTCCTTCGTCAGGTACGCGCATGCGGTTGTCATCTGCTCCCAACTCTTCTCTAGCTGTTGTGCCTGGGAATGCCGGTCGTGGGTTAAGATGATTCGGGATGAGGACGGGCTCGTTGAAGGATGCGCATTTCTCGAAGAAGTCTGCCGTGATCTCCTTTCCTGGTATGCGCGGAAAGGTTTCTGGTGTGAGATCGAAGTCGTTCGTCTTGAATCGCTCGATATAATGGTGCTCGCGGCTGTCAGTTGGCCCGCGCAGGACGCCTTCATTCAGGCCAGCGTAATTAACGGCATTGCGTGGTCGCGTAGAAGTGCGCTTCTCTGGAGTTCTTTCGTCAGCGCAATCCTTTCCAATAGAATGAATATGCATACTCGTGCTCTTTCCAAACTTTGGCTCGCAAGTCTCGCAGTAGTACTTGTCAATCGCCTTGCTCTGCTTGGCCGTCAAACCAGAGCAGGTGAAGTGGTACCACTGAGAACATCCATCGCATTGCAGCCAGTTCACTTTGTCCGCTGCGACTTCAGTAGCATTCTTGCATGCAGGACAGATTACATCCTGCTCCGGTACTTTGGACGCGTCCTCGGCGTTCTGACTGTCCATGGCGACGCTCGGTTCTGTGCTCTCACTCATGGCATACTCCAGCGGCACAGAAGATGAACGTCGACTGCTTGCCAACCGTACGTGTTTGAGAGGGTTGTCTTGGTGAGAGTCGGAGTAACGCCTCCCATCGACATCAGGAACATGTAGTGCGCTAGGCAGCTTCGCCAACTGATCAGGAACTGTTTTCAGTCGCGTATTGCCTGGTACCTCGTGGGATTGTTCGTCAACGTTTGGAGCTGGTGGCGCATCTGTCATCGTGCTATCGATAGGCTCCGCTTTCGTCTCGACAGAATCCAGATCCATGCGGTCTCCTGCATGAAGCTGTTGCGCAAGATCATTGGCAATAGATCTAGCTTGTGACTGACTCGACTCAGCATCGCGTGTTACTGCAGGTATGCTCAGATTGGCTGGCGGAGAGATCGGGCTGTGCGGAGGCGCTGGCTGGGTAGGACTAGTCGGGCTTTGAGGAAGAGCAGATGTCGCGGCTTGGCCACCCGGGGTGAATGGGAAGGGAGGCAGAACCGGAGTGCGCTGAGCTGGCGCAGCAGAAGGCGCCGAGATCCCGAGGCCATGAGACGAAGATGTGCCGCCGCCCCTCGAGAAGTTGAGGAGCAGCTCGGCTTCGTCCACGTTGGACTCCGGGTATGCACCATTGATACTCCCAGTTCGCGTGTGAGTGGAATATGACCGAATGCGCTGTCCTTGATTGATGCCTTGCTCGACATTGTAGCCCCAGCCATTATAGTTGTACGAGGTCGCCGGTCGGGTAGCCGTGCCGTGGTCGAACAGAGGCGATGTAGCTGGCTGTTGAGGCGAGGGCGCGATCTCAGATCTCGCACGCTTGGAAGCTCTCTCGAAAGGATACTGAGACTGGTATAGGTTGTGGAAGGTGGGTGGGCTTCGGCTCGTCGCTTCATAGGCGGCTACGGAAGCGAGCGTGTCGATCGGCGATGCAGGAGGAACGGCGAAGCTGGCGCTGTTGCTATGCGCATGGCGATGGCCTCGCGAGGAAGATCCTTTGGTGTTGCGCTTCTCAATTAACACCTTCGGCGGTGCTTTGCGTGTCGTCGGTCGTCGGTGGTGGTGAGTTGGCTCGCGCTTCAGCAGCTCCGCAATCGCGAACGCCGCCTCCGGTATGTGCTCAATTGCCGAGAGAGGACGCTCAGGCGTGGCCGGCCGAGGAGGCGGAGGAGCCTTGAACTCGCTCTGCGGCGGATCTGAAGCCATGGCGCGCGGTGTGAAGCGCAGGTGTGCGGTGGTGTCGTTGCGGAGGTCGGTCGGTCGTCGGTGGTGGGAGGGGTGTCGCTATAGCACAACACCGGCCTAGATGGGAGAGATTCGTGGTGCCGAACTCATTTCTAGGCAAGATCCTGTGCTATGCAACTTGTAAGGGAGCACCGTAGGCGAAAGTGAGGCAGCGGAGGGAGGAAGTGAGTGTCGTCGGAGCGTATGTTGTGGTGGAAGTGGGCAAAATCGAAGCTAGGTAGGCCGATATCCACCTCCCGCATTTGGTGGAGCTCCATCGAGTCCGCACCAAACACGATCGAGCATCAGATCTCCTGCTTCATCAACCCCAAGTCTTCAATTATCATATATCCAAGCCATTCAGATCCTGATCAAGCATCCTGTCTATCGATGTGAAGCAGATCTGAGCTCCATGGACTTATAGCTCGACGCCAATCGGCGACCATAACTGCACCGTCGATAATACTCGAAACACCATCTAGATCCGAGACCATCAGATCTGAGCGCTCAGAATGACACACGACACAAGGGTAGAAGACAGAGAGAGACTATGAGTCAATATAAGAGCACACGGGGTCTACGACGAACGAACAAGGCGAAAGCATGTACATATGATTTGCCTCAATATTCAAGAAGTATAACCATCATCAACACGATCTCATAATGGACACAATAGAAGAGATGCAGACCTGGATCATAGGCATGCGAAAGGTTTTGGACAATGCATTTCGCAGGACCTCACATTGCTTTGAGGACTAATCTTGGTGGCATAATGCCTTCAAATGGTTTTTCACATTCTCTGATTATATGATTGAAGGACTGCCTTACCTAGCAACCTGTCGGAGCGCACTCGTTGCGATGCGCTCATCACCATGCCTGCTACATATGCCTACGGATGAGATACCTAAGTGCAATTTCCAACCGAGAAACTCACAGGAGCATAGAGAGACCCATCAGTCTCATAAATGCAAATCAATGGGCCCCCAGCGATCTTGGACTGTATCAGATCCATGCGATAGTCTTTCAAACCAGATGATGAAGTATGCATCCGCTGAAAGGAGCGGATGTTTTAGCGCACAACTCTCGCCCACAACCGAGACCTAGTATTCCTTATGATCCATGTTCACAAGTCAGCGGAGTCCTGGGCCTTGGTAGTGTCGGCCTTCGTCTTGTCGAGATCGATCGAGCCACCGAACACGCCAACAAGATCGTCCACAAGCTCATCGATGGTCGTTGGGACCGCGTTGAGGTCGATGCCCCGACCGAACGCATCGGTCAGCCCGTCCATAAAGTCAGAGACGTTGATCTGCTCGCAGATGTCGCCTCCAGCCTTGATCATGACCTTCGTCTTGGTCTCCTCGAAGTCGAGGTACGGCTCAAGGATTCTAGAGGTACGGACAGCCATTGCGGACAGGTGCTTGCGCTCGACAACGTTGGCATCGAGGTAGCGTTGTGTCTGGCGAAGGACTGTGAAGATGGTCATAGCCTAAGGAGCAACCTGGTTCATGAACTCAGCCTTGAGACAGCCAGTGCAGATGAAGGGATATTTCTTCGCGTCTTCCATAAAGTGCGTGGAGCCGCCCTTGCAGTTCGCATGACAGAAGTCCGGATGCTGAACGTAGACGGTATGCCCGCACTGCAGGATGTGCGTCTCGAAGAAGCCGTGTTGGCAGGCGTTGCGGACATCCTTAATAGATGGAGGCATGTTGGTTCCGTCTATTGGTGCTGTTAGTGTAAGTGTTGGTTTGTTTGGTGTGTAGGTTGACAAGAATTCAACTGACCAAATCTTGCCTTTATGATGGAGCACTCTAAGTCACGGATGCAAGATTTGTACGTGAGTCGAGATGAGTTCTGTCACAAGACATCTCGTTCACTGTGACTGAGCGAACCCTTCTGGTATGGACAAATGTCTTGTACATCGCACTATCTCGATTCGATGTACTCAGTGACTGGCCGGAAAGCGTCGATCACGCGCGATCGAAATCACTTGTAAGATGCGTGCATATATACTGAATCTGTGTAGTTATGCGGTCAGTACGCGATTCTTGAGTTGGGCAGAAAATACGTACTGATGGATATCATAGACTCCTAGAGCCACTTCAACTCGAACCCTCCCCTATGTACTCTTTTCATGGTCGCTGAAGAGCTTCAGTCACAGGTCCTTCCTGTCTCTGGCATCTCGAGGGCATCAGCACCCAATGTCAACGTCTTCAGCTTGCGTTGCATCGTCTTCTCCAGCTGACTGACCCACAATGGCGCAAGGTCTGGGACGATCCACTTCGCATTCGCTGCAACGGTCGTGGTGCTCGCCTCCGTGGCCTTCGCCTCCGTGGCACCGCCCATCTCCTCATCACCATCTCCGTCAACCTTCGCCTTCATTTCGAAGATGCTAGTGAGGTCCTGAACGAGCTCATCAGTCTCCACCGGCTCAGCAAGCACACCACCCTCAAGCATACCCTCCATCTCCTGATTCCTGATTCTGGAGCCAGGCCACGAGCTCCTGATGCAGTCCGTACGCCTCCCACGCCTCATACTCCATGCGCTGTTGCGCTGCCAGATCTGCACATCGGTATTGCTCGCTCGCCTGCAGGATCTTGAAGGACTCGAAGTAGTGCTCAGGTGTGACGCTAAACCAATGCATGACGAGGCACTCTCCACAAATGATTAACGTGGGCGAGTTAGCGAGGCGAGGACCGCCTTTGCAGTTACGCATGCATGCTTGAGGGGTGTGGAGACGGTGGTAGTGGCCACAAGCGAGGGCGTGGATTAGAGAACGAGCACCCTGACAGGCGGTTTGCAGGTTCGAAAAGGAGGACTGAGACATCGCACCTGCTATTGTTGTACAGTGTTGTCGTGCTCAAACCTCAAGAATAAGGATGAGAGGAGGGATGATTGAAAGAGCCTTGAGTGGACTACTCATAACAAACTGAGTCAAGGCTTGTGTTCCATATTCACATCCCCCGTCGATGTGACTTCCGTGCACGGGTTCGACTTTATAGTGACTGGTACAAGATCCTGGGTGCTTGGGCGTGTCCTTCGCGAATTTGACCAGTAAATTAATATCAAGTCACTATCACACGAGGCTCAGCCTCGCCCATCTAGCTGTCGCGGTCGTGCAATTTCGCATAGAAAGCATGGTTGTATGCCACGCCACCAGCAACCACGTATTTCCCAGGATGTTTGACCTCGATATCGAATTGTCGGAGCACCTGTCCCAAGGGATTTAGTGATCAATCTCACGACTTGTTCAAACACTCACCTCCGGAATCAGCTTATACAGCTCCATCGTCGCAATCTCCTTGCCCAAACATACTCGTGGGCCGATACCAAAGACGAAGCTATGTGCTTCCATCTCCTGTGCCTTCTGCTTGTCCTCCAGCCACCGCTCAGGTCGGAATGTATTTGGATCGGGAGCGTATAATCGCGGATCTCTTTGCACCACATAAGCGTAGCTCGTGACTTCGGTGCCGGCAGGAACGGGATGACCGTCGATCGTGCATGGCTCGTTCACAACACGAGCGAACAGATTTGTTGCTGGTGGATTGAGTCGCAATGATTCCTTGATGCAAGCGATCACGTATGGCAAATGCTGAACCGTCTCCTCATACTGTATTGGGAAGGAGAGCTTGCCCGCTCGTTCGGCCTTCTCGATTTCTGCAACAGCTTTATTGCGGATGGACATATCTTCGGCAACGAATCGGAGCGTGGAGCCCAGACTTGTACCTGTTGTGTCTGCACCTGCTTGGATGAGGACGGTGGCGTGTGCCCGCTTTTGCTGCAACGTTAGTGGCTGCCCATCGATACGAGCATCCAAAGCGTATTGCAAGAAGTCTGGCTTGTCCAGAGTGAACCCGTTCGCTGCGTTCTCCTCGCGCTGAGCGACAGTCCGGTTCGCTTCGTTGAGTAAATATCCCATGCCGTGATTATCGGATGTGGTGGGCAAGAACATCTTAGCTAAAGCTGGTATCTTCATAAGATGGTCGCGCAGGAAGACGAAACGTCCGACGAAGCCAAAGCGGTCGAGAGCGTAGCGCCAGCTTTCTAGAATGCCGCGCTCATCACGGCCATTGGCTATAAAGCCCCATGGCTCGGAGAACGAAAGTTGTGTCATGATGTCTGCGGCGAATTCCCTAGACAATTTTCAGCTTAAGTATGTTCGAAACGGAAATGGCGCTCGTACGCAGCTCTGTCTGACAAGCAGAAAGTCTGGTTACCTTTGGCTCGTGCTTTCATCTTGTCAATGAAAACCCGCACGTGCTTGTCAATTTCAGGCTCCCATGTCTTCTTTAAGGCACCGATCGACCACTGAGGCTATTCGTCAGTCTTTGTGTCATAGACTGTAATTGCCAGCATACCGTTGGTCCTCCCAAAGCTTTGCGCAGAACGCGGTGGTCTTCACTATCTAAAGTCGAGAACAGATGCGGTGGCCCAAGCATGCCCGTGCCATAGAGTGGTGACTTGTTGTTCAGTTTAGGTTCGCGGTAGATGTCCTTCAGTGATGAAGGATTCGCGAACAGTAGCATCGACGGTGCAATCCGGATTGGTTTATCAGCTGAAGGCTAGAATTAGCCGTTTGTCCTGCACCTTCTGTGTTTGAACGCACTTCCATAGCGCCTAGCGAGTATGTGTAGCCAGTCCGGCTCTTTTTGATACCATGACATCAATGCCAGAGGCAGGGAAGATGCTTTTGCATACCATGGACCAGGATACTGAGCTAAAGGATGGAAGAAGATGTTGTAGACTGCGGGCAACGAGAGAGCCAAGATCACAATGCCAACAGCGATTCCCGCTGGGCTGCGAGAGCAGGCAAGAATGAAGTTTAGCGGTGTTAAGAGCCAGACCTGGACGAATATGATGAAGCCATCCACTGGCCATCGCCACCAGGTCGAAACGTGTTCATGCATCGTCCGAATAGTGTTTTGAATACGATGTCGCCTTTCGACATTTACCAGCTCCATGGTTTATGGTCCATTATACTAGCGGAGCTCGATCACCGAGCAATGCGGCCAATTGCTTGTATCAGGAGAATGGTGATACCCCGCGTTTAGCCCTGTGTGGTGTAGAACACCAGGCGCGTACGGTTTCCTCTGGACATGCAATCCAGCCTCCAGAGAGTACCTATGAGTTTTCTGCCACTGCATACTGGTCTTTGGTCGCTGCATACATCTCCATCTGTCGCTAGTGGTAGAACTGTTGCCTGCACCAGTCCCTGGGGCCCGAACACTCGATCATTTCATAGACCAATAAGCACGGATGAAGTCTCTTGAAGTCTGATGGAATCAACTGTGCCTCTTCCCTCAATTCACGGTGGACTGGACGAGGCGGTACTCTGTGGTATGGGCGTTCTTGAGATCATGGCTTCATCACAGGCCATCTAGCCCGATCCTGGAACGGCTGCTTGATGGAAGACATTCGTGGCCATCTGAGCAAAGCATTATGAGGTTGATGTGTATTTGTGGTGGAAGACAAGAGCAGACCATGATGTAGGTGATCGGAAATAGATCGGGTTACCAAATTGGTCAGGCTAGCGATGACTAAGAGCCTCACGACTAATCACAATTGCAGCGATTTCCAGATGGAAACATGTTTGTTCCTCAAAACTACTAGGCGCATAGTAGTCTATGCTCTACATGCGATTACATGTAAAATCGAGGCTTAAGTAATGCAGCGCTTGCCTCAGATCAGGTACATCGTCATACTGAATCGCAATCATCTCCTCCACTTGAGTTGTCAAGGCTTATGGGATATGGATACGTACCAGCTTACACGATCAAATACTCATCGCACTCGAATGATGCAAGTCATCATAGCACGATGGAATTCCGTCAAGCACGAGTTCTGGATAGTCGTGACCACAAGACGGTATAGATATAAAGATTGTGCAGGCTGTACGATGTCAGCCAAACGCAGCGAACAATACCTTCTGCAACAGACAGAGAACTCCGAATCGTCGTTCTGACTCCTAACGAAACCCTTCCAACCTTCCAAGATGTCCAAGTTCTCTCGTATCGTTCTTGTGGGAGTGAGTGGAATCAAACAACGCGGACCACAGGAGGTGAAGACTAACTGGGTGACTGCAGGCCGGTGGCTCCCTCGGCAGCACCCTCTTCCAAGCCATTCTTGCGGAACCATCATTTGAGGAAGTGACAGTGATCTCTCGAGCCTCCTCAAAGTCCAAGCTTCCCGAATCTCGCGCAAAGATCATCTCGGTCTCAGACACGTATCCCGTCGAAGAGCTAATTGAGGCTTTCCGTGGAAAGGATGTGATAGTCAATGCGATCACTTCCTTATCGGTGCTTCAACAACACAACATCATCGACGCTGCGGTAGCCGCCGGTGTGAAGCGCTATGTTCCATCTGAATTTGGCCTTAACAACCTTGACCCAAGAGCTCAAGCACTTTCCCCAGTGTTCAAGGAGAAGGGCGAAGTCCAGCAGTATCTCAAGGATCAGGAGAGCACGGGTCTCACATGGACCAGCTTCGCTTGTGGCATGTGGCTGAAGTGGTCAGTCGAGCATAGCTTCCTCGGGATCAATTATCCAGAGCGCAAGTTCAGGGTCTGGGATGATGGCAATGGGCACTTCTCCTGCACGACCATTGAGGATACCGCAAATGCCGTGGTGGCTGCGCTCAAGAAACCAGCAGAGACCTCCAACCAGCTCTTGCGTATCAGCAATTTCCCGACCACGCAGAATGAGCTGTTTGCCGCAATCGAGGAGTTGAGCGGGAAGCAGTTCGAAAGGGAATATGTCAATACTGATGAGATCGTTGCCGATGCACATAAGAGACTTGCGCAGGGTGATCGCTCTGCGGCATATGCAACCATTGAGACGGGTTTCGTTACGGGCAGATACAGTGGTCATCTAGAGGCAGAAGGTCCACTAGCGAACGAGCTTCTCGATGTACCCAAGAGGGAGTTGAGGGATGTAGTCAAAGCTGCGTTGGCTGGTCAGTCGTGATACCCAAAGATCACGAAATCCTGTCGCTCTTGTCGGAGTGGCCTGTATCATATAGAAATTAGCTAGTGACATTGAACGACACCATATGCATGAGCAGAACAACAACAGGCGTGATGTGCGATCTTATTGACTTACTAGCCATCTTATCTTGTGTCGAGATGAACTGACTGCTTTCATGAGCCGCATCAGATTAAGAAGTATTCACGGACTCGACCCCATGGCGTTACTAAGCTCATGCTGTCGGCCATTTCTGGGGATACGCCTCGAAATATGCTCCCAGCTTCTGACAGACTTCTCTTTGCTCTTTCTGAAAAGCCCCACTATCCTCAACATGGCCATCATTGAGCATGCCGCCAGCAACATTGCGGACGACATGCTCGATGTCGCTGCCATTACCCATAAGCAACACACTGAGTGCACGTCTGTGCAGCTCGTTACTTCTGACATCCTCAGTCACATCGTGGAACTGCGCCACCCATTGCTCCACCTTTTGAACGATTTCGCGATCGGAGACCACTTCTTGAAGTCCCATAGTCTTTCGCAAAAGCCAATATGGTGCAGCGCGATACTGGTATCGTGCTTCATGTAGCGAGGGGTTTGGACTAATTGCGATAGCCTCCGGAGATCTGCACATAGATTCTAATGCTTGCCAGAACACATGTTCAGTCGTAGAGCTGTAATCTACCTTGATTCTGTAGCGCGGATGAAGTAATGCTTGTGTGCCATAGATATGATCTCGAGGGTCAGAACATTTACCAAGATGCAAGAACTCCAGTGTCAATAAGCTGATAGGACCAGGAACAGAATTTGGATCAATGTGATCGAGGAGACTGTCGACACGGTCCAAGGTCCCGCCCTCCGATCGTTGCGAGACAAGATAGTACAGGAAATGAAGAGCTGACTTCCATCGGTTGGTATCGTATTGGCTCGAGCTCGTCGGCGAAAATCGTGAAGAGCCACACAAGAGATGTGTCTCGCCGGCTAAGGCGAGCTCTTGTACTATCCACACTCTCTCCCAGTATGGACGTCTAAAAAGTGCACGCAAAGCCTGAACGCCTGCCTCATGTTGACCAACAAATTCTTCTTCCAGCTCATCACAGAGGTCTGGCTGATTATAGATGTCCTCCGTGTCAGACAGGCCCTCTGGGTGGTAGAAGGCCCTCTGATAAGATTGCATCATGCGGAGGGCTCCATCACTACCGTCCGCTTCTTGTCCAAGCCATACATAGACGCTGCTCGCATACGAGTATATTTCGGCCATTCGAGCAACTTGAATGTTCCTCTCTGCCGTGTCCATTTGATTGATGCAGAGCTGATCAATCCAGAACCACGTGTCGCGTTCCTGTAGCAGCCTGATTTGATCCAGAAAAGCATGAAGGTTCTCGCCTACTTCGATGACCTGGCCATTGACATGGATGGGGATTCTGACGGCACCGCTGCCCCAAGTATAGGACAGTGCGGTATACTTGTTCACGAACCTAGGATCTTCCCCATTAGGACTCGTATTTTTCATCACCTGCTTGTGCGGCACGTGAATCATCTCCAGGTGTAGTTCGACATCAGTTTTCGTTGAAAATGATGCGATACGGCAAAGCCTGATGTCCCCCGACTTCAACTTCCGGTAGGAGAAACCAGTGTTGACATTAGCCATGCCGACTCGAGCACACTGTTGTTACTGTGATTGTTGGTTGCGATCTCATGGCGGCAACATGGCGAATCAAATCATATCGTACTCGAAGGATGGTAAATGATGCGAGATGAGCATTTTTGATGATATTTCAGGGATGCAGAGGTGACCTTTTGGTGAATGAGGTGAATCTCGCATCACGTGAGCCGCTCGGATCTACCAGCCACATACGTGGGCGCCAAGCTCCTCTTGAAGCAACACCACCAGGAACTGTGCATCACTAATGCATGATCTAAAGTAAGTTGTTTCAAGAGTCGAGCCCTGTCCTCGTTCATTACTTCCAGTTTGCTGCAAGCAGATATCAGCACAGGCTGCTTTCCATGCCATCGACGACGACAAAGCCCGCCACCGCATACTCAGCCCTATCACGCCAGCCACTAAGCCACTGCCGTGCGCCCACACGAACTTCCGAGAGACCGTCTCCACCAACTGATCGTGTATGCCCAGAAATGCCAATTCTCCATCATTGACCTATCATCATCCGTTTCCTCCGCAACTCAGCCAGTGCGTTCCCATGCCTTCCGTGCCTGCCTCCGCGCATTGCTAGCTCTGCCCTGCTAGCTGTTCGGATTCGTGGTGCCTGAAAACGGGTTGCACTGGGCACAGAGCCATTCATGGGCCAGAGGAGTGCCAATCGTCTCCGCTGGCTGGCCATCGGTATTTTCCTCATTGGACAAGCATGTATAAGCTAATAGCGGACGTTGTAGCGCTTTGACGTCTGTGGAGTAAGTGACACATTTCCATGCTGCTGTTTAAGACTGGAGACCTCGCCATCGCGGATCGCTGAACCTCTCGCACGACCTACTCCAGAATTGCTAGACCTCCTCCATAGTGATCGATCACGTCAGGCCAAGATCGCGGCTGCCATCGGTACAGCCTTTCTAAGGAGCAAACGCTTGGACACCACTTATTGGTCATCCATTATAACTCTTCTACATAAAACACCAACCTCTTTGTGCTCGAGTATAAGGACTACGATATCAAACCATCGGATCACCCTTTAAGATCGCTCCATCAGCACCTTCGAAAACAGACCGCACATCATGCATCACTCAATGCTCCTCGCCGCCAGTTTTCTCGGCATCGCCAGCGCGCTGCCCACTACATCAACGTCATCGCTTGTTTCACGGCAAGCATCGTGCCCCGGCATTGGACTGAAGAAGTTCATGCCAATACTTCGGACGGTCAACGATGACACGACGGATTCGCAGTTTTTCCACGTCCAGAACAATTCTTTTACGACTTTGACTATCGACCAAGTCATGACATTCACGGACCTGCCTGCGTCATCCACGAACTATTATCTGCAGTGGGCACAATCAACATCGCCGCAAGACTTCAAGACTGTGGGAGGCGGTACCGTTGCCGTCTATACACTCGACTCCACGAAACTGCCAGATGAGGGTGTGCTCACACCCGAAGTCGTCGAAGCCGCGATTGACGTTACTGTGGGACCACACGGAACGGGACGGATAGGTTCAGCTGCATTTGGAGGCTGGCCTGATTCCACTGGCGCACGTGAGCATCTTGTTGGAGATGTCAATGCGACATCAACGACAGAGTTGAGCTTCCGGTTGACTTTGCAGGAGTTTGGAGAAGTGACACTGCGCCAAGATGAGAACGATGGGTGGTTTCTGAAGTATGATTGCTGAATGGGAAGACTGATTGATGATTTTCTGTGCATAGTCCTGGCGTTTTGCTTCATGGAAGTTATGAAGCCCACGATCATTAGCGTGCAAGAGCGCATCACCTGTAATTGATAATGAATGAATGCATGAGCACCGAAGGAAAGCGAAGCTTGATCACGATACCATCCACTCCTTTCTTCTATACTTTATCCAGATTCGTTCGCTACAATGACATCAACCGCATGTTCGATTTAAACTTCATTAGAGCTCCCCATGCTCCGGCGCGCTACTCGACTTCTTCCGGTCCTCCGCCGCCTTCTCCTCCTTCTGTTGCGATTCCTGCTCCCCACCCCTGAGCACCTCAGCATCGCCAGTCCGCTTCGCAAGCGCTGCAATCTCCTCATCATACACAGTCCACTCGGGCACCTGTCTCCTTGCCCGATCCAGCTTCGGCTCTTTAGTCTGCGGATTGTTGCACAAATCGATCGTCTTTGCCTCTCCCAGCGCTTCATCTGAGCACCATGTTTCGCACCAAAGCCATTCCTGTGGGAGCGTGTGGATGGGAATGACCATCTGCATATTATTGGGCAGGTCTTGGTCCAGATTGGACAGGGAACCTGGATCTGCGGAAAGCTGGTGGTACTGCTGTCTTAGCCGATCACCTGCCGCGATCTGGCGGAAGCGCTTGAGATCCACGACGTAGAGCGCTGAGATGTGATATGGCAGGCCGCGGAGGAAGTTCTTCCAGTATCCTTGCTTCCAGAAGCGGAACCCTTCCATCTCGGTACGCGAGTCGCACATGGGTGTGAATCCATATGGCGCACCTTTGAGGTCCACGTTCACCAGCTCCATCATGTCGGTGCGCACGATCTGGTCCGCGTCGACGAAGATGACTTTGTCCAGATCGAGTGGAAAGAGCACATCCAAGAATAGTATCTTGTATCCCCAGATCTCTCTTTGCTTCTCCTTTTGAGCACGCAGCCAGTGTGGCCATTTGTACGTGACGTACTCGTACTCGAAGCCATACTCTTTTGCCAATGTAGGCAAGAATGCTTTGAATGACGATGACAAGAATTGCTCGATGAACCAGAACTTGACCGTCTGCTTTGTATGCTTCATCACGGAAACCATCATGATGCTCAACATTCGCTCGTAGAGGTGTCCGCTAGCAACAGAGAAGATGTTGATGTCCGCATGCTTCTTTGCTGGCACCAATGCCGCAATGCCGTCTGCAGGGACGTTAGCCAACTGTTTAGAGAGCCACGACTGGGCGCCTTTGAGCGCTTCTTGGACAGCTTTACCAGTCTGAGGCTTCTTGACGCCCACTTTCGACAGCAGATTGTCTACAAGGCTTGCACCCTTCGATGCCATGTCTGCAGCGGCTGACTTTGGTGCACCGAGCACGTCTTCCTCCTCCATGCCCGGTTTGCGCGAGACACGAGGATACAGGGTGACACCCGAGAAGCTCATGAGCGTGACGTCCGTGCTCTCATCGCCCTTCTGGGCTTCGTATCCTAGCGCACCAACGCTGTCGATGTTGAAGATGTTCGAGCTAGGACCTGGAAGTAAGGAGATGTTGTAGTATCCAGGATTGGCCTTGAATTGGAAATAGCCCAAATTGGCCATGATGAGCGTATCTGCGAAATGTGGGTCCTTTGCTGTGGACAGAGCAAGCTGTGCTCCTCGTGGAGCGATGCCAGTGGTCACATCTCTAGAGTGTCCTTCAATCAAGATATTCTCAAGCTCGTATGTCGCTTCGAGGTTGGTGCCAGATGGCAGCGAGCTAAGTTTGATGTTGTCGAGATCGTGAACTGATTCCTTTGGAGCGACAAGCCATGCAGGTGGCACATTTAGCGCAGCCGTGAGCAATGCATCTTTCGGAATGCCCTCAAACTTGACACCAGTCGAGACAGCGCTGCCGCTCTCATCGAAGTTTGGCTTTGCTTCCAGCGCATAGCGGTAGAAGCGCTTCACAGGCAACTGCTGCAGCATGTTGGTGGGATTGAGGAACAATCGCATGAAGACGCCATCCAGTTCAGACAAGACCTTCAAGATTGGTACCCACTGCTGTGCCGTCTCGCTTGCTGGGTCAATTGCTGCGACAATCTGAATAGCAGCCGTGCTGTTGGTCCCCACATCGAACGACGTATGAGTCGTGTTCCAACCGTAGAACATGCGTGTTCGGATCGGCGGTGGCAGCTCGAAAATACCTTCAGGCATATCCGACACACTCGAGAGAGCTAACGTGGAAAAGAGCTTCGCGTAATCCGCAGTTGACTTAATCTTTGCGCCGAACTTGAGATCCTCAACCGCAGTCATAACGGGCATAACGCGCTTCTTGTACTCGTAGCCGTATAGTGTCTCAAAATCCTCCATGGAGAATGACTCTTCTGCAGGAATGGGACCGACCTTCCTGCCGTTCATCACCAGTGCACGCTCGCCAGGCTTCAGACCAAAAGCACTAACAAGATGCGTAGTTGCCCAGAAGCTGCTGCTGCTCTTGACCTTGATATCTTCTGGTCGCATGGTCATCAGATGCTCGATTTGGTCGCCTAAAGCTTTGATGGCATCTTCGGTCCACGCTGGCACTTGTTCTAGGTGCTCAAGAAGGGAGAAGCTACGCTTGGGTGGGCCACGACCGCTGTTCTGGTGCACAAGCAGGAGCTCAACGTTCTTTCGCTGCTGGCGGAACTTCAGTGCAGTGGAGAGGAAAGTGAGACCCTCGTCAGTGTTGAAGTCCGCGACTACCACAAGCTGGCTCTTCGCCTCAGCTCCCGCATCCTCAGCAGCTGGGATGACAGGCGCGTTCTCCAGCGCTTTGATCGCGTTCGGATGATCATAGATCTTAAGCAAATCCAGGATCTCGACTTCCTTCGCATTCTCTGGGATGATGATCGGATTTCTCCTCAAGCTCGCATCCTTCAGAAATTCTCCAGGGAGCCATGTTTCCTCGTCCTCGATGGTGCCTTCCCAGATCGTCTTCTGGATGTTGCGCATATCAATGCTGACCTGCTGGCTGAAAGACTGCAACCAGTTGTCATCGTTCTTGAAGGGCACACCGTTCATGAAGAGGGGTGGTGATTCGTGTCTGGCACCCAGACGCGTGAGGTACTTGTCTGCTGCAGCAACTTTCCCGGCACTGGCATCTGAGTCAAGCACTTGCTGCAAGTTCTGTGCCTCAAAGCCAGACTTGAGCTTCTTCTTCTCGATGGCATTGCCAAAGATGCCCTCCTGTGGTTCATCGAGCTTCTTGCTCGCGATGCCCTTCTCCAGGTATTCAAGCAGCGCAGAAATGCCATATGATTCGAAAATGTGGTATGCAACTTTGGCCTGGAGCTCTGCGACCTTGGTATGACTGAGAGGCACAATACCAAATCGCACGGGTACCTTCCGTTTGATGAAATCTTGCACCGTCTCCACGATGGGCGTGGCACTTCGCACATCAGAGAAGTCAACAGGAAGAATCAACGTGTGCAAGTCACGCTTGACCATGGGCAATTGACCCGGATATGTGCGGCCAAGATAGCTCATCAGATCAGATGGCCATTCTTCGTAGCGCTTGTCCTTGGTGAGATCGTTCAGCCAAATGATCACATTGCCACCCTCGATATCATCTCGCCAGTCGTATCGCATCGACTCGGTCGTTTGCTGCGCCTCAGCGTTGGCAGGATGTGTCAAGAGCTGAATTGCTTCAGCGTTTGAGAATCCGAGTTGCTTGAATGAGGAGATGAGCTTGCGCTCGCGCCGGAGATGGTCAATCAGAGAATACGCATCGACCTTGCGGGGATCATACTGCACGCCATTGATCCAAAGCACGTTGTAGCCAGCTGGTAGGAGCAACTCGCGATTACCAACATGTTCCTTCTTGAACGGCTGAGAGACTTCTTGGCCCGCGAGGAACGAGGAGTACTTTGGAAAGTCCTGGGTGACCTTCATGAGGCGCTTGAGTGGGTACTCGCTGCTCATGATGTAGCTGGCAGCCTTCATGCTAAGATCTTCCAGCTCAGAAGACGACAGAGGCGTCAGATCTGCCACTTCTTCATCCGCGTCCAGCTCTTCGGCGGACTTCTCCTCCTTCTTCTTGTCGCCGGCGTTGCGATCATCAATCACGATGTAGTCCGTTCTCTTGAGTGCAAGTTCCGCACCAAAGCCACTCATTTTGAGACCGCTGCCATTTTCATCCGTGGGCTTATGCCTAATCCTGTAGGACACTTTCCCTGCTTCTGCCGCCTTCTTGACCAGAGGATGGAAATTTGCGAACTCGGACGATGTGATGTCCGCATAGATCGTAGCTGGCAACGCCGCCTCTAATCTTCCGAATGCCGTATCCTTCGTCCCCGCTTGCCTGTCGAATGGGAGAAACGGACTCCCTTCCTTCGCCAGACCTTGTATAATTGCATCCTCCTTTTCCAACTGCGGAGAACAAAATTGCTTGTTCGCGAACTCCAACCATGTATCGCATGCTTTTGCGCTACTCTTCTGGAGCAGTGGCTCTACCGCCGTTCTGTAGTATTGATAATGCGCTTCTATTCTGGGCGCCGAATTGTGTATTGCTAAGGCGAGCTCGAATGAAGACAGCGACTCAGGATCTGTTATCAATTGGTCGTCTTTCAGAAGCCGAAGGAACTTGTCGTATAGTTCCTTATCTGAGGCTGCAGATTTGAAGTAGCCTTCTGCGACACGGTCGAGGATCTTGAAGTATACAGCTTCGTCCTCGTCGGCGGCGGTTTCTCTACGAATCTATCAGCTCTGATTCTATCGTCGTACAGTCAACATACAATAGTTCTACCAGATACGGTGCAGAATTGAAGGACGCTTTCAAGCCAATGTTCACTGAGGGAGCGGCAGCGGAAGCAATAGGCAAAAGCTGCAGGCTACCGACCAGCAGCAGAACTTCTGCTGGCAAAAGCCAGCTCGGGACACGCATTGCGCAAAAAGGATGTCTATATTCGAAGGTTTACGGAGCGTCCATCGAGTAGTATGCGGCGTGCGGGCTAAAGCGAGTGTCCAGGAATGCGACAGCGTGGTTGCTCGTCAATCAACGGAGTTCGAGCCGAGAACACCTCAACAACGGTCCTGAATATGCCAAAGAGATCACAATCGCCTGTCGCATTTGGCGAAGAGAGCCAAAGATCGGAGACTGGTGTTTGACTGCGCTCTTCCGTACTCCGAACCATCTGTCCATTTCCTGTTCGGTCACTAGCCGACGGCCGCCCCTGCATGAGGTCACGTTACTCAGCCTTGCCCTCAGCCGCGTCATACCATCGTGTCAAGTAACTTGAACAGAAAGTCATGAAAGAGTAATGCAAATCTGATGATACGAGGCCCCTACAAGTTTGTGATCACGGCTATAGAAGGGTCATAGAGACTGCCTGCTCGTAGCTTCGGTCGCACCTGCCATCCACCAATGACTTGCTTCTTTCTACTGTCCATTAAACTTTTCTTGCTCTCCAGAACAACAATCTGAAGAAGCCTTTGACATCAAGCCATCAGGGAACACACTCGCTGACTAAGATGCTGAGGTATCTCCTCATAGCACTGCCCTTCGGAGCCCTTACATTCGCTCAAATGCCTCAAGGCACAAGACCGCCACCACCAGTCCGCGACTGCACGAAAATCGACGGTCCAAGTCCAAGAAACCTCACCTCGACCTGTCCACACGAACAAACATGCATCTTCCGCGGCTCCGCCCAGACGAATGAGAACGGCAACAAAACTGTCGAAGGCACATGCATAGGGTCCTCCTGCGGCGGTCTCGAACCTCACCCTCCACTCTGCCCGTACGGCCAAACATGCCTCAACTTCGTTAATCCGGAACTCCATCTACCCGGCAAGTGTGTTTTTGATGGTGATTTGCACGGAATTGGCAGATGCAGGGCTGGTATTCGTGGGGATGGCAATTGCAAGAAAGGATCGGTTTGCGTTGTGGATGCTGTCAGTGGATGTGTGGAGACGGGAGCATGGCAGGAGGCCCAGGGCGAGTATGGTGGGGACAAGGAGTGCTGGGGCCTGTGCATGCCCGAGAAGTGGGCGAACTGCTTTGAGGAGGGAAGATGGCCTGGCTGCCATTGAGAACTCGTTGCTACGACTGCTTGGCGTGCCGACATATATCCTCCGTTTGATACGAGTTGGAAAGCTGAGGTACGACTAAAGTCGACAGCAATCTAAAGATGCTGTGCAGAAGTCTCTGCTAGTGCGGTTACGGAATCTGAACAGGTCATACACAACTGAAAGGTAGATGAGAGAAAGCCATACCAAGATCATCCTTTCATGGAATTCAGTGCCGTCTTGAGCATGTGTACAAGTTGATGGGCTTTGGTCATCGTTACATGGATGCGTCGTTAGAAAGAATGGGCATCTCAACTGGACTGGCAGGAGCTAACTCTGCAGGCTCAACCTTTGCTGCATCCATTTCTCTGATTGTAGCCTCGTCATCCAATTTTTCCGGCTACGCCGCCGTGCTATCCAATGCTGAAATGTCGAAGTCTGGTCCACTCGTCCATATCACACTTCCGAGGTGGCACGTCATCATCGAAACATTGATCTACATGACGCGCGGGGAAGATCTATGCTGCCCATGGTATCATCCATAGTCAGATCGATGTTCACCACGGAACAGTGGCGCCACTCGGCTCGGCACCATAGCATGAATATCGAGAACTACGTCAACATAATTAGCAAGCTAACAATCGTATATGATCTCGTACTCACTCATTCTCCCCACGCCAACCAACACATTTCCAACAGTCAAACATATGAGTTGGATCATACCGCTCCTTGATACCCACCAACCTCTCATAATGATCGCCATACATATTGCGCTGCCAGTCCGGAGTAAGAATACTGTCCTCGTTCGCGTACGATCCGCTGCCTGGGGAGATGTCTCGTAGAAATTGTGCGGCGTTATCCACATTGCGCACGATCTGCTGTTGAGCCTCAAGCGGAAAGCCCTTGATCCAGCCACCGAGGAAGATGGCATGCCAAAGCGAAGAGCGCCACGCGGGGTGAGCGCTGGTCAGCCCGTCTTTATCCGGAACGTTCGCTGGAGTCGTCATGAGAATCTCGAGCGAGACCTGGCTCCTGACAAGAGACGTCAGCGAGAATACCTCTGCCATGCCCTTGATGAGTGCATCTACAAGAGTTACACGTCCCTCGTGGCTCTCAAAAAGACTTCGTGGAATCAATCGGCTGCCTGTATTTGGCGCGAATCCGTTCGGTGTCAACTCGGCAGCGCTGACTTGTGCAACAGCATCGTAGTCGGTGTAGCGTGCGAAAGTTTGATACTCATCCTGGTGGAGTTTGATGCCTGGAGTCTTCAAAACGGTCTGGCGCCATCGCTCAGTCAACGTCTTCAAGCGCGATCCATCATCGTCGTGTGGCAGAATGGTCAACAATGTTGCCTCGTTGGGCGCGTAGTAGTGGCGACCCGTAATGTTGTTTGCTGACCATTCTATTTGGTGCTCGATGTGGGCAGTAAGTAAGCCGCGCACAGCCGGGTGACCTTGTAGTGCTTCGGCGATCGGAGAGTAAGATACTCTGAGCGTGTGCATGTGGATTGGCATCGCAGAGTACAGCTGGAACCGATATGCAACTAGCACAGCATATGTTCCTCCGCCACCACCTCGCATTGCCCAGAACAGATCCGGTTCATTGCACTCATTGATGGTCCGAAATTGGCCATCTTCTGTGACAACATCGAACTCGACAGCTTGGTCAACCATCAGCCCGTACGTGGGCGTGAACACGCCATGACCGCCGGTCTGACCATAGCCTCCCACCAGACCTACAGAGCCAGCGTTACCGCCGCAGACATTCATGCCGTGCGATTCGAAGAAGCTGTATGCCTCAGATCCTTGGACGCCGGCGCCTCACAAATCGTTAGCAATGAACGTTCTGCCGGAGAACACTCACCAATTTCTCCGATGTTGGTCCTCGAGATGCGAGAACAATTGTTCGCATTCCACTTCTCGAAGTACTTCATCTCTTTCATATTGTGAGTCCACAGAGCTAATGAGTTCGGAGCGGATGATCGTCCGAGATAGTCATGTCCCGTATTCTTGATGGACAGTCTGAGATTTTGTCTTGCAATGAACTTCAGGGTGTCCGCAATGTGGCTCGCATCTAATGCGTCTACATAGTATGCAGACATGCGTCCCAGTTCGCACGTTTCGAAAAGTGGTGGGATGCCTGGCGCAACAGAGACGAGTTGACAATCAGTCGCTCCGCAGGCTTCGTACTGTATCCCTTGCATTGCACCATAGACTGCTGACCTGGCGGTGCCATTGGTGTAATTGTCCCGCACAGCCTCACATTCTTCTGTATTGTAGGCTTGGTGGGTCGGATAACAAGGTGCTGCGTATGGAATGGTCCTTCTTAACCGTCCTCCTAGCGTCTCGTTCAAGGCAGTCCATTGATCTAAGCTTGGCCAGCATTGCATACCAGGCACGCAATCGTATGACTTCAGCTCTTGCCGTGGCAGCACCGGAGGAGGATGAAAACTTCCATGACGTGGAAAACTTTTGAGTAGTGTACGTCTTATAAGTGCATGCAGGTAGATAGAAATTAGCCGCATGAGTCCGCTGGAAAGACGTCGCTCAACATGTCAGCGCAGTAACATGACTACTTCATGGCATCCTTGGATGGGCGGAAACGACGAATGCGCCGAGCAGATCTGCCACTTGGCGACCACAATGGTGACCTTGACCTTTCCGTCTCATCTATGCTGTGTAGAATTCGAGGGCCATGTGGGATGCAGATTCATCTCCAGTGATGGCTGGACCATGATGTCGCGATGGGTCAAATGTTGTCTCCACAAATACTGTCCGACGTCGAACACATCTTGGCATCTGGTCGGCTCCTAGATGATGACGACTGTCCAGGGAATGATCGAGTCGACTAGTCCTTACATTATGGAATAGAAGGCACGAATATAAAAATGGCGGACGGTAAAATATTATCGCGTTGTGACGATGTAGGAATCTAAAAAGAGGTAAGCTTCGAGCTTTCCAGGTCAACAGAGGCGGAAGCTTGGATCACCTCATTGCATCATCAGGCTGAGATCAAGGCTATCAGACTAAGACCATTTGTTTTGTGCATTCGATGGGGGTACGTAGGAATTTCCGCTGCAATCAAGACTGTCATCATTATTACGAGTATCGGCAGCCACCTCACAGACCAAATAAGCCGTCAACAGATCGCAAGCCTCACCCACCCATACTCATCATACAAGAAACTTCGCCAGCTGCGGGAAGGTCTCAACCCACACCCCTTCCAACCTCCAATTCCCCAGCTCCCTACTGACGGCATCCAACATCCCATTAACCCCCATCTCCCCACCAGGCATCTTACACACCAACTGCTCGTCCGTAGGCCAATCCATCCTCAGCGAGGACACAAACAGCGCAACGCTATGCCTGGAGTCTTGGTTCTGATTCTGGCAGAGGTAGTCGCGTAAACCGGGCCAGGGGATGAAGTCGATGACGACCGGGTGCGGTGTCGTTTCTTGTATTTTGGTTGGGCGGAGCCAGGCGGGGACGTCGTTGATTATGGAGTTGTCTGGCCAGAGGCGCCACTGCGTGCATAGATTAGCTGTGATAGAACCCAATCGTCTCAAGGATAAACGCACCCTCAAAAGCCGATATGCCAAAAAGTACAGGCTAAAATGCGTTTCCGTATTCAGCAGACTTGCGATTTTGAAGAATCCGTTCAGCGCCGAGACAAGCATGTTATCCTGCCTCGCGTACCCCAGCACATTCGCCAGGCTCGGATCACGTGGGAATGCCATTGCGAGTTGTGGCAGTACCGGCGAGGAATGGCTCTGCAGTAGCAAAGTCGAGACAGAAAACTCGAGGCACGATTGCTGGTCTGGGTGTTCAATACCACATCGACAGTCCACAGCCCTTTCCGGATCACTCGCGAGCACAAGACCATTCCGCGCTACTGAAGCTGTCATGCTGATTGGATATGCCGTCCCATTCGCGTACTGGCAGAAGGTTGCAGACCTCCACGGCGCGTCCTCCCACGCACCCACGCAACGCCGAATGTACGCCAGATCCTCCTCCATCTTCTCCATGCGCATCTTGCTCTCGGCACGAGCGTACTTCTTGGCCTCCCGATCATCCTGCCGTTTCCTTATCAACTGGGCCTCCGTCCTAACGCGCTTCGGACGGGGCGTGCTCCTATGTGGAGTCGGTGGGCTTCTGGAACCATTGCTAGTGGCCATGCGTGCTACTATTCTCATACAATGGGGTGGATGGTTCGAGTGCCAGTTGCGAACGAGATCCTGCGCGACAGAGTCCCCGCTAGATCGACGTCGAACATCTTATACTTGCATAAGGGGTGCACACCTCTCCTGATCAACCCGCGTGAAACATGCTGGCTGCCATGTGGCTGAACTATGCTGTCAGCACTGCACAGTCGAATTAGATGCAGTCTAGGCCCCCGCAATGCTAAGACTTCAAGGCACACGAGCGGCTTCCTGAGGTGCATGAATCAGTTGCTGGACGTGTTGACAGGTGCGGTTTTATGGAGTTAGCCTGGGGTAAATGGTGGTCTGTGCTCGGTTGTCTCGGTTCTTCACATGGCATTAGTGCTGCGAGTCATGGTCACGAGGTACCTTGTTTCGCGCGCAGGATGAAGATCATAGATGATACATAGTGAGGCCTAGAATTCGCGAATCAGAAAAAGTAGTTCTGGGACTCTGCAAGGCCAGCACGAGTAATGGATGCATGCGGCTGATATGACGGCACGACCGTGAGGTCAACCTTTGGATAATTGCCTCCTCCGGTGTTATTCAGCGTCTCGCAAACTAATCTCGTACACTTCGATCGGCTCTGATTGTTTATATCCAATCATTGGCTTCCACGGCCAGACCTTCGTTTGCATCGGTCTGTTGTTCGTCCCAGGGCCTAGATCATCTTCGCAATAGGTGCAGAATTCCCTTCTGTCTCCCTATGCAGCAAGTGTGGTTCGTGAACTTGCGAAAGACTAGAAGTGTTGTTGCCCTTTTTCTGCGTCCTGCTCCAATCTCCTCTGGCTCACCCATATCCTGGCACTGGCGCGCCGAGCTGCGCCCTCAAAGCAATGATCTGGCCCTTCTCATGCGGCGGCAGCTGGTCTACCTGCTCCCTAGTCATCGCAATGACCTGCGCAATTAAAGCTGCTTGATCTGGCTGCTGGGCAGGCGGTGCCTGCTGCTGTGGAGGAGGTTGTTGCGCCTGTGGAGGTGGCTGGTATGGCATACCGACAGGCGGTGTTGGATTATAGCCTTGCGGAGGCGGTGCGTACTGCTGAGGCGGAGGCGCGTATTGCTGGGCCGGCGGACCCGGTCGAGGAGGTGCTTGCTGCGGTGTTGGCATGGGAGGACCTTGTGCTGCCTGCGTTGCGGTCTGCTGGATCACGGTTGCGAGCGTGTTCTGGTCGGTGAGTTTCATAAGGATGAGGATTTGCGTGATGGCGTATGTGAGTTGTGGTGCCTGCTTGAGCATTTGTATCGCTTTGTCGGGGTCTGTGCGACATAGGTCTTGCATTTGCTGCATCGCGTCGAGGAGCTGGAGTGGTGGGATCGTAGCGACGGTTTGTGAAATGGCATCTTGCGCCGTGAGGTGACCCCCGAGACTCTGGCCTTCTGGCAGCGCTGGCTCGTTGCCTTGTAGCTGTCCTACCGGTGCGCCATTGACGGGTGGTAACGCAGGTAGTGAGGCTGATTGGACGTGCTGCACATGGCCTCCACCTTGCTGGCCGTGACCATGATTATCGTCTTTGCCATCATTCGAGTAGTCTACCCTCAACTTGCGACCCGAAAGTTCGAACTCATTGAGGTTCCGCACTGCTGCGGCAGCTTGATCTGCGTCTGCGTACTCCGCGAAGCCGAAGCCCTTTGGCTTGCCCGTCTCTTTGTCGTATACAAGACGGAAGTGGTTGACCTGGCCAACGCGCTCGAGTGTTTGGGTGATGACATCTTCGGAGACACCTGTACATCATCAGTATGGTTCAAGCGAGCACGTTCAACGCGGAAGCGCAATGTCACTGTAGTCGCATCAGTTTCAATTGCTGTAGGGAAGACGTACCATACGGAATGTTGCCTATGAAGACGGTTCTCGCTCCCGACATGTGCGCCATGGTGACGCTGCTCGAGGTCGTCTCAGAGTGCTCGTTTGCGGCCTGAGAGATTTTGTCGGATGCGCGATGACAAAGTGGTACTTCGTGAAAGTGTTAGTTGAAGGTCGCATACGAACAATGGAAGCAGTATGCAAGATCGGCATTGAGCTAAACTACTTACTCTCTAGCGGCTCCACTTAAATTTCTGAGATGGCAGTTCTTGCGATCGCGCTATGCAACTTCGCTGTGCAATTGCACCTCGAACCTGACTACCAAAAGATATTTGAGCGAACTTCCCCCAGGTCTTTCAACCACATCATCACTTGAGCGATCAGCCGCCGCGCTAGCATCGGCGCAAACCGATCATGGTCCGCAAACTCAAGCACCACGAGCAAAAGCTCCTCCGCAAAGTCGACTTCACAACCTACAAATCCGACTCCAACCACCGCGCCGCCGAAGTATGCCGCCGCTACGTGATCCAGCGCCCCTCCGACTACACAAAGTACAATCGCCTCTGCGGCCAACTGCGACAACTCGCGCACAAGCTCGCCGCGCTATCACCCGAAGATCCCGTGCGGCGGAAACAGGAAGAACTGTTGCTGGGGAAGCTGTGGGATATGGGCGTGCTGGGGACGGGAGGTGGAGGACGGGGAAAGCTGAGTGATGTCGAGCACAAGGTCACGGTGTCGGCGTTTGCGAGGAGGAGGCTGCCGGTTGTGATGCAGAGGATGGGGATGGCGGATCATGTGAGCAGTGCTGTCAAGTTTGTTGAGCAGGGACATGTGAGAGTGGGTACGGATGTGGTTACGGACCCTGCGTTCCTGGTGACGAGGAGTATGGAGGACTTCGTGACGTGGGTGGATTCGTCGAAGATCAAGAGGAATATTCTGAAGTACAGGGATCGCTTGGATGACTTTGATCTGATATGAGCGAAGCTGGTCGTACGTTGGCATGATGAAGAGCAAACGCTGGGCCTTCCGTCGATGGTGAGGGGCAGATCGCGAAAGTCGGTGACGCCTACGTCAGTCCAATCTCGGGTCATAGCACGTGGCCATTCGGGATCTAACAAGGCTAGGCAGTGGATGGACATCGAGACGCAATCGCAGGGCCGGAAAGAGCCACGAAGTAATGCTGGACTGAGGGCATCGCTGTCTAGGAATCAAGAATAGCTCGCATCCTATGTAGATTATGAGCAGCCCGGCTTGCGAGCGGAACCCAAGACGAATGCGAAACGATCACACGATGGCAATGAATCCCAGAATCTTATCGTTAATGAACATGAACTAGTGTTTCCTGAGTGCACCCACATTTTCAGGGGTTATAAGCACGGCGTGCAATTTCCAACCTTCGAGAAGTCGGATGGCTCAGTCGTCCAGACAAAGTATCTTGCTATCTATTGACGACATGCCAAGCTAGTCAATCGAGTTTATCTGTTGAGTTTATACGATCAAGTCAAGTGAAAAGTTCTCTTTTGCTCATCTTTTGAAAATGCATTTGATTTACTCTAAGGTTGATAGCAGTGCCGGTCTCGAAATATCGGCTGTTCGAACACGCCTTCTGCTAAATAAAAAGACTTAAAACCCAAATCCCTAAATCATTTTTTTGGTCCTTTGTAATCATTTTCTCGTAAGAACAACGCAGGTGATGGAGGAATCGCTGTGGCTTCGTCGCCGTGGGTATTTTGCTGTCGTGAAAAGGCGCTGAATATGGATATCGATCCAGCGCGTCGTATCGTTAAGAAATGCAAAGGACATGCCTCGTCGTGGTCGTACGGAAGCGCCTCTTAAACCGCTTGCACCATGCCTGTCCGCAATAGACAGGTGATATGGCGCAGCAGCAAGCTTCTGGCCCCTACATCAGCGGGCAATGCTTGTTGTTCGGCGGCCACCTCGCCGCCACCCACTGCTCATACAGCATCCACGAGCGGAACCAGAGGCTGTCGAACAGCTCCTGCCCGGCCATGTACTCGTTCTCCTCGCTGCTGTAGTCCACCTCGAAGTAGACCGTGCGCAGACCGAGTCGCTCCAAGTGCCCGAAGATGGTGTTGATGTACCATTCGAACGCGACACCTGGGGTGAGGTGCGTCCACCCCGTGAAGAGCAGGCGCGAAATCTCCGCCAGTCTCGACGACAAGTTGCCGAAATCGTCCGAGACTGTGCGGCGCAAGCTGCCCATGAGTGCGGACAACTTGCACGATGAACGAGTGTCTTGCAGGATGGCATATCCCGCTTTCTTCGAGCCGAGTTGCTCGCCTGCCAACTGCTCGGCCGCGGCGCAGAGACAGGCGTCGAAAAACTCGCTCGGAGGCCCCTGGAAGGGCGGTAGAGATGGGCCGGCCATGCGCGGTATGCTCAGGTTTTTGCCGGTAGAGGCTGAAAAGGTGGCGGTTTGCTTTGGTGTGCGCCGAGCGGTGGGCCTGGGACAGGTAAACGCGCCCATGATGATGATGATGGCAGAAAATCAAGCAGAACGTGACAAATGCAGGCAGGCAAGCGTGGGAAGTTGCGAACGCGCAGCACGATTTGAGCAGATGTCAATATTCAAGGAGTGAAGTTTTTTGGTGGTCGAAATTACAGGATGTCCATAGTCCTTATATAGGTGCGATATCTGTGGGTTGTGGTAGCTTTTCTATGGCTTCTGGTTAAGTTCGAATTTTCGTACAGAGTACATCCGTGGTTTGCTCGCTCCGTGCGAAGAAGCGTATCGCAAAATCGACCATATGGTGTGGTGTGCAACGCTTCAACCAACCTACGCCATAGAGGAGACATGTTCTGGATACATCGTCGTTGCAGACACATAAAGTGTCGCTCCTATTTGTGATAAGAGAACTCATGCTCTTCAGCTTGAAGTGGGGACTGATCAAATACATCTGCAAACGTGGAGATGGCGCAGCGCTATCCTATATCCAAACTCTGACCTTGCGACAACCATGGATCCTCAGGTCCGGATCCGAGCTCTGGAAAACTCAAAGTGGTCGCAACCAGGATATATCGATCGGATAAGGCCACATCACCAGGAGATGTTGATATGGACATGGTTCACGCAAAGGACACCATTGATCCTGCTATGGGAGCGCGAACGGTACCGATCAGTCATAGTCGTCTCGTCCCGGCGGGATCCGGCGCAGTCAATTCACTTTGGGTCTGCAGAAGCAAGGTGGCACCTCGCGCAGCGGTGATCGACTTTGCCATCAAAGCATTCCCATGCGTTCGGTAATGACACAGATATGCACAGAAGGGAAAGATGGAAGATTGTCACGTCCTTCAAGATCTCCGAAGGCGAGTGTGTGGTCGAGATCCCAAACCGAGCTCATTTCCCAAATGGGAAATCGGAATGGCGGCCTCCCGCATGCTCTCCGGCTCTGGGTGTAGATCTGAACGATTCTCTTGCTTGGAGTCTCATCGACCATGTCATCGAAGGGGCTCCCGCGTCCAGTCCGCTTATTCTTTGCATGGAGAGCGGCATCTAGATTGTCTCGAAGCACGAGAAACGGCAGCCACTGGAACAGAGCACTGACGACATCCGCTACGAAGAACGAGGAACCAATCGTGCCGCTGCGCAAGCAATTGAAAGATGAAGCGAAGCAGAAGAAGCGCGATGCTCGCTCGGGCGTTAATATTCAGACGGAGGAAGACCCAGCAATAGCAAGCTGGGAGTTGACCGTTGGCATCGAGATTCACGCCGAACTAAACACAGCTCGCAAGCTCTTCTCCGAAGCACCGACCTCGTCTCCCGCCGACATACCGAATACCAACATATCGCTCTTCGATCTCGCCTTCCCAGGCTCGCAGCCGCACTTCCAGCATGCGACGCTCATCCCGGCACTTCGCGCAGCTATAGCACTCAATTGCAACATCCAGCGCAAGAGCACGTTCGATCGCAAACACTACTTCTACCAAGATCAGCCCGCCGGCTACCAGATCACACAGTACTATGAGCCTTTTGCGCGGGATGGCTCGATTACTCTGTACGACTATGATGGTATCGCGCCAGAAGACGGGAAGTCAATCACGATTGGCATAAAGCAGATACAGATGGAGCAGGACACTGCGAAGACGATACAGAATCCACCGTCTGAGCATTTATTGGACTTCAATCGTGTCTCACATCCGCTGATCGAGATCATCACGCTACCGCAGATCCATCACCCAGCGACAGCGGCGGCGCTGGTGCGGAAGATCCAGGGGATTCTGAAGGCGGTGAATGCGTGCACGACTGGCATGGAGCTTGGTGGTCTGCGGGCTGATGTCAATGTATCTGTGAAGAGAAAGAGAGGGGGTGACGAGTATACTGGTAGCTCGTACCACGGCGTGACAGGCTTAGGACAACGCACGGAGATCAAGAACTTGAGTAGTTTCAAGGCTGTCGAAGATGCCATCGTAGCGGAGAGGAACAGGCAGATCAAAGTGCTTGAGGCCGGTGGAGTGATCGAGGGCGAGACAAGAGGTTGGACACTAGGCAGCACAGAGACGAAGAAGTTGCGCGGCAAAGAGGGCGAAATCGACTACAGGTACATGCCTGATCCTGATATTGCGCCTGTCTTCATCTCCAGCGAGGTCATTGACCACCTACAGCAACGACTGCCCAAGCTGCCTGATCAAATGCTGGAGTTGCTCACTCAAGACGCCGAGCATGGCCTGACCATGAAAGACGCGAAGACCCTGCTCTCGTTTGACGACGGTGATCGAGTGGACTTCTACTTCGAGGTTCTGGCAACTCTCAAGCAGAAGCTGGGTGATCAAGTACCAAAGCAGCTAGGGCGTATAGTCGGAAATTGGGTCATTCATGAACTAGGCGCCTTACTTGGTCGAGCCGATACTCCATGGGAAGCATGCCCCGTGACCGAGGGCCAGCTCTCATCTCTCCTGTTCCTGCTTCAAGGCGGCAAGATCACCAATTCCTCGGCGAAGCAGGTCCTGGCCATGATCTTTCAAGGCGAGCCTCGTTCGATCGAAGCCATTGTGAAGGAGGAGGATATGCTGGTGCAGGATCTTGGAGCCGATGCTTATGCGGAGGTCGCACGACAACTGGTCTCGGACAATCCAGAGATGGTGAAGGCAATTAAAGAGAAAGGACAGAAGGGCAAGGTGATGTGGTTTGTGGGCCAGATGATGCGACAGATGGGCGAGAAACATGGGAAAGGCAGTGTGAATGCTGAGAAAGCCAAAGCTGCTGTGCTTGAGGCTCTAGACTTGCCAGTATGAGGCGTCAGCCTGTTAGAAATGAATTGTAAGTTCGATTCTTGCTCATATATTCCCCCTTGTGTAGCTTGTGGTATGGAGTTGTGGTCGTAACCATGTCAACCATATACACGATTCCATGCCCCACAAACCACGGTACTCAAAACTTTATCCCTCTGTATACACCCCTCACCCACACCACAACATCACTGTCAAGCTCACCTCTGCTGCAAGACTTGCTCACCATGCCGTGCTACGGGATGAAAGAAGAGACTGACAATACCTCAGAAAAAGCGAACAGCGAGGCAGGCGACACAGACCCAGACTCAACGCTCCAATTCATCCTCGACCCTTGCACGATCCCCGTCGTGCAGGAGCCGAGGATGGTTGGACGCGATGACGGCGGAGGGTCTGTTGAAGCGCTCGTGGATTCCGACTACCGCGAGACGCTTCGCCGTGGCGACGACAGGATCGCACGACTTGCTGGCAGCACGGCGACTTTGGCACCGCCAGGATTACCGATACGATCCAACTCGCGCAAGTATGGTTCGCGCCCACAACCTAGGATCCCACCCGAGGAGATGCCACCACGGCCCTGGCAATCTCTCAAAGGCTACGACGATCCCATCATGCGCAAACGCCTCAACCTCCTCCAAGCGGGAGTCGATCGCAACGCCAACCTCGCCAATGACTCACTCCTCATGGAGCATCTCTCTGACTCTCAGCGCACAAAAACACGCGCTTTCACACGCTACTACCGGTTTGCGTATACTTCCTGCGCCTTGTCCCTGCCTGACCTCCCGAAACCGACAATGAAGGAACACAAGATCTGCGAACGCTATCTTATGGATGCGAAGAGGGAGGTGTTTTTCTTTCATGAGGAGCATCGCGCGAATAAGTGGGCGGCGGATCAGCGGAGGAAGCAATACGGTAAATTCACCGCGTGGAATCTTGTACGTTCGTTGGCGGGCGCGGAGGGACGAAAGGCACTGGGTGGGATAATGGAGGAGCAGCAGGAGTGGGTGAATCTGGGGCATCCTTTGAAGGCGGAGTGGTCGGAGGAGGTGCTGCAGCATAAGGAGGAGGCCGGGACGATCGCGCGGAAGCAGAAGGAGCATAAGCGGTATCTGGTCTTCAAGAGCGAATATGTCCAGCGGTCTCCACTGTCTAGGAAGGCATGGCTGAAGAGGATGGGAGGCTTGGAGAACGATGAAGATGCGGGGAGCGAGTTGGGGGTAGTGGATGTGAAACAGGATGATGACACACTTCAGTCGCGACCGGACACGCCGAAGCAGGACGAGATAGTCGAGGTCGCCGAGGTGGATGCGGCGATCACGAGCGATGATGCAAGCGAGGTGGGGTCAGAGGACTATTCCGTCTTGTCTGGAGAGAGTGAGCTTCAGCACGCCACTGCTAGGATTCCAGGCAGAGCACACGCAGTGACGGTGGTGCGCGCAGCCACAAAACCAAGTTTGTATACTCTCAAGAAGAGCGACAACACTCAGAAGATTGCCATGCCAGGGCTATAGTCACACAACTCGTCACAGCCGGGGTCAGCTTGAGTCGAACTTAATGATTCATGTCTTCTAATCAACGCTCATCAAACTTTCACACCCCACACCTTCACACTCCCATCAGCGCCAGTACTAACCACCTTCCCACTCTCCACCCATCCAACCCCATTCACCCCATCCTTATGCGCATTCCCGGCCTTCACCCTCCTCCCGGGCTCCGCCAAACTCCACAAAAACACATTCGTATCCAAACTCCCGCTCACCAGGGCCTTCTCCTCGGCATCCCACGCCAGACTCGTCACGCGCGCCGTGTGCGCGCTCCACCGGTCCGTGGCTACGCTCCAGTCGCTGGTCTTGTACACGATGATCTTGCCGCCGGAGGTGCCGGCCGCGAGGTAGGTGCCCTTGGGTGAGAAGGCGAGGGTTGAGATTGCGGCGGTGGGTTTGCGTGCTGGTTCTGCGTCGAGTGGGGCTGGTTTCTCGGCAGAGGAAAGCGAGAAGAGCTTGATGGATTTATCGTCGTGGCCGACTGCCAGTGTTGTGCCGTGGGCCGCGATCGCGGTCGCGCCGCGGGCCGGTATCGAGCCGACTTTCTGGTTGTCCTTGAAGATGACCACGGCGTCCGGGGTGGCGGCGTATTCGTATCCCTGCGCTGCGGCGACGGCTTTGGGCTGGCCGCCTGTGGATCCGGCACCGCCTACGAAGGTCTTGGCCGATATGCAGCGGAGTGTGTCGTCCCAGCCGACAGTGTAGACTTTGTCGCTGCCAGAGGTGGCATCAGATGCTATGCCAGAGACGTAGTTGGTGTGCGTATCACCGTCGATGGGCTCGGCGAGGCCAGTAGATAGATCCCATGCGCGAACACGTCCCTCGAAACTGCCGGTGTAGAATGTCTTGTCTGCGATTGTGGCTGCCGTGATGCTCTTCTGGTGACCTGTGACGACTTTTGTGGGCTTCGGGCTGCCTTCGTTGAGGTAGTTCAGGTTGCCGTCTAGGTCCACGGAGATGACGAGACCATCGCTTCGACCTGAGGGCCACACCACACCGACTTGCTGATCGGGCACGCTGACAACCCCTTCCTCTCCCATACGCCATGTCTGTATGTTCGTGCCTGCCTCCACATCCCACACCCTGACCGTCTGATCTGCGCTCGCCGTCACGAACTTTTTCGAGTCTTTCGCAAAGCTGACGCCGAATATGCTTCCCGTGTGCACGCCCTGCCCAATCTGCCCCTTGGGCTCGCCCGTCTTCCCATCATACAGCCAGATCTTCTTATCCGCGCCCACGCTGACCAGCACGTTCCCATCAGGCGCAAACTGCGTCCCGAACACGAACCGGTCATGCTGCCCGCGATTACTCGTATTGAACTTGAACGGTGCCCCATGAAAGAAGCACAACTGCGTATCATCGCTCCCCGTCGCCGCCCTCAACGGCCGCTGCTGCCGTATACTGACACAGTTGATCTGGCTCGAGTGTCCACTAATCTCACCAACGCTATTCCCACTATCCCAAGTTATACAATGACCCATACGTTCCTTGCCCTCGCCCACAGCGATGATACGCTGCGAATCGCCGTCCCAGGCTATATCGTTGATGCGACCGGCGATGATGCCGTACTCGCCCTTGGTCACCATGTCTTCCCCCACAGCGTCCCAGACGCGGACCATGCCTGAGGCATCGCCGGAGGCGACATAGTAGCCGCTGGGGGAGAAGCGGGCGACGGTTGTGAGGGCCGTGTGGGAGGTGTATTGCGTGGAGAGGGCGGGGTTGTCGATGGAGCGGAGGAAGATGGATTTATTGGTCTGCGTGGTCAATTAGTTCTCGGCCCGATCTTCGAATTGTAAGTTCTTACAGCATAGGCTATGCGCTCGCCCTTCGCATCGGAGGAGAGCGGCGTCGGTTGTCCTCTAGTGGTTGACGGCGAAGCCGCCCAGATCGCTTCTGCTTGCTGCTCAGTGGGGTACAATTCGCGAGCATTTCACGCGTACCTGATTTGATAGACATCTTGAGGAGAACTTAGAGTTATAGCATGAGTTCAATCGGGTTGTGAAAGGATTTATAGAGCTCGCAATGCAGATGTGGCTGAGCGTATGTCTGAAACTCGAGGTGTAGCTGCAGCCTTGTGTTTACTTGTCTACGTATGTTGCCCCACTATGGTACAAATTCTCGGAGCCGAAGACTTCAAAATGTCTAAGCTTCACTTCGTATGTTCCAATTTCGGCAAAGCAGGCACAATCAATCAGATCAGGGTGAACCCACAGGCAATCCTCTTTCCAATCGCAATGATCTATGTCTCCGAGGACCACGAGCCGAAGCTCAATTGGGAGAATATCCACAGCGAATGCAGAACATATGAACAAGAATTTTATCACGACGTTGGCTTAAGATTGCAATATCCGACCTAAATGAAATTCGCGCCTGCATATGGTACCTCCCTGCATTGCACAATTCTGATGCTGGATACGGCCCCATTCACCACGGGAATTTGCTAGGCATCTCACCATCCGGACACACTCCCTCCCTCACCTGCTGCGCATGCAATGCATCCAAATAAGGTAGAAGCACATCCTCATACAAGTACCGTCCCTTATGCCTACGTCTGATCAGCGTCCATTCATATTCTAACACAAGAACAATACTTACTCAGCCATAACATCATCCCAGCTTTTCACCAGACTCGCCATTCGCCCCGGCACACCAGGTTCCTGTGCCACCTCCGCTAAGGGCTCAATATACGTATGCACCATCCACACCACGGCGCCTGATCTGGGCAGTCGTCGCAGCGTCTGCCGTTCTTGCCGGAAGTAGAGCTGTGAGATATCTGTCACAGGCTTAGGAGGCGTCCAGGTTGGCGAGGCCGAAGTTGCTCTGATGGGATCCCAAGCGTCTTCAGGACCCATGGTGAATTCGGGCCAGTGCCATTCGTTGTGGATGGATATCGCTGTTGCTATGGGATGGTCAGCGACTTGCAGGATCCTCCCATTCCAGGAGTAGTTACGCACTGTGTCTCTGGATCGGATTCTCCACCCTCAGCTTAGAGAGGAAGTGATCGAGCGGTCGTTGCAATTGCTCGGCATAATGCGGGACCCGCCCTTCAAGATGCAAGTCCGCCAGTTTCTTGCCTAATTTGTCCTTGATCCGCTGCCCGCCACCGATACCGAGCATCATCGCTGACATGACATATTGCCCGTCGCTGCCCTTCAGAAGGATATTTATGTCCGCAGGCTGAATCATGCCGGCTACATAAATCGGATCCTCCGTCGCTAAATCATAAGACACGCCTAGGGACGGCATGCTGATGGCGCTGATGGTGCCAGTATTGTACCAGCCTAGTCTATCATTCTTCGATCGCTCGACTCTGTACACAGTCGGATAGCGTCGCGACAAGAATTCGCATAAGTCCTGGCAGAGTTCGTGCACTGCTTCTCGAGCGGCTGGAAGTGTTTGCATGGACGACACACCACGTTCTTCGATGCGACGGGCTTTGATGGCATGGTATTTGGGCCAGTCTTTGTCGAGCTGAAGTTACTTATCAGTTGGGGTTGGTTAAGTAGAGATATTATAGGTATACCAGAACCCAGGAATTCTTGTCGAGTTTCCGCACATCGATCACACTGTGGTTAGTTAGCAGGGTATCGAAGATTGATAATCTCCCGTGCTCACTGTCTCTTGTAGTGGTAGCGAAAGGCGCGAAAGCGAGGTGGCGCAGCCCTGCTGAGATCAAAGTCTGTCAAAGATGTCGGTGCTAAATACTCAAAGGGCTTCTCGATTGCAGTGGATGTCTTAGTGCCGAGTTTTGGCTTGATCGAAGTGTGCCGCCGCCATAGCAAGATTGCGACAACGATACTGGCAGCCACCAGCAGTTCCAAAGGCACGAGGTTTGGCATGTTGGCGTAGTGATTTCGAGATCCACGCAGCGTTAGGGCGACTCGTCTGATGCCTTCGAGCCGTCACATCTTGACTTCAAGAAATCGAGCGGCTGCATGCAGCCCGTGGCGAGTTGGCAGACTCCGACAACGTCCAACTTGTAATGAATGGATTGTCGTCTCCGGGCTCGATGTCCTAGTATGCATCTTGATAACCGCGCCTTCACTCCTCCATGCCCAGCTCGTCAGTTCGCGGACTCGTAGATAAGCGCGCCTTCATGCAGGCCAGCTGGAATCTCCACAATTTGGGGTCGGCCTACTTCCCGAAGCGAAACCACCTTGCCATATTAGGCTCGGCTCAGACTATATCGAGCCTAGTGGGAATATAGCTCTCAGTCCAGAAGAATTCGCACTCTGCGGAGGATGCTGCCGATACCTGTAGGCCATGTGGGATAGAAGATAAGCGCGCCTTCTCAGGTCGCAATGCTGCCACGCGACTTCTGTTACCAAGGTCAGCCGAGGTCATGAAGTCAACACCAAGTCCATGGCAGAGATAAGGATGTCCCATAGAAGCAGATATAAGACTCACTGAGCTGCGTGACCAGAACAGGCCAACAGAATTCAGTCCAGCATCATGAAGACAGAGACCGAAGGCAAAGTGCATGAGCTGCAGAGCTCAGACTCTGGCAGCAGCCAACAAGTCGGCCAGTCCACCAACATTCAACTCTCCGAGTATGGCATTCATCGAGGTCTAAAGTCTCACCACATCCAGCTGTTGGCCATTTCGGGTGTAATCGGTACTGGTCTCTTCGTTGGCACGTCAGGCGTACTCAGCAGTGCTGGTCCGGCAGGATTGCTGATCGGGTATTCATTCTGGTGTCTGCTCCTGCTATGCGTCGCGCATGCAATGGGCGAGATGTCTGCTATGTTACCCGTGCCGGGCTCCTTCGTGACGCACATCGGGCGTTTTGTGGATGAGAGCGCCAGCGTGGCGATGGGCTGGGTCTACGCCTACAGCATGTATGGACTGATGTGTGAGCGACCGCTGGATCTCAGCTGACATCGATAGGATGATTTTCACCGCAGCTGATTGCACCGCCATCAGTGGGCTGTGGGCGTACTGGTTCCCGGACATCAACCCAGGAGTCTGGGTCGCGATTACTCTCGTTGTGATCATGGCCCTTAACTGCCTCGCTGTCAAGTACTTTGGCGAAGTCGAATTCTGCGCGTCGATCTTCAAGGTGTTCTTGATCATAGGCTTCCTGCTCTTCACCTTCATCGTTGTCCTCGGTGGCAATCCACACCACGACCGCATCGGCTTCAGATATTGGAAAGATCCTGGCGCATTCAATCAGCAATATATTGGCGGAGGCGGCGGAACATTTCTGGCGATTTGGGGCGTCTTCAACACGGCGGCATTCGCGATCGGTGGACCAGATTTCATCGCCAACACCGCTTCTGAGGCTGTCAATCCGAGGAGAAATATCCCAAAGGCTGTCAGACGAGTCATTTATCGACTGATTATCTTCTTCATCATGTCTGTATTCGCAGTCGGACTTCTGGTCCCATACGATGATCCTACCATGGCGAGCGCCCTGGCGACTGGACATGGCGTGGCAAAATCTCCGTTCATCATCGCTATGAACAGATTGGACATCCCATTCCTGCCGCACCTCTCGAATGCTGTCGTCATCACGTCCGCGTGGTCATGCGGCAACTGTTTAATGTTCCAGGCTTCTCGAACCATCTTCGGTCTTGCTAAACATGGCCGCGCACCGAAGCTCTTTGCGAAGACGACTACGAATGGTATTCCACTCAACGCACTAATCCTCTCGTGCGCCGTGTCATGTCTTGCTTTCATGGTGTGCAACAATTCGTCTGCCGTGGTCCTGAACTGGTTCATCAACCTCGGCTCGACTGCGATCATGATTGCATACATCCTCATGCTCGTTGCCAATCTGAGATTCCACAAGGGACTGAAGCTGCAAGGTATCAGCTTAGAGAGTCTCCCATTCAGGAGTTGGTTCACACGTACGTCAATACCACTCATCTGAAACGTTGTGTTGGACTAACGCGCCAAAGCGTACTCGAACTATTTTGCGCTGTTCTGGGTCTCCCTGATCCTGCTGACCAACGGATACGGTGTCTTCATCAAAGGCCATTGGTCCTTCTCCGGCTTCTTTACTGCCTATTTTACCATTGTGTTCTACTGTAAGTGTCTGGATCCGTCGCGTATTTGTTTTCCAGGTCTAACCTGGATCTTAGTGGTCATCTATGCCGGATGGAAGATTGCGAAGCGTACGCGATTCGTCAAGCCAGAAGACATGGATTTCGTGACAGGCATCGCGGAGGTGGAGGCCCATGAAGCGACTTTGGACTACAAGCCTCCAGCATCCAGATACGAGAGGTTCATGGATTGGCTGTGGTAGCGCTGTTTCCTCGTATGTGCTAGAAATGATTGCTGCAACAGATCAGAAGGCCAAAGCCATCAGAAGAACAACACTGGCATTTTGTTCTGCTCCATGAGCTCTGCGAACCTGCTTGGGCCTTGCTTGCCAACATCGTCTGCCATCCACAACTTCTTCAAGAGCTGGAGTGTGTCTGTCAAAGACTCTGAAGCGTACTTCCTCGCTAGACTTTCAAATTGGTCTTTGATCCAGTCTTTCTGACTTGTTGTGCGTGCACATGACCCCAGCACGGCAAGCGGCCAGCAAAGCATCGTGAGGACCGCTTGATTCGCATTGGGCAGCGTGACCAACTCTTGAATGGTCCTGAAGGCTCGTTCAATGACCATAATCGGAGGATCAATGTCCTCGGTTATGGTCCAGAAGTCGATCGAGCTTGCAAGGTACGCATGTAAAGCCTGCTGATACAAAATGCCGCAAGATCGCTGGATCTGATCATCTTTCCGAGGTGTCCATGCCATCAGACTGTCGTGCAAGGTCCTGTAGTCCTTCCACGTCTCTTGATGTCTGTCCTGTGCTTTAATCTCCCGTGCCCGTTGCGCGAAGATTGTGACTAAGGGCATGAGCTTGAACAAGCTATGCATGCCCTCATGATGTGCATGTCCTACTTCCGCGGTCTGAAGAACTGTACACAGCGTAGAGGCATCATCTAGAATCCAGCCGTTGCCTTCAGTGCCGACCGTAACGTGAGCAACTGCAACCATGTAGATATAGCGCTCAATGAGGAATGTCTTCAACGTAGGGTTCAATCTAGCAGGTGGCAGGTCGAGAGCTTGTCGAAGGAGCCGTCTTGCAGCTTTCAGGTGGTGCAGAGCGACTGCACCTGACCCATTGCGAAATGTCTACGCCACTTTAGCTTATGCTCCATGCGACATGAAGCTGCTCACCTCTACGATGCACAGCAGAATTGCGGCCACAAGCAATGGCACCACGTCTTGCTTCTGTCCGAGTGAAAGCTGTGTGAGAGATTCCCTCTGCCCTTGTATCGCCTGGCCGTAATGTATCCATGTTGCATTGCTCACCTCCGTCTTTGTGAACTGAGCAAGGTGAATGCCGCTGCAGGCAAGGATTGCATTCATGACAGGCTGGTTCGCGAGTCCGAAAGGCACTAATTCTGTCAGGAAAGGGCTGTCTCCTGCATGGAAAGTGGCTATGGCGCGACTTGTTTTGCAGATATAGTGCTCAAAGATGACACGTGATTCAGGCCTTTTGAGTAATGGATGCCTGAGGGCCAATCCACTCATGTGGGATGACAGTACGTCAAAATCGCCCTCGGGAGTATCTCTTGAGACGACTGAAGCAGGCACAGATGATGTGTACCCGTCTTCTGATGACCTGCCCGTACTGATTGGCCGTGCGGAGCTCTGGGACTCGTTTCGTCCTCTCGGATTCGTGCGACGCAAAATCTCGTTGTGTTCCTTGCTGTCAGGATCAGGCCAAGTACAGAGAAGGCCATTGCGAAGACAGCCAGCACAAGCTGGCTTCTCCTCTCCACACTTCTTCCGGCGAAGTCGACATCCTATGCAGCCGGTCTTGGACTTCTGCCGCCTTGATTCTGACATAACACGTGCCACACGACATTGTAGGCAGCGTCGAAGTCAGATCAGAATCGACGAGCACTCTCTGAATGCGACAGAACCGTGTTATTGTTGGGATTCCGAGACGCTGTGATAAGCGATAATCACATCAAGGTACAAGCTGGAGTGGAGCAAAGCAAGTAGCTGCCCTGATGCAGGTGAGGCCCGTGCCCGGGCGGTCGTGATTTTAATAGGACCCTCACCATCGTTTAAAAAGTCACCTGGGCCACCGCCATATCCCGACGGTATCGGGCCCGAGCTGCACTGCTCAGCTGGAAGGCTGCAGCGAGGAGTGAACCTGGGGCTCTGATGCTTCAAATTCGGATTTAATCAAAGAATCTGAAAAGCCTTTCACCGTTGTGACACGGAACATGATTTTGTCTTCCCAAGGTCAGACGCTATCTATTTCTTGTACGGCGCAAGTGCAACACCCTCTCTCAATGCCTTCAGACGCATAGCGAGCAGCTTCGAGTGATACCGTGAAAACAAGAGATGCCCAACCATCAGCCAGAGATTCGGCACGCCAGTCTCCCGATAAGCCCCCTTCATCTCGCCTTCCTCGTCAACGCCCCAGATCTCACAGCACTGACTAGCTATCTTCTCTCCCAGCGTACTTCGCACCGAGTCGATCGTGTTCGAGAACCCCGTTGCAAAGATGACGAGGTCGAATTTACGCTCACGCCCGCCGTCGAAAATAACACCATCGCGAGTGAACCGTTCGATGTGGCCGGGTTCTACCTTGATCTTGCCGTTGATGATGTGCTCACAAGCACCGCCATCGAAGTAGAAACCGCCATTCCGTGTTTGGCTGAGCGTTGCGTTTCCCGTGCTGCGCTGGCCCCTCCAGGTGCGCAAGCCTCGAGCGTTTAGGGCATCCAATAATGGCCGGTCGTCATCTTCGATCGCTTTGGCGGTCCTTCTAGCCAACTCTTCACCGGATCCTACAGGGTTGCTCTGTGAGAGGCGGTCGATGGCATCGATGTCGGGACGGCAACCATCTGGGTTAGGCTGGTAGCTGCCGAGCATGCGTGGAACGGAGGCTGTTAGTGACATGACATATGTTGGTGAGCGCTGCAGTAAGGTCACATCGACACCGCGGCGCGAAAAATCGAACGCGGTATCGAAGCCGGAGGAGGACGTGCCAACCACGCACACCGTTTTACCAACCCAGTCCCGAGAGCTATCGTGGGCGCTGGAATGTCGTATGACACCTTGGAAGTCAGCCATGCCTGGGATGACTGGTGTCATAGGCACACCACACAACGATGTTGCCATCACAACGTGGACAGGGTTTAGAGTTCGCGTCTCCCCGTTCTTGTTAATCACAATAGTCCACTTATTCGAGTCATCCTGCTCGGCTTTCACCACCGAGGACTGGTTCCACACACTGAGCTCGAGCGCCGAGGCGTACCATTCCATGTAGATGCCTTGCTTCTCAGCAGGTGTATAGGTAGGCCAGTGCTTTGGGTAGGTGAAGTATGGCAGGTCATCGGCCCAGTGAGGGAAGTGCAGAGAGAGATATTCGTATCGCTTCTTCCACACGTCGCCGATGTCGTGTCGCTCGATGATGAGGTGGTCAAGACCTAGTGCCTTGCAGCGCGCTGCCAGAGCAAGACCACTGAGAGATGTTAGATTACTCTGACACAGATCCTGCAATTTGTGAAGCTGGGTATCACTTACTTCTGACCCCCACCAATGATCAGAACTTCGGGGTTTGCTGCGTCAATGTCCTTCGCCCTTTGCTGACTCCACGTGATAGGCCCAGTCATATGTCCATCGGAAGCCGGAATCTCGGGGAAGTCCTTGAGCTGCTCAGCCACGGTATTCAACGTATAAACCTTCCATCCCTCGTCTTTGGTGAGCACGGCATTGACCACAGCGGATCCGAGAACACACTCGGTCTCGAAGGACACCACAAATTGTAGATGGGTGTAGTCTGGGTACGGTCGAAGAATTGCTGGAGCTGGCGACATGAACTTGAAGTTGGATGCTCGAGTTGGGCGGAACAGATCGCGGGCAGCATTGAGGATGGCGGGTCGGAAGTTGAAAGTCCGATAGTCCCAAGTAAATGAGAGTCTGTCACGCCAGATGCCTGTCATGGATGGTTATTATGGTTTGTACTTGCGTGTCCAGTCCATCGCCAGTCATACCATAATCAAGGAATAAGTCGGCAAAGTCGTCCGCATTTCCATCCTGCATAGCACGAGCTAGCTGGTTCAGCAGTCGCTCTGCGACAGCCTGCGCATCGCAGTCGTCGGGCACGCGGACACCGAGAACATCTGTCGTTGGAAGTTCGTGATTGTACTTGAAGTCATACATGAAATTGTCAGCGACTGGCGTTGGAGCGTCCACAGCCAGCTCTAGCTGCTTGACGACGACTTTGGCTTTGACATCGTGCACAGGAGTTTCGTAGGCCGCTGAGATGTCGTGAGTAGCGTGTGGTGCCATGCTGCAAAGATTCGAATGGCGGTCGTAATGTTCCACATGGGCGCGAGATTGTCGTCTTTCATATCATGGGGACGCGTCTTCATGACAGTCGGCGAGATGGCTCTTTCGGTGCGCCGCGTGAGCGCTCCCCTCAAGAGTAATCCTTCCGACATCATGCATTTGGATTCAAGCACCCTGATCGCATGATACGATGCCACAATGCCAATGTGTTTGAGTGGTGATGAAGGACGGATGTCCACAAGATCTCCAGAGATCGCATACGAAAGTGGGTCCGCCGCGAACTGTCATTTTGGGAAAGTCTCCCCGCGCGTGCCCGCCCCCACAACTCCACGTTCCTGAGTCCTCTATCTGCTGTTCGCCCCACGTTATCAACAACTTCCTGGAGAAGACCCTGTCAATGATATCCGATCTCTCATACAAATTGAGAGACGAAGATGTTGTGCTTTCGCCTTGCCCTTTCGGGCTTCCCTTCCGACTCACCGAATGGAGGTTCTCACTTGTGCCTTAGACATGTGCTTGAGTACCCGCGTCGAGAACTCTTCGGATGATTATATACCTGATCGACTCCGTGAAGAAGATGTAGCACCTTTTGACACTCCTATACAGCAACATGGCAAAGCACGCGACTCCTCAGCGACGCCTTAAGGTGGCCCTTTTTGGCCTTGGACGTTTGGGCGCCATCCGAGCGCAGATTCTGGTCAATCATCAGCCTCGCATCGAGCTCGTGGCCGTCAGTGATCCCAAGCCAGGTGCTGATGCTTGGGCTGCCGCCAATTTACCCTCGTCGATCAGGTTCTTTGCGGACGGCGAGGAGTGCATGCGGAACGGAGGCGCAGAAGCCGTCATAATTTCTTCAGCAACGGCGACTCATGCGCCGTTGGTTTGTCTGGCACTCGACCTTGGCCTGGTGAGCCGCATTTATGTCCAAAAGAATCTGTGCAGAGATGCTAACATTTCTCGACCAGCATGTCTTATGCGAGAAGCCCATCTCGGTTGATCTCATCACCACGCAAGAAGTCGTGGCCAAATCTGTTGCCAATCCTCATCTGAAGTTCCTTGTACCATTCAGTCGAAGATGTGAGTGATAATCGATTCGCATCGGGTAGCAAGTGTTGACCAATAATGCTCAGATGACGAGTCGTATATGGTCGCGAGGAAGATGGTTGATGATGGAGCACTTGGGGAGATTCACGCCGTGGAGACAACGGGACTTGATCCGCAGGACCCGAATGGTAACAAGATATCCCACACATCTGATTTGGCTGAGCTCACGATATCTCAGGATTCTTCGTTGCTTTCTCTGCACAATCGGGCGGAATCTTCTTGGATGCAGGCATTCATGATGTTAGTGGTTCTCAATGCCATACGCTTCCCTTGCTGACTCCATTCAGGTCGATATAGCTCGGTACTTTCTCGATGTCAAACGAGGCTTAAGCAATCCCCACAAACAGGTCAACAGGGTTATCGCCATGGGACAACAAGCGGTCTACGGAGATCTTGCCAAGTTCGGTGATTGCGACAATGGCTGGGGAATGGTCGAATTCGCCAATGGAAAAATCTTGACGACCCATCTCGGGAGGACACTCACCAACGGATACGAAGCTACGACTCGGCTGAACGGCACCAAAGGTCACACCATCATCAACGGCGACTGTCGAATCAACGGTGTTGAGATTCGAGACGTGCACGGAGTGAGAACGATGACCACGCAGGATGCCTTTACTCTCCATTCGAGGTCGTTCGTTAACGATCTTGCAGAGTTTGCTGCTGCAGTTTTGGACGACAGACCTATGACTTGTACTCCCGAGGATGCTCTTGAGGCTGCGAAGATCGCGATGGCGCTACAGCATTCATTCCGGACTGGCTTGCCTGTTTATTTCGACGATCAAGGTCTACCTATCATGGAGCCACTGAATGGGAAGGCCATTAAGGCAACAGCATGATGGACATTTGGATTTGGTGTGTTTCCCAGAATTCTTCGAAAAGCCTTGTAAAGTTCTCCATAGACATGAGATCGGAAGACCGAACATTGTAAGAGTTGCCGATAGAGAAAACGCTATCGGAGTCGCGCAGACAGTACCAACTTGAGCCAATTCTATATCATCTCTTTGCTCCAAGTAACAGCTTGACTTTGATTCCCAAGTAGACCGGGAGCAGGGTGCAAAGTTGTACGCAGTGCTCATCATCGAGCGACAGTCTATACGTGGCATGAACGTCCAGATGCGACGCATGTCGCCGCAGTCCTCTGTTTTGTCACGTGGCCATGAGGCCGCAAGGCACAGAATCCACTTGGCACTTCTTCGGACCGCGTTCCCAAGCCAAAACCTCACCCATCGCATTTTGTTGGCGAAAGAACCATGTTACACGCCCCTTTCGTGATCGAACATCATCCCACTATGCGATGCGCATCAAGACGATGAACGACCCAATGTGTGACCTTTTCGCGGGGAGGGTTTGCGCACGCTTGCTGGCAGGACACGCGCAAGAGCCGTGGCGCGTCCATTACCCAAACAAGTAATATCGCCCATGCAATGTCATAGTCGGAAAGTCGCGCCGCGCTGCACTCTCTAGCGAGATCCAGTCGCAGCCAGATTCTAGTCCGTGGCAACCACACGCAAGTGGAGGTGCCTGTGATCTATGTCCAATATTCCGGACCCCGTATTGATGAGATCCGGGGACAGAAGCTGGGGAAGAGATATTAGTATAAGGACTTCATGCTACCGCTTCATAGTATACCTGGTCAGATTCGCAAGTCATACACCATGTCGCTATCCCACAGTCTCGTCCATTTCCCCATCGATAGGACTCAGCTTTTGAGCAGCATCAAGCCGAGCTCTGTGTTCGACTTCTTAATCCTGTTCCTATCGCTGTGGGCGCTCGCTCTCTGGGCCACAAGAGGCATATGGTGGCATCAGCCTGATCCTTCCGCTTCCATCTGGTTCGAGGTTCCGCAGCTTAAAGATGGCGAGGCCAGCATGAGCAACAGCCGGACACGGAACATAGCCGAACGCTTGAGAGAACTCGAACGATCGATCGTGATATTCTGGGGTTCGCAATCAGGAACGGCGGAAAGATGTGCACATCGATTCTCCCGGGATCTGAAAGTTAAACTCGGGGTCGAGAGTCTTGTTGCGGATCTATCAGATTACGATGCCAACACGGTAGCACTGCTCGAAGAAGATCAATTGGCTGTTTTCCTCATATCCACCTATGGCGAGGGGGATCCTAGCGACAACGCCAACGCGTTGTGGGAATGGCTTGCTACTATCAAAGGACAATCCAACATGCTGCAGCGACTTCGTTATCTAGCATTTGGACTTGGAAACTCCACGTATTTGCATTATAATCGAGCGGTAGATGTTGTTGACGAGGCTCTGAAAGCAGCAGGCGCGCAGTCCTTGGCTCCGGTGGGCAAGGCAGATGATGCAAATGGTGGCACGGAAGAGGATTTTCTGGGCTGGAAAGCTTCAATTATTTCTCTACTATCGGCACACTTTAAGATCGATGTCGTCGACCGTCCGGTGGATCCATCATGTCTCGTCGAAGAAGACTCGTCACTGGACGTCCAAGATCTCTACCTAGGCGACCCACTCCAAAAGAATCGTGCCGCCGGCCATTCACCGACAGCCACTCTTCAGATCAAAGCCCATCGCGAGCTTTTCATGGGCACCAACAGGCGGAACTGTCTACATCTCGAGGTCGATCTCAGTGGGCACCCGCAGATTGCATACAAGACCGGAGATCACTTTGGAGTGTGGGCCGTCAACCCAGATCTCGAAGTCGACGCGGTCCTCAAATCGCTCGGCCTGACTGAGAGGCGGCACACTCCGATCTTGATCAAAGGCAGCGAGCCAGGTGTCAAGCTGAACGTCCCAAGTCCAACAACTGCAGATGCGCTGCTGCGCTTTTATCTCGAGATTTGTGCTCCAGTATCGCGCGATACGATCCAGAGCTTGAAGTCACTCGCACCCTCAGCCGATGCCGCTGCGTGGCTTGACAAACTCAGCAGAGACTCAGATTTGTACGGTGCGTACTTGGCAGAGCATCATATCACGCTCGGTAAAGTGCTTCGATTGGCAAGCTCTGCTGGTGGTTGCGACGCCCATTGGCCGAAATTGAGCATTGCGCACATCATCGATCTCCTTCCGTGAATGCAGCCGCGCTACTATTCCATCTCTTCGTCGAGTGTAGTCACGCCACGAACTGCACATCTGACTGTGCTTGTAGCACCTCAGCCGCTGCCTCGATCCACGGCAGAAGTCATACCTGGTCTTGCATCGAGCCACCTCCTCCATCTTACGAGACAGTCCAGCGTTTCGGACGACAAACCGACCGGCGGCGAGAGTTCAGTCTGTCAGATCTCGGGCTTCGTGCGCAAATCCAAATTTAAGCTGCCCATCTCGACTTCTTGTCCCTTGATCATGATCGCTGCGGGGACTGGCTTTGCTCCATTCAGGGCCTTCATCCAGGAGCGCGCCCGTCTGAAAGAAGCTGGACGGGATATTGGCAGAATGATGCTGTTCTTTGGCTGCCAGCATCCAGAACGCGATGAAATTTACGCCGCTGAGCTCAATGTTCTGCAGCAACAACTCGGACCGTCTTTGACGATTATCAAGGCATTCTCAAGGTTAAATCCGGACACGAAAGAGTATGTGCAGCACAAGGTACTGGAGCATGGGCAAGATGTGATCGATATGCTTGATCAGGGCGCCAATTTGTACGTTTGTGGCCGCACGTCTATGTCGCGAGATGTGGGTGCTTGCATTCGAAAGCTTCGCAGTGAACTCAGTGCACAGCCTGCATCGGAGGCCGAATCATGGATGGAAAACTTGAGAAGATCCAGGAAGTGGCAGGAAGACGTCTGGGGCTAAAACTTCTTGATGATATCAATGCAGATCCCATTGTTGTTCCAGCTGCAAGAGAACCTTTTCTATCATTGGCCACTGGGTTGACTTTCCGAAATCCTTCAGGAAATCGAGTGTCTCGCGTCGATCTCGTGGATCTCTAATATAGTAGCCACATTTTTGTAGAATGTGACAAGCATGAAAGCGACCTGGCACTACTTTTGGATTGCTCATGGCTAAGCCGATGACATGTTTGATGGAATCCACCACCGTATCCTATTACAGTAAGAATCAGGATTGCAATGGGATAGCTAGCAAGGAATTACGAACCTCAGAAAGTCTTCTCTTTTTGAACGAGTCAAAACCAGGGCGTGCGACATCTGGACCAAAGACCGCTAGCACAGTTCTTGACAGATGATAGTGCTGCAAACCAACGAGGTGCACTTCTTCGCAGCACCACATGACTGGAAACACCGAGCCAGAATTCGCTGTTACTGGCTCATTCCAAATCGGAAGGAATGTCGTTGGTTTGTCCTCGAACCACTGCTCATTTGCTTTCTGCAGTTCCCTCCATTCCGACGGCTCCATGCCGTGAGGTTTTGAGGAGCTTTCCAATACTCTGGCGAAGCGCAATACAGCTTGGTTGCACCACCACTCGTCCGACTGCGCATGTCGATCCGCCACTGTAATGTATGGGTCAAGGCTCATTCTCATCGGCTCCGATTTCGTGAGCGCAAAATAGATCCACTGTCTCAAGATGACCCATCGGGCTGCTTTTGAAAGATCGCTCATTGTGCGCCATGCTCCTGGGGACGCGGGACTAGATAGATGGTCTAGCAACTGCGCGCTACCAAACAGATGTGTACCTTGATCTGACTCCAGGAACTCCTCGTAAGATCTCAGGATCACCACTGCTGCGAGCAGGTCATCGCTCAATGAAGAATCAGGATCATTGAGAAGAGGTATGAGCAGCGTCAAAGCTTCGTGATAGTACGAGTACGACACAGAATTGTCGCAATGCCGTAGCATGGAAAGCTGGAGGGATCCCCAGGCATAAATGCTTTGCATTAAAAGCGGCGACAATGTTGCTCTTCGCGGAACGTCAATACTGAAATGCCGTTGCCGGTCGCAGACATCAAGCCATAGAGCCAATTCATTCTTGTAATGCATAAAGTACTCGGCCTCATGCCTTGACTGGAATGGTGTCAATGCGAATCTCGACGCGCTGGGAGACGCGACAAGGACATGTGAGGATGGTGGACGTGGAAACTCTATGGTGCTTCCGGTCAAAGTTCTCTGAAGACTATGGTCATCCGATTGACCAGTGTCCGCAAAGTTGAAAGACTCTGGCTGGTAATGGATAGCGCCTAGATTTGCCGAACGGCTTTCGGAGACAGTGGACGGATTGATCAACGAAGTTGTTGAGCCTGGAGATTGAAGCTCATTCAATTGGCCACCATCAGCATCTGCGAGAACATCGCCCAAGGTGCGTTTCGACCCTTGTGCTGGCGGCTCAAATGTTACGGCTTGAAATCGAATAGGCGTGCTCCACTCGCAGGATTTGCCCAGCTCTTGACACCTCTCGCATGGCGCTTGAGTCTTCGGATCGAATTCACACTTGACATGCCGCTTTCGGCAGCTTCTACTATCATGCAGTCAGCCCCGATGGTGTACGTGGGAAGTGCAGGAATCAGAGAAAGCGACTTACCAGACCGTCCGACTCTTCATACCGCCAGGGGTAGAGCTGACGTCATCAGGAGCTTGCAAGTGTCGACACGCTCTCCACCAATCCTCAGTCGTCCACCAACACGCAACGTCTGGTCGAAGACAACGGCCTTGATGAGAAGAGGCAAGCCTGCGCACAAGGGCGCGGGGAGGAACCTGCCTCATTTAAATGGTGAATTCCGAACAGGATGCCGTTGCGGGGAAGCCTAGACTAGGTCGGTCCTTTTACTCCGCCCTGACACACCATGACTTCCCCAGATCGGATGCAAGCCTCACGAAGTGCATTGCAGTATGGGGTCAGGCTGAGGTGCCAGCCTTGCTGCGCGGCTTCAGTTGCGATAATTGATATATAAAGCAGCATTCCCAGCTCTCGATGTGTCTATACTCCAAGATCCTGATCACACTTTGGTCTCATCACCAGTCTTTTTGAACACCCAAAGCTGCGCATAGAGCAGATCTACTCTCACAGCATTTCATCATGAGCACTGTGCACGATCTCAAGAACAACTCATCCTTCGACGAAGGTGCCGCCATGGAGAAGTCGGAGGTACTCAAAGTCGAAGGTGTAGAGAACGCTCATGCTCTTGAAGACAACCATCCGGCCATGTCCATTGAGCAGGGCAAAGCCTCATTGACGGTGTGGCTCATCACATTTACCGTTGCGATGGGCGGCTTCCTCTTCGGCTACGATACCGGCGTCATCTCCGCTGTACTTGTCAATCTCAAAGCCGATCTGGGACACGAGTTGAGCTCGAACGAGCAGGAGTTGATCACTTCCATCACTTCTGGGGGAGCTTTGATTGGCGCTGTCATTGCTGGGCTTCCAGCGGACCGATATGGACGTAAGCTGGCTTTGTACATTGGATGCGTGCTGTTCTTGCTGGGCTCAATCATTCAAGCCGCTGCGTTCTCAGTCGCGCAGATGACAGTGGGCAGATTGATTGTTGGTATGGGAGTAGGATCCGCGGCCATGATCATTGTGAGTATCTTGTCAAGCAACGAGCAGAACTGCTTTCTAACATCCTACAGCCACTCTACATCGGTGAAGTCGCTCCTGCAAGATATCGAGGACGTATGATCGCCTTGGACAACGTCAGCGTCACACTCGGACAACTACTTTCATACTGTTTTGGAGCAGGCTTCACCCATGTCTCTCACGGCTGGCGGTACCTCGTCGCAATTGGTGGCATCCCACCGATCGTGCTGCTCTTCTTGCTACCAACTTGCCCAGAGTCTCCACGCCAGTTGGTTCTCCACAACAAGATGGCTGAAGCTACAGCAGCTGTTCATAAGATCTACCCGAAAGCATCCGAAGAGCAGGTCCAGGCAAAGGTGACCCTCATCCGAGCAGACGTCGAGCAGCAGAATTCGCTCATGCGCGACCGAACTCTCTGGTGGCAGTTCAAGCAGCTACATGTGGTTCCCTCCAATCTCCGCGCATTGACTTGCGCTTGCGCAATCATGGCCATCTCTCAGCTCGGTGGATTCAACACCTTGATGTATTATTCGGCTACACTATTCGCGATTGTCGGCTTTGCCAATCCCACCGCAGTCTCGATTGTCGTTGGAGCCACGAACTTCGTGTTCAATATTGTCAACCTGCTTTATATCGATCGTTTGGGACGTCGCCGACTACTGCTCATCACCGTCATCGGGATGTCTCTCTGCCTCGCTGTGGTTGCAATCGCATTCCACTGGATTCCTGTTTCGCCAGATCTTGATGTTGAGACCAGAGAAATTGGCTGGCCAGGTATCCTTGTTCTTGTGATGATCATTGTCTACATCGCTTGCTTCTCTGGAGGTGTTGCCACCATTGCTTGGGTCGGAACAGAACTGTTGCCCACCGAAGTCCGCGCTCTTGGTACGATGATGAACACGGTCACTTGTTGGGGAAGCAACCTGATCATCGCATCAACGTTCTTGTCCATGATGAAAGGAATGACACCTAGCGGTGCATTTGGGTTTTATGCGGGCATCTGCTTCTTCGGCTGGCTCTTCATCATTTTCTTCTATCCCGAGTGCTCTGGTCTGCCGCTGGAAGATGTCTGGCAAGTCTTTGAGCACGGCTTTGGTGTCAAGAAGGCAAGGCAAATGCAGCGGGAAAGGAAGGCAAAGCTCAGAGAAGCTGAGGCCTGAGCAGATGAGAGTATGACGCTGACGAGAAGGAATGCGCCCATTGTACATATTTGGGGAAAGTTGTTTGGTTTTGTCCGTAGCATTTTGGAATGATCGAATGTATTGTCTCCCACCAGGACCGAATCTTGGTTCCTCTACGTGGTCTAAGTCTTCGATCTCCTCGATCAATGATCAGGTTCGGCCATAAATGCTGGATGCATTAACTTAGAACTTGAGATGTCCGCTGTAAACATGTCGAGGCAGTGGTCAGCATCTGATGTATCATAAGCTCATTAGGGATTATTGGGTGTCAGATAGCATGGCATATTCCTCAACATCATACAACATATTAATCGCGCCTCAAATATCTCTACGCGTCTTGAATGTGTTCTGTGATCCAATCGAAAGCCGGGAGTCAGATGCTATAATATGCGCGACCCTCTATTCATCTGCTCTCTAGCTAAAAGATGAACATGCGGACTTCCGCGACTTCAGTCGGGACTGGACAAATGAGTGACTCTGTGCGCAGTTGTAATCCGCGATCCGGCCCACGAGAAAGTCGACGGATCACGTGAGGAGTGGATCTTCGTTCTGTGCTGTATTCGGCAGATGAATATGGAACAACGCGGTTGCATGTGCTCGCACAGTGACTCCGCATCGCGAATACAACGTAGACCTTCGGTAGGAGCCGACGCGAAACTAGAACCTATACAGCACGTAGCGCCGTTACCCTACGAGCGCGGGGAGACCTACCGGATTTGGAAGTCCAGCACGCGTGCCATCACGACCCCTTCCCAGAAACTCCCCGGCCTCCAAGATGTGGAACATGCGGAGATCCCCATGGGCCTCATACAAGAAAGCCCCACAGACGCGATGACTTGGCCGATGAGTGCGCTGATATATTGCTTGCGGAGAAAGCTCTCGCGTTCCTATGCAAGCCAACGTGGAGTTGTCGTTTTTGGCTGCACTCAAACCTAGTCCTAAGATGTTTGCCTCTGTGTCATACACCATAGCAGCAGTGGCTGTCTTGCTGCTGTACTTCATTGTACTTCCTATCTGTCAATATTTCCGAGATGCCAAAGGTCAGCTTCACGAGAAACTATTCAGACCATGAGACTGACAACTTCCAGGTCTTCGGAGGTATCCGAACTTCAGCTTCGCAGCGGGTTGGTCAAACTTGCCCTTCATGATCCTAGCTCATGGGGGCGCGAGATCACAATACCTTGCGAAGGCACACAAAAAGCATCCTGTCCTGCGCACAGGGCCCAATACCCTCTCTTTTGGGAGTGTTTCAGCGATCAAGCCAATATATGGGCATGGCACGCCATGCATCAAGGACGAGCAATACACTGTCACGGCCGGCACACATTTCCATCTTGCTGATGTCGTCGAAAAACAAGATCATGCTAGAAAGCGGAAGGTCTTGTCGTCTGCGTACGCGCTGAAGAATCTGGAGGGGTGGGAGTATAAGGTTGCGGACAAAGCCGCTCGGCTTGTGGCGCAACTGGACGCGCGGTGTTCTAGTCCTACACCGAGCGACAGTTCAGCATTAAAACTCGGGCCTGGAGACATGGACGTGGATCTTCGGATGTGGACGAACTTCTTCACGCTCGACGCGATTGCGGACATCGGCCTATCGGAGAAGCTCGGTCTTCTGGACCGTGGACACGATTTGGTCGAAGGACAACGGACCAATGGCGATGTCGTTCAACTTCCGCTTCGAGAGTGCCTGTATCCGACTGCACGAAAGCAATCTTTGATCGTCTGGAGCTATGACTGGTACAAATTCCTGGATGAGATCACGAATTTGATTCCCTTCTATGCTCGAATGTCCGAATCAAGCAAAGGCTGGGATGCAATTGTGTTGCGACGTGCAGCACTTCGATTGCAGAGATATCGCGAAGGCGAGAAACTCGACGACTTCTTCCAGGCACTGATGGAGGACAAGAACAGTTCTCCAAATAATCTTGAGTGGGGCGAGATCGTTGCGGAGATCAACATTATGATGAATGCCGGATCCGTGACAACCGCAATAGCTATTGCGAATTGTTTGTACCAACTCATTCTTCATCCTTCAATCCTGAAGCAGCTCCGCGAGGAAGTGGACGCCGTGCTCGATGAGGACGAAGTCGTGGCTCCTTACGATAAGGTGAAACATTTGCCGTACCTCAGAGCATGTCTCGACGAATCACTACGACTATTTCCGCCGACTCCACATGGCCTCCCGCGGAAGACTCCAGCAGAGGGCCTCTGGGTTAACGACGTGTTCGTCCCCGGCAACACAACCGTGTCCATTTCTGCTCTCGTAGCACATCGCGACGAGTCAGCGTTCCCGGAAGCAGATCAATTCAAGCCAGAAAGGTTTTTGGGTGATGCTGGCAAGTCGCTGCAACCATACTTCCTCTCGTTCTCTGCGGGCGCGCGAGGCTGCATTGGCAGAAACATTTCCTATCTTGAGCAAGCTGTTGTGATTGCAACCCTGGTAAGACGGTACGATTTTGCGTTGGCGGAAGGATTCCAGCTCAAGAGGTTGGAGACAATGAACCATATTCTGGGAGAGCTTCCGGTCAAGATTTGGAAGAGAGAGCTGCCGGTCGCATGACGGAGGCGGAAGTTCTCGTGGCCGTGATTAAAATCCATAGCATGAAATGCAAGAGGCCTGACAAGCGACTTCGAGTGCCTTCAATATCCAGACCTTTTCTCTTCGCAAACTGATATGAGAAGTCACGAGACTGTGCTCCAAGCGTTCAAATTATAAACCCTTCTCTGGACAAAGTTGTGATAATATGAAATGCATACATTCTCCTCTCAACGTAGAGGAGACATGTGCTGTCCCTTGAGACTCGTTAACAAGCAGCGTCGAAAGAGGAAGTAGGCGCCGCGCGAATCCCTGGGAGTTCAGAGCGGGCGGGTCGGGAGGGGTGCCTGAAATCACCGCAAGGCCGATGTGCTCCTAGAAGTAGTGCGTCCGCAGGCTGTTCCTTCTTCGTCCTCGAGGTCGATTCGCTTTCCTTTCCGGGTTACCATGCATCCCAAGTCACGTTGCAAATCGAGGGTCCGTAAGGTATTCTGCATGTGGATCAGCCTGTTCCCATATATTTGCATGATCCGTTTGCAGTCGTCCTGAGGCCCATCTATGCAAATCGTCATGTCTCTTCCCACGCATTTGTCTTTGAACACAGGCAGTAAGATTCCGGTTGTTGGGCTTGGTGATTCCTTCGCTTCTATTCCATGAGCACGCCACTGAATGGTTCCCAGGTACTTGGCGATCGGAGCCTGGTCAAGTCCGCGACGCTGTCGTCTATGCGCTCAAAGATGGCTACCGACATATTGATGCTGCGCTGTCAGTTGCAATGTCCAGAGCATGGCTCAGTGGCTAACATCGTGCAGGATCTATGGTGAGTCGATGGTTCTGGGACTCGTGAATGTGACCTCACAGCTACGCCAGGCAATGAACGCGAAGTGGGCCAGGGTATAAAGGATAGTGGTGTTCCGCGCGAGGAAATCTTCCTGACAAGCAAACTGTGGAACACACATCAGTCGAACGTGCGAGAAGGTTTGCAGCAGACCTTGGATGACCTAGGAAGCGATTATCTTGACCTCTACGTCAGTAGGAAGCCATTTTGTGTGATAGCTGAGAGACTGATTCGATGTCCAGCTCATCCATTGGCCGGTTCGACTTGTCCCCGTAAGCTTGTGTCCTGTAACATTTGAATACTGGCTGACCAGAGCAGAACGAGTCAAGTGACCTACTTCCAGTGAACCCAGATGACACGAGAAGTGTGGATAGATCATGGAATCAAGGCCAGACTTGGCGACAGATGGAAGAGGTTTTCAAGGAGGGCAAGGTAAAGGCGATCGGTGTTGCAAACTGGTCGATTCCATATCTTGAGGATCTTCGACAGACCTGGAAGATTGTGCCTGCCGTTAATCAAGTGGAACTCCATCCATTCTTGCCCCAACACAACCTGCGAGAGTACTGCGCCAGAAATGGCATCTTGCTTGAAGCATACTCTCCGCTTGGATCTGCAGGTTCGTGAACTTCTAAGATCATCGATCTGTCAGCTAACATTCCAGGTGCCCCACTTGCTTCCGATACTGAGATCGAGGAGATCGCAAAGAAGTACAAAGTTAGCGCAGCGACTATCCTGATCAGTTATCATGTGAATAAGGGTGTCGTGGTCCTGCCAAAGTCAACCCATCAGGAACGCATCTCGAGCAATCAGCAAGTGATCCCGATCAGCCAAGAAGATCTCGTGAAGCTTGATGGCATGGCTGCGAAAGGGAAAGCACAGCGATTGAACACACCGTTGTGGGGCTTCGATCTTGGGTTTGAGGATTGGTACGGCCCTGTCAAGACAAGATAGAACGCAATGCATTTGATTCCGAAGCAGATCTAGACTTCAGAGTTGACATCGGGTAATGAGAGTTGCGTCCCGATGATAAAAGGTCTTGAGTTGAAAGGTCTTTGGCTGACGGGGTTAAGTCAGGTTACCTTCCAGGAGGTTAGATGACGCGACAATAAAAACACCCCGTCATCTTCCTAAACGACTTCCTGATCAGCTTTTTCTCAGGTCCCGTCCACTCGCTGGGCGCTTTCCGTTGAAGCGTGTCATCAAGCAATTCCTGCCAATGCATTCTGGGATCTTTATGCCAGGCGATGCATCAGAATATGATGAGATTCGAATCCAGTGGCTTGAAGTATCACCAGCTTCGTGGTGGACGACTGCCTGCCTGACAATGCCTCAATGGCGTCACCTCTCCTCAGACCTTGCAAACTCATGGAAAATGCGCGAGCTATTGTTGCAATCTAGTAACACACCACCGAGATGTCGACCTTGACGTATCGAACCACGCCTCTAGACCCGGACCGAGAAACGATACGTCTGCTAACGGTGTTGCCCAGGCCAGAGGACAGTACTGATGATGTCGAGATTCACTGTACCCTGAGGGTGGCCACTCTTTCTGCAGCGACCAACTTCACGGCGGTTTCTTATACTTGGGGTGACCAGGCTCTCACGAAAAGCATCATCATCAACGGCAATGCCACCAGCGTGACCGAGAATCTCGAAAGCGCGTTGCGCCACTTCCGACAGACGCATCCTGGCGCGGAATTCTGGATCGACGCCATCTCCATTGATCAGAACAATACGCAAGAGAAATCGCAGCAAGTTAGCCACATGCACGAGATCTACAGCCTGGCAAAGCAGACACTTGTATGGCTCGGACCGGCTGGCCACGGGTCTGACATGGCCATGCGAACCTTCAAAGACATTGGTCGAGATGCCGCAAAAACAGGCGTGATGCACGTCGCCGTGATAAGAGCTGGAAGAGCCCGCGGAATTCGGTTCCCTGACGCGGACATACTTGAATACGAACAAGCGTTACCAAAAGTGTATGACCTGATCAAAAGCATTGGCTGGAATTTCCCTTTCAAAGCTGCTCGCCATTTGTTCGCAAGACCGTATTTTTTGCGCCTCTGGGTAGCTCAGGAGTGGACCCTAGCGAAACGTCTCGTTATTCAATGTGGGCTCTCGATGGCTACTGGCGAGGAGTTCATGGCTACTACAATGTTCACATCGATGCTGTGGTTTTCGTTAACTCAAAATCATGCCCCAGAAGATCAGATTACGCCGGTAGATGCTACTTCAGACTTTGAACCAGAATGTGATGGCAATGGAAATGCCGAGTCCAGGCTCCAACACGTATTGAGAAATGCACCTCTTGCGATGTCAAGCATTCTTCTTGCAATTCGAAGCGGGCATGCCTTCTGGATAAGAGGCCCGCGATCGCCCAGCTCACCCGCTTATCAACTGATGGACTTGCTTGAGCGTGCGAATGTTTTGGCACCCGGTGGTAGTACGTGGTCGCCCCCAAACGCTTGGTGTCTATGGCTGACGCTTCTGCAGAGTAGAAATAGCCCTCTTTCGCATTGATACCGTTCAGCCGTTTAAGTATCTACTTAGCTTAGACAGCTTGACTCGGATCCTAGATCTCTCATTTGGGGTCCGCTGCTGACGAGTCCAGGGTGGCACAGATTGGAAGTCACGATTGCCAAGGATCGAGTTTACGGCTTGCTCGGAATGATCGGTGGTGTTCAGGATACTGGGATCCAGATTGATTATAGCGCCACAGATGAACATGTGTTTCAAGCTGTTGCGGAGAAGCTGCTACGTGATGGTGCAATTCCTTTGTTGCACTATGCACGAATTCACGTTGACTCTGACCTTCCATCGTGGGCGCCGGACTGGAGAGAACGATTGGTGCCGCCGAGCATGCAATGGGGCCAGTTTGTTCCAGCAGGGACATTACCTTATCATCTTATGACCTTCAGGAATACGAAGACGCTATGGATGCCCTGCGTCGTGGTCGACTCGATCACGCATGTAGGCTTCCATTGGGAAGCCAGATCCTTTAGTCTCAGTGGCGCATGGGAGGATGCACAGCGCATGCTAGTTGATGTTCGAGATCTCCTGGCCGAGCACCACGAACCACCACTACCATGTATCTCAGCAGAGAGGTGGCGCGAAGGCTTTTGGCGCATTCCCATCGCTGATCAATATGTTAATGACTCCTTTCTTCGCTGTCGAGCAACTCCCGCCGCGCTTACAGGCTATGAACTTGTCATGCTAGGGAGAGATGGCTCTGAAGACGCACGCGATACCGAGAGTGGACGACTGACTCATCTCGATCGTTACAATATGGGGATGACACATATCGCCAGTCGAGCAGTCGTTCAGACTAAGCTTGGACTTGTCGGCCTAGCGCCTCCAGATGTCCAAGAGGGTGATGTCGTGGTCATTGTTCCCTATGTTGGAAGTCCACTGGTACTCCGACCACGTCATGAAGAGGAGACGATATTCTACCAAATTGTTGGAGAGATCTATGTGCATGGAATCATGGATGGAGAATTCATCGATGGCAATCACGTCGTGCAGTGGATTGATGTTCGGTGATGTGTTGCAATTCGAGTTCGAGGGTCACATGACCATGGATACCGCCGTTCGTCGACCATCGCTCCTGCCTCACGGAGCTCTTACTCGGATTGTTGACTGCGAAAAGCCGAGCGTCGCGTATGCACGACATTCGCGGACTCTAATTGAACATCTTCAAACGCCATCACTTCGCTCGCCAACGCCATTGGCTTAGCGATCGCCTTCATCCTTAACGAAATTCACTTACGCCCACATACACAATGATCAGTCTCGCGCAACATCGCAAAACAACGCAGCGATGGAGAACGAGATCGCTCAGCCAGTCTCTAGACTCCTCGAGTTACCGGTCGAACTCATCCTGTGCATCGCAGACTTCTTACCACTGCATAGCCAACTTGTCCTCTGCTCGACAAACAGAGCCCTCGCCAACATTCTGTCCAGCACTTGCAAGCGCGGACTTGCTCAATGTCAAGACAAGAAGGACCGCATTACCTTACATCACGAGTGGTATAGTGTGTTGAAGATGAACGGCATGTATCTCTGTCCTGACTGCATGGCACGTCACACTGTGGTCACGTGGGATACACCTGGTTCCTGGGATCGGATCATGCGATTGCGACCCATCTTCCTTCGTCTGAGTCTGATCAATTGCGGATATGAAGACCTGCTGCATGTCAGCTTCAACGGCCCTTACTACATCCACCAGCGACATGTTCAGCTTGCTCTCAGATACTGGCGCCATGGCGATCAGCCACGACGTCTCGAAGCCTTACTCAAGCCACACAAACTGAGGAGTATCGACGGCACTTTCAGCGTGATTCCAAGAATTGTCGACGGAAGTTTCCTTCTCTACACGCATCGCCAGATCACTGGACGCCGATCGGGATGGCCCTTGAGTCTGAGGAAAGTCTGTCCGCACTTGCTGGACACGCAACCTGGCTATCAGGGCGACCTCGGGCAACCACATTACTTCAGCACGAAGAAAGGATCATGCAAAGTCTGACTGACTGACTTCGCCTTCGACTACGATTACGGAAGTCGGTCCTGGTATTTCGAATCCTTCCACGACTTTGGATCGAGTGGCAATCCTGTCGATCCTTGTTGGACTTCGCAAGTTGAGCGAAGCCATGACGATGCCGCTTGGGTGTTGCGGCTTGAGAAAGACGCTGGATGTGTGGAGAAGAAGTTTTACATGTTGGAAACTGTGGATCTGGCTGGCGAGGGTTCTGAAGAGGGCAGCAAAGAGACGCATGTTACGACGCCGAGCGCTTGAACCCGTCCTTCTTGGTTGCTTGCATTAGGAATATTGTACACTATTAGTACACTGCTAGCGTCCATAGCATCTATCGACTATCGCTCTTGCCACACTCCACGTCGTCATCATTGTAGTTCCGGTAGGCGGAACGGGTGAGCTTCGGTATTGAGAACCCACTCGTCCAGACTCAGCAGCTCAGGCTCACTGAATACCAGATAGAAAGTACTTCAGCGTCTCCGCAAACCAAAAGCTCTCCGCACTATCCTCATGCTCCAAATCTTGCACCATGACATTCCTGATCGCAGCGTTGCCGTACTCCGTGGTAGTAGATTTGTTGATTGCTTGGAACATCTCCCATGCCACGTCTTGGTATTTATCATCTCCGGTAATCCGACATGCATAGAATACGCTGTCAATTGCTTTCGGTCGCAGGATGTATCTGGCATCGCCAATCTGCGTAAAAGGTGACTCTTGTGCTTCATCGTATGGACAAGGATCCCAGTCCGGACATGCGGCCATTTCGAGGATCTCTGGCGTGATCCCCAGCGGCGCGTGCTTGTATGCCCACACGCAACCATCAGTAAGCTTCTTCCCGATCTTGATGTGCGATTCATTGTTGAAGAGTCGTCCTCCAAGCAAGTACATCCCACCAGTGAAGCATGACAGATGCTGAAGTTGATTGTCTCGGTGCTGCCAATCAGTATGGTATGTGGCACTCACAAGCACGTCAGCTTGATCTGGCAGGCTCGGTCGGTAGAGCAAGTAGTCGCTCGCAATTTCGAGCGCATGATAGAGTTGCCAGTATCGCGCGTCGCGTCCGAGCAGAAGCTGCCAGGTCTTGCCGAAGTACTCGAACGCCGAATCTGCCATAGCCCCGAAGCTGAAGTCGTTGCCGTGCGAGAAGTCTTGCGCGGCTGTGCCTATGGCGATTGGAAACATGCCTGGCATTTTGCTGTGATTTTGACTCCGTACGAGTACATCTGTGATGTGGGAGACGATGTCGTAGTAGCGCTCGTCGCCCGTGAGTTGTGATAGCCGTATGAATTCCAAGCTAGCAGAAGCGAATTCGGCTATGATGCCGTTCTCTGCAGGTCGTTGATTTTGCTCGTGGATGTCGAATCGTGTGATTGGCATACCAGTCTTGGTGTCGTAGCTCGCATAGATCATATTGCCAACTTCCACAGCCTTCTCCAGTAGTCGCTCATCGCCGCTGAGATCGTAAGCTGCGAGAAATCCTCCCAGATGTCTAATCGTGGTCTCGAACATGTTGATGGTGTCGATGCTGGAGCTTTCGAGCGTGAAGCTGATGTTGCAAACAGCGGTGACTGCTTCGCTAGATTCGTCTTTGAGGTCCATGATGAACAGTGTATCGAGGCTGTCGACCAGAGTAGCTCCCCAGCCGCCGAATGGGTCTTTGTAGCCGCTGAGACTGGTGCGAGCTCATCATGCTTCCAAGCCTTCGCACGGTAGGAGTTCCATCCGCGAAGGAAGGTATCTTTCACCGCGTCTCTGTACTCTGCAGCTTCCATTTTCAGTGTCGAGAAGCGGTGCTGAAACCGCACAGGCACCTCAGATGATGTTGCTGAGGCAGTAGGATGGAGGTGCAGCGCGAGGACGACAATGAAGATGGCGATGGCAAAAGAGGCCAACAACACTGTGCATCGCTTGCGAAAAATCATTTTTGCCTGTGTAAGTGAGGAAAATGTGATCGCAGAGTGAGGTCACAACTAGGAGGGCTTCGCGAGTAGGGCAAGTGCGATGGGATCCGAAAGCACGTTGATCCGATTTCCGCCCTGTCAAATCTTTTCAACATGTTTCTGGATCCCAAATTCCTCGCCATCAACTTCCTTGCAATCATATCTATGTTGAAGACGGGGGCGCTGCGATCTCATGGATTACTCGGATTTCTATTTCTCCATCAGCTGGCCTTGAGTGAATACTCACTTTCCTCAGGGTCGCTCAACTAGGATACATAGACATCCCCATCGGCCACTGGATTCCACTTTACGTGCCACAGCCATATTGGATACGACAAACAATATCACGCGTAGTACACCATCTCTGACTGCGTAACGTATTTTCCAGGGCTGTCGTTATCCTGGTCGACTCATAGGCATCGTCGGGGCCGTGAGAACGTCCATATGAAAGACGGAGAATGCTCGTAGCCGGCATGAGGTATGTGATTGCTTTGAGCACCATCTTCGAGATTGATGTTGGATTGAAGAGATGGCAGGTTGAGAGGTCACAACGCGTCAAGGAGAACCATGTGGGTCGGCTAGTCCCTAACTAGCTTAGTGCATCATCGTCCTCCTGAGTCCTGACCTCCACGCGACCGACCAGCTCTAGAGCCTACCTCGACACTTTCATCTCATTGACACCTGAATCATGACCACCCAGTCAGACCTCATCGACTCCACGGCTCTCGGTCCTTAATTCACGAGCAACAACTCCAAAATTAATGCATGCGACGTCCACGCGATCTTGCTGTCCGGACACAGCTGCCCTATTGCAATCTGGTCGCGTATATCTGGCTAGAAGGAGCCGTCCCACCCAGCTAAACAGATACCTCACAATTCATAGTCTCTTGATGGCTGCGCAAGTTATGAAAGTATGGCTCTTGTATTACGCTGGTCCCTTTCAACAGGATAGTATATGCGCTTACAGTTTGCACTTTGATTGGAAGGGCCGTTCAACCAGAAAATCTCTGCTGCTAGCTATTATACTTCAACAGAGGCTGTCACAAGCCTTCGACCTTGGCTCGCGGATGACGGCTTCTTGAGTGATGGCCATAAATTATATTTCTGCCCCAAGATGATATGGCGTTCTGCGCCAATGGCGACAAGCCCATACCTTATGTTTCAGTGGATGCAAAATCCCTTACAGGCGTAGAAGCCCAAGGTCTCGAGACATTGGTGGATGGAAGGCGCAACTGCCACGATGAGAGGGCTTGCACTTTCCCGCCCTTATCACCGCAGCGCATCCCAAGAAGCTCGCCGCACGAACACTGTCTACAATCTAACAACATCTTACCAGCCAGCATCACTTAGCCAACCACTCTATGCCCAGCCGGCCGAAACAGCGGCGCCTCAAATACAGGGCCTCCAAAGTCTTCCGGGAATCACTCAACGTGACAGGAATCACGAAGCTCTTCTACATGATGATGGAGATTCGAGCACGGTCAGAGCTGTGCACATATTCCGTCGCCTCTGATTATCACTGACCTTGCTGTCAACAGCCGTCCGAGCGGACCCCAGACCAAGCACGGCAATAACCCGAAGGCCGAATTTTTCATCCCGAAGGGATTCCGACCATTCTCCAAGACACCTCGCCCAGCGTCACCTGCGAGCACGCAAACAGTATGTCGAGGACATCCGCACTGCAAGCACTGTCAGCAGGGCATTTTCAAGCACCCAAACGCCAGTATAGCCCCATACTTGCCAGCTCCATCGATCAGATGCGCAGAGAATGCTTCGGCTGCGAAGACGTTTCTCGAAATGCACTACAACAACCTCGGCACTCACTACCAGAACCTTGCACGGGACCCGACTCACCTGCGGAAATTGCGTGCTCTGAAAACGAAGCGAACCTCGACGACGACGCAGAGTCCGTACATCCGAACGAATCTTGAGCCGCAGCGAGCGCTAGGAAAGGGCAGCTTTGGCCTCGTGAAACTTGTCAAGGAAATCAACAGCAATCGAGTCTATGCTATGAAGATCATGCACAAGTCAGCGATGATCAACAACAGCCAGGAAGCTCATCTCAAATGCGAGCGTGATCTGCTTGTTGAGTTCGCCAAGAGGGAGTCAAGTTGGATCGTGCCTCTCATCCAAAGCTTCCAGGATCGCGACAATCTGTATCTCGTTATGAGTTTCATGGAGGGTGGCGACTTCCTTGGACTTCTGCTTCGTGAAGAAGTCTTGTCAGAAGACGACTCCCGCTTCTACATTGCACAGATGATCTGCGCTGTTCAAGAAGTGCACAGCATGGGCTGGATCCATCGCGACCTCAAGCCTGACAACTTCCTCATCGATGGCAACGGGCACCTCAAGCTTTCAGATTTCGGTCTCGCATTCTCGCCTCACTGGGCACACCAGATGGCGTACTACACTCAGACTCGGGCGAAGACTAGCGCAGACCTTGGCTTCGATATATTCGGTGATGACACGGACAACACTCAGAGTGCGACTTCCAGCTCGGCGAACACATACAACTTTACCGCGCAGACGCTCTACCAGCAGCCCACTGTCTACACCAACGGCCTGACCATGTCCGACATCCTTTTCCAGGAACGCCTTGAGAACTTGAGCTTCCGCCGCCTCTGCGCCACAAACCACTACGACACCATCACCACGGACATTGAAGCCAACGAGCACGCCATCTGGCGCCGATCGTACGCACGCAGCTGCGTAGGTACGAGTCAATACATGGCACCCGAAGTCATCGCAGGCCAGCGCTACGACAACGTCTGCGACTGGTGGAGTATCGGCTGTATCCTGTACGAGTGTCTCTTCGGGTCGACGCCCTTCTACGACACCTCCCGCGAGAAAGTCAAGTTCAAAGCCCTCCACTATTCAGACTACTACAACCCACCGCGGAGACTGCGCGTCCAGCGTCCGCATACCGAGGAACCCATCGTGCTCCCCCACGCCAGCAGCGACGTGCGCGACCTTCTCAAGAACCTGATCTGCTACAAAGACCAGCGATTCTGCGTATCAGACATCAGAGCGCACACCTGGTTCACGTCGCACCCGGGCTTCGACTGGGAGAAACTCATCTACCAGAAAGCGCCGTGGATACCAGAGCGCCGGAGACCCGAGGATATCGCGTGCTACTTTGAGCCGGAGGAGCAGATCGGGCCGATGGAGGACAAGTTCAAGAAACCCCGTGATAAGGTGTTGCGGGATCCGATCTGCGGACCTGTGGCCATGGAGGTAAGGAAGCAGACGGCGTTTCTGGGGTATACGTTCCGCAAGAGCGATTTTGTTGGGTGGGGGAGTCAGGCTGTGATGAGGACGCCGCCGCCGAGTCCGGTACTAAAGCCTGCTGTCCAGATCAGCGTGGGTGACGAGGTGGAGGAGGTCATGGTGGAGGAGGTGAGGAGTCGGAGTCTGCAGGAGATGGAGGCGCTGCAGTGGATTGAGAGTGCGAATCATGTGGTTAGGGAGCTCAAGTGCAGTCCCGCTGTGCCTGTGACGTTGAGTGCGTTTTGAGCATGCGCAATGGTGGAGCTGGTGTTGGCTGTGTTGGGTGTTCAGACACCGGATATTCATGCTGTTGTGTACCATATCTCTAGTCTACTCTATAGCCCGCAAACCCTGCTATCCCCTTCCATCGACCTTACAACCACCAATCCAGTCTTGTGGGAAGTAAGGCAAATCACATCTTCGGCCCAGTCCCCGGCTTGATACTAATAAACAGCGCCTCCGCACTCGCCAGCACAACACCCCTCTGATCCCTCACCTCCGCAGCAGTCCACAACTTCCTCCCCTCCCTCCTCACCAGCCTCGCCCCAACCACAACCGTACCCGGCGTCGTAAACGCACGCAAATACCTCACCTTCAGCTCCGCCGTCACCGTGTTCAGCGCTAGAGGCGTGGCGCCCTTCACGCGCTTCCCGCACCCGAGCATGAACGCCATGATCTCGTCGAGGATGAAGGATTGCATGCCCCCGTGCATGACGTTCGGCCAGCCGTTTAGTTTGTCGCCTAGGTGCAGGAGCCAGCGGACTTCCTCGATAGAGGCGCCTTCGTGGGGGAGGGTGCGGTAGTAGGCTAGGAGATGTGGAATTGTGCCTGGTGTGTTCATTGTTTCGGCGAGGAAGGAGTCTTCGCCTGTGGCTTGGGGGAGCCGACTGATCATGGGCAGATTCGTGAAGGCTTCATCGTTCATGAGGTGGGCGGTCCATGGTATTGAGCTGAAGAAGGTGCGGTCTTTGGCTTCGAGGGTGTGGGCTTGGTCCAGGAGTTTTTGGAGGTCTTGGGAGAAGGATTTTGTGTTTGTGAAGTCGGCCATTTCCAGCGGGATCTTCGAATGGTGGAATAGTCTAATTCTGAAGTTCAAGTCACATCTTGGAAATTCTATACATCATTGAGGTTGGTGGTGAGGTTGAGCTGGGAGGTTGTGAGATGTACCGAGGGATATGCGGAATGGGGAAGCATCAAGAACGAGCGATTAGATCTCTCGCCTCGCCGCCTGCAATCAGATCATTTGTTGTTCAAAATGGATCTTGACAGCGATCGAAGAAATTCAGGGAGATGGTGAGCAGTTTCAATGCGCTGTCTTTACTACTGCGACAAGACATGACGATGCCGAGCACGGGTCGTTCTCCGCCCGAAGCGCAGCTACATCTTCAGATCTAGTCGCGACACCTCCACGACGCCGACACACATGACCCAGCACAATGCTCACCCGCCGCATCTTCCGGCACCTCACATCCTCCATCCTCCACGACACCCCGCTCCCTCTCCGCCTCAGCTCCCAATGCTGCCACCCGACATCTCGCCCTCCTCACCACCACCGCCACGCAAGCAGCAGCAGCAGCACACGCTGGAAATCGCGCCAGTCGCGCGACGCCTTCTCCCGCGCCGCCAAGGTCTCCGGCCTCGCCTCCCGCGCCGCCTTCAAGCTTTTGCAGATCGATCAGAGATACCGGCTGTTCAAACCGGGGCAGACTGTTGTGGATCTGGGGTTCGCGCCGGGGAGTTGGAGTCAGGTTGCTATTTCGAAGGTTTGTCCTGATCTTCACGGCGACGAGGAGGGTGATGGGGGTGGGGATACTGGAGGAGGGGATAAGGGAAGAGGGGTTACTGGGGGAATGAAAATGGGGAGGGTGATTGGGATCGATATACTGCCCGTGCAGCCGCCGAGGGGGGTGAGCACTATACAAGGGAATTTTCTGAGCGAGGCTGTGAGGGAGGAGGTGCGGAAGTATGTTGCTGAGGAGGGGATGGGACGCGTCAAATCACGCCGTCCCTCTCCCTCTTCCTCTCCTGCTTCCCCAGAACTCGAGGAGGAGAGGGGACACGTCGATACAGAAGGGCAGCGCGATTTGGATCTACGACCTGAACCCTCCATCTCGACCGCGACACCAGACGAAGACATCACCCCAAAGGAACCTGCGAAGACGAGGCGGAAAGAAGATAAGAATACAGAAGAAGGGAGGACAGGGACAATCGACGTCCTCCTAAGCGACATGTGCGCCCCCTGGCCCCAAACCACCTCCCTCCATTCCCAAAGCATAACCCGCGCCTACACCTCTGCCATGCGCCTCTCCCAACTCCACCTCCCCCGTCCACGCTCACAAGCTGACGAACCCGCCCCTAGGATGTCCAACACAACCGGCACCCCCACCCGTGACCACTTCGCCTCCATGGACCTCTGCACTTCCGCCCTCACATTCGCCTACGACACCCTTCGCCCCGGCGGCTCCTTTGTGTGTAAATTCTTCGACGGGTCCGAGTCGCGCGAGCTCGAGGGGCGATTGAAAAAGTTGTTTGAACGGGTGGTGCGGGAGAAGCCTGAGGGGAGTAGAGGAGAGTCAAGGGAGGCTTATTTTGTGTGTTTGAGACGGAGGAGGGGGGGTGTGGGGAGGGAGGAGGTGCTCGGGGAGGGGACGTGATGGGTTGGGGATTGAGGGGGGATGAGCGAGATTTCGGTGGTGAGATTATTGGCGGTTGATTAGGTTACGGATGATACCCCTTCTTGTTTGCGTTTCTCGTCTGACGAAGATTAAGACGAATATATTGACCGTCTCTCGAGCCTGTATAGCTCAGCTCAAGAAACACTCTCATGGCACCACTGAGGTCTTCCCGTCTACCCTGACCTGACCTGACCTGGGCTAACCAAACGCACGCTCAATCAATTCCCCAGCATACTCTGCGCCAGCGCCATAGCCCTCCTATCCTTCTTAAGCGGACTAAACACAAACCCACTCTCCTCCACACTTCCCCCTCCCAACCCCTTCTTTCCACCAAGCAAACTCCTCTTCGCAAACAACCCCCTCCCCGGCACCGGCTTGCCTCTGCCCCCATTCTCCCCATCATCCTCTTCGTCGAATAAGGTCTTGCCGCCCAGAATGGACGAAGCCCCCGAGCTGCCGCCGAGTAACTTGCGTTTCGTCTTCTTGGGTTTCTCGGCTGCGGGTGCGGAGTCGTCTGTGAATGCCGCGAAGGAGAGGAGGGATTTGCGCGGTTTGTTGTTGCCTCCGTTGTTGGAGCTGGAGGTGGGTTTGAGTTTGGGGACGAGTGTCGCGCCGAGAGTGACGGATGTCGTTTTCTTGTTTGTCTCTTGGTAGGTCTCTCCCGTCGTCGTTGTCGCGTCCTTCTCCCTGTCGTTGATGGGCTTCCTGTGGGCAGGAGACTCGGGTAATTCAGACTCCTCAGTGACTTTCTCGAGTGTTGGGATGCTGGGTTTAGCGCGCTTGTTCGGGGGCGGTTTGGAATTGGAGTTTTGCTTTGCGCTGCTGGCTGGAGCGAGGGCTTTGGGCTTGATCGCTTTCTCCTTCGCAGCTTTCTTGGTGCCCTTCTTTCCGGCTGAGGGTGTCGGTGCTTCAGCCCCGGCGCCGGCATCTGCTTCCTCTTCCTGTTCATCCTCCTCAGGCTCGGCCTTCCGCTTCTTGACGCTTGAGTCGCTGGGTGGAGAGTCCGGCGCCAGACTCATGGTACGATTCAGGAACGGCGTAATGCTGAACGTGCTCTTGTCACCAACACTACTCTTCGCCGCGCCACCAGCCTTCCTCCCACGCTTCGCAGGCGCATGGTCCCCCGGCGTCCCCAACATCGCATCCGCCGCGTCTACATTCGCCGCGCGCTTCTTCCCGTTCTTCGTTTCGGCCGCAGTGGCAGCAAGGACGGGTCGACTCGCAAGCTCTGCCTCAGTCTCCTTTAGCTTCTCCTTTGTGGACTTCAGTTTCGAACGGAAGCTTGCGAGTTTGTCCTCCAGCGTCGCGCGCTGCGCTTCATGCCCTGCCTGTTCCTTCTCCAGCGCCTTCTCTGCGCGTGCGCGCTCCTTCTTCTCTGTGGCGAGCTCTTTGCGTAGGGCGTCGAGGTCGGATTTGGATGCCACGACGGTTTGGGTGGATGCGGCGGCTGACTTGAGGGATTCGATTTCTGCGCGTGAGGCCGCCAGCTCGCGTTCGAGAGTCTCGAGTTTCTTGGCCGATTTTGTGGAGTCGCGGAGGTCCTTCTTCAGCTCCTCGATCTGCGATTTATACTCTTCGATGCGCTCGTCGTTCTTGCCCGTCTTGCTTGTCACCCGCTCGGCGCTGCGTTTCGCGTTGTCGAGCTCGACCTGCACAGTGGAAAGTTGCCTCTGCAGTGCCAGTTTCTCGGATAGCAGGTTCTCGTGCGAGGAGGCCTGGTTGCGCAGGTGTTCGAGCTCGGGCTTCAGCGTTGATAGTTCGCGGGCGAGTGCCAATTTCTCCTTGAGCACTTTGGTCGTGTCGTTGGAGATGTCGCCCATCGCTCCCAGTTCGGCCTGCGCACAATCAGCATTTCTCTTTCCATCCCTCATCCCAAATACGTACCCGCGCAGTCTCCAACTCCCTTTCCCTCACGCGCAGCTCATTCCTCAATCCTGAACTCTCCCCCTCCAATTCATCCACCCTCGCCACCGCCTCATCCAGATCCTGCAGCATGAGATCCGCGCGCTCCTCCTCACGCGCAAGCTGCTCATTCAACTCCTCAATCTCATCGTCCAGACACGAGATGCGGAATTTCAGTTTGCGGATCTCTTCGTCTTTGGATACGCCCTCGACGATGCGCGAGGACTTTTCGTAGTTGAGCTCGAGTTGCGTGGTTGTGAGGGCTTGCTGGAGCTGTTTACGCCGGTGGTGTTAGTGGGTGGTTTGACGCGTGTGGGATGGAGGGAGGGGAGTTACCTCTGTTATGTCTGAGATAGTGGGGTGGCTATGCGGGACGAGCGTTTTCGTCGCCATAGCTATGATGATGTAGTTTATGCTCAAAAATTGCGGTGGTTGAGACTACGATATTGAATTGGAGTTAGGGTACGACGCGTGTTGGTGGAGCAGAGTAAACAGCGGACAGGGCTGCCGCGGCTAAACCTCGGACTCCCGCATCCCGCAGTTACCCCATCGAGTAGCTGCGGCATCAACGGGATTCGTGGTCATACTGCCCTCCATCCACGACACGACCTCACCACCACCCCAATCCCACCCATTGAGCCATCGCAGCGGGGAAACCGACGGCCAAAATGAGACTAACCACCATCTTCACCACCGCTCTCCTCGCCCTCGGGGCCACAGCCGCCAAAAAAGACTCGGACCGCTTCACCAAGCAATACGCCAAACCACTCCCCCTCAAGCTCACCGACACCTCCTTCGCCTCCCTCACACGTACTCCGCGCGACTACTCCATCGCCATCCTCCTGACAGCCATCGAGCCGCGCTTCGGGTGCCAGGCATGCCAGGACTTTCAGCCGGAGTGGGAGGTTTTAGGCAGGAGCTGGCAGAAGGGGGATAAGAAGGGGGAGGGGAGGGTGCTGATGGGGACTTTGGATTTTCTGGATGGGAAGGGGACGTTTCAGAGTTTGGGGCTGCAGCATGCGCCTATCCTTTTGTTCTATGGGCCTGGGGAGGAGGGGCCTGTGAGGTATGATTTTACGGCTGGGTATGTCTTTCCCTTTCTCTCTTTATATTCAACTTTCTTGGTATGAGGAATGAATACTGATATATGGGAATGTAGGACCCAATCCGCCGAA
>AZYM01000033.1:0-120818 GCA_000611715.1 Scolecobasidium constrictum UM 578 | reverse complement strand
ATCCTCACAACCTCCCTCCTCGGTCTCCTCACCTTCCTCACCGTCGCAGCCCCCTACGTCTGGCCCCTCTTGCAGAACCGCAACCTCTGGGCCGCGATATCGCTCATTGCCGTCCTCCTCTTCACGTCAGGGCAGATGTTCAATCATATACGGCATACGCCTTATGCGGGTGGGGATGGGAAGGGCGGGGTTAGTATCTTTGCTGGGGGGTTTCAGAATCAGTTTGGGCTGGAGACGCAGATTGTGGCGGGGATTTGTATGTTTTACTCTCTCTCTCTTTTTCCCGACTCTTCGTTTCGCGTGGTTGGGAGGGAATGGTTGGGCTAATTTGTGTGCGCAGACTCGATACTGGCGTTCGCGACTATCACCCTCGCAGTGAAAGTCCCGAGGATTGCGGACGCGAAGACGCAGCAAGTCGCCGTGTTGGCGTGGGCGGCGGTCGTGTTCCTGGTGTACTCCTTCCTGCTGAGCGTTTTCCGGGTCAAGAACGGTGGATATCCCTTCTACTTGCCGCCATTCTAGATCGCGTAGGCACAAGACGACAGGATGGAGAGCAGTAGCCCAGCCGCGAGGAAGATCAAAAAGAGAGGAAGAAGTGTATACTACAAACAGGCTAGGGCACGGTAAAAAGTATGCATTGAGCACGGCGTTGCTGTGCGGCTTCATGGGAGATTATATGGTGTTCTTGACTTCAAGACTTTTGCTACTTTGTCCTTGCTTTCGCTCAATCCATTTTCTTGAGATGGTCTTGACCTCCCAACTGGATCTGCAGAAGAGCTTGGACTGGATCGGGATTGCAAGATGCATTAATTCGCTCTTAGCGTTCTAGAAGACGGAACCATGAGCTTTCCATTCCAGCCGCGTGGCTCGCTCATCTTGCTTGAGATGTCGGGATCACCGAACGTGGATGCTGTGTCCCCATGTCGATCAGGACAGACTGGACGATCCTGCAGGTCATCCTATGTACTGCTCTGAGGCTTTGGGACCCGTTATCGTGTTGATCTGGTCCTCTCGCGAACTGAGGTTTTCTGATACGTTTTCGAATCTAGTCTACGTAAATCGTGCAGAGTCCAGATACGGGATGCGCAATCCTTTTTTCCTCACAAAGTACCCCCTCAATTACACGCTGCTCATCGAGTCCGCCCATGGAATGTGGGATTTCACGGTACATTGTAGGGTTTTGAGCGCTTCTGATCTCGGTTGATGTGTTCGAAGATCCTGGGGAGGCACATCAGATGTTGCAGCGCGATATTGACGGGACGGTCGTTAGATGCTTCCTGCTGCATTGCTGACTTTCTGATGCACAAGTACAGGCGCTCGCTTATTGGAGTTTTAGAGCTTGAGACAACGGACCTCATAGGTGGTTGTCAGAGCAGAAGCTTCCAGCATCATCTCGCCAAGTCGGAGAAGAGACAAGCACGGGTGCCTACGGAGGCAGACAAAGCCTGCTGGCATAAGGTTCGGAAATTGATGAAGGAGAATGGCTTGGACATGGATGGGGAGTTGGGCGATCAGATCACAATCGCGTTTACTACTAGCACGGAAGACCTCTATGACCACGCGTTCGAGGGCTTTGAGGTTTTCCTCGGCCGTGAGATAGAGATGATTGTGCAGGAGTGGGTGAGATTAAGCATGCGAATCGAACGAATCGTCTACTTAGGAGCGCAAGAACGGCGCCTTGAACAAGTATACCAACTCGATCGACTTCATTATTGGACACGACATTCCCTGGGCCTCAGAGTCGCGCTGCTTCTTCAATGCAAACATTGCCCGACTACTGTAAGGGGTCGTAGTCTGCGTACAAACAGAACAAGAAACGCTTCAGTAGCAAGGCGTAAGTACCTCTTCCAGAGATGGCCAATCAGGCTCGGGCACATGTTGAGCTGCATGCACTGCCTCAATTCCATGCTGCGAGCTTCTCAAATCTCCTCTGTGTTCAAAATTCTTAATATGCTTGCCCCATTGAGCATGTGGCGATGGCCTCGACGCGATCGGATCCTGGTCGCGGCCGGAAGAGCACTCACCATGGCGGCGCTCGAAGTAGATCGTTCGATTGTGTGGGTCGCAGGCTTGCGACAAGGCCTTTAGGACTGGGTCCGATAGTTGCGAGTGAGACAGATAATGACGGCGAAAGTAGGTACAGAAGCCATTGCAAGAGAACCAGTAGCTGACTTTACTGTTAGATGTATTCGTATACGAGCCAGTCGAGCTCTACACTATTCGCCTAATTCGAATCTTGCCGCCCAGAGAAGGCTCGAACGACCCCATAAGATGTAGCCTTCGTCATCTGAACATTGAATGCGCCTCCTCCCAAGAAAGCAGCTATCGCGCATTCTCGTATACTTGGGGCGAAGAGGCGGCCTGTCGAAAGATATACGTTGATGGCAAGCCGCTGATGATACGCTCCAATCTCTGGGATTTCCTCGACACATATCGGCAGACCTTGCCTAACGATAAGCCACTGTGGATCGACCAGATCTCTATAGATCAGAACAACACGGAGGAGCGCAACCATCAGGTCAAGCTCATGGCGCAAATCTACTCCAAGGCGTCGGATGTTGTCTCATGGATAGGAGAGACGTCGAAGAACAGCGATGTGGCCATGAAATATCTGCAGACGATCGGCTCTGAACCACAGGCTGATCCGACAGAGGCGCAGATCGCGGCTCTCGAGGACCTCTTCAGGCGAGTTTACTGGACACGTTTGTGGATTGTTCAGGAGATCCTATTGGCACAGAAGCTTGCAATCCGTTGCGGCCAATTGTTGGCTGACTGGCAGAGCATTGTGGAACTGTTTCGCCGAATGCGCATACCTAGACCGCTCTGCACGATGGTCGCAATTCCTCCGTCAGTGCAGAACTTATGTCAGCTCTCAGAAGCCAAGTTGCAGAATGCGGCCGATGGATCAAAGCCTACATGGAGACTAATCGACATCCTTGATCGCTTTGCGTCCTGGGGATGCCGCGATCCTCGAGACAAGGTTTTTGGTCTTATGGCGCTTGTCTGTGCCTCGGACGCCGTTCACATCGACTATGCGCTTTCAACCAGAGAAGTATTCAATCGAGTCATTGAGCAGCTGCAGGATGTGCAAGCAGATGTCGTGGTTCGATTTGGTACAAGGCTCTGGGCCATTATGTCACTTGCGGATATGAATGCCATGCGAGCTGTAGCTGCTGTAGACGACTGTGATCTTAATACTGCTATAGGTGGTACATGCTTGCATGGTCATGTCGTATCAGAGGACGATGATCGAAGACTGGACGACGATTCTCCATCAGAAGTCCTCCTGCCTTCATCTACGAATTTCCTCAGCGAAGGTCTGTCGCGACAGTACTCATATCATGGCCTTGGCTGTGCTCGCGCGAGCTTGCAAATGGCTTGACTTCGACGCGTCAATTGAAGGACATAGAAATCGATTTTCATTGTGGAGTTATGCGAACAGATGAACCAGTATTTGCCAACACGGTCTATGCCATTACCTTCTGCTTGCCCTCCCACCGTCTCCTCGCCCGCACACCCCAGCTCCAATGCCCCTCAGGATTAGCGATCAACTCTGCCATACCCAGCACATCCCCATCTTTCGGACCTCCATACAGCAGCCCCGCCTCCAGCGCCTTGTGTGCATACCGCAGTGCCTCCCACTTCCGCATCGCGCTGTTATACTCTATAGCCGCGTAGGCGTAGCCCTCGGATACAGGTCCCAGCATCCACTCCAACGTGTACAGCTCCACTAGTAATTCAGCCATTTGCACACCTGTCTTGCTGTCCTTCACTTTACTGTCCGCAGTATAATCACTTAGCAGGGTCTGGACACGCTGTATTTCGCTCACGCGCGCGTCGCTGGCTTGTCTGATCGGCAAGGGTGCGTTGCATGCGTTGCAGCCGCAAGGAAAGCCCCATGCGTTGTGTAGTGCCTCTTTGCGCTCTTGGGATGGCTGCGCAGGATCGATGTACGAGATTGTGATTTCCTCGCCTGGCAGGATGGTGCGGAGGGCGTGCACGGATTGGATGAGTGTGTGCGGGTCGAAGTAGTAGTGGGCATTTGGGCGACAATCGTGGTTCATCCTCTGTACACATTTACGATTAGCTCTGAAGGTTGGATAGGGGAAGAAGGGGAAAGCGTACACTCATCTCGGGAAACACAGCCGTAGCACCCACAGCAAGCCCAGCAACATCAAGCTCAACAGCGAAGCAATTCGTGTCGATACGGTCTTGCACGGGATCACTCCCGAAATGGCCCTTCAGCTCCTCGAACATGCGCTTACTGCTCGCGGGCAGGTTGGCTACCGCCCTCTTGAGGAACGGCAATCGCTCAGTCTCATTGCCGCCTTCGCCTTCTTGTTCTTGCAAGAGGAGCACGGGTGTACTCCTGAAGAGCTGCTCGCCCCTATGGATCGGCACAAGAGCCACGAGACCTAAGCCCTTGCCCGGGATTGCGCGCTGTGCGTACCTAGCATCGTTCTGCTCGTTTGCACCGGCGAGGATGGCGGGCGTGGTGAAGGCTTCGAGTTCGTGTAGCGAGGACGCGTAGAGACTATTTGTGTAGATTGAGATGCCGCGCTGCGAGGCGAAGGTCTTGTCCGTGTAGACACAGTATTGATCTGTCGTGTTGGGTTGGTGGAAGCAGGTCGGGGCGTGTGACCAGCCTTGAGCTTCGTGGTCATGCGTGTGCGAGGAGGTAAGGATATGCTGTGCTGCATCGTGGTCGTGTGAGAGATCGAGGTCGAGTGACGGTGCACTTGGTCGTTCGCACAGCGGGTTCAGCGAAGAGAGGATGGAATTCGAGTCGCAGAAGTCGTAGGTAAAGTCTAGTAATGACGCTGAAGACGCCGAAAAGAAAGAGAGATAGTACGAGACCTGCTGTACTTTCATTATGAAATGTATACCTACGAAAACGCGTGAATGAAATGTGCAATGCAAAGCTCGATCAGAGAACTATCAGTGAAGCAGCCATCGCGGAGTGTATATCAGCACGAAAGATCCGACCAGTCAGCCATCTGCAAATCAGAAACAGCTCAAGATACCCCTCGAAACTTGCGCGAGGCGGCGGAGGAGGCGATCTACGCGCGCGGTGGTGAGAGCATCCCAGACCTTGGGGGTTGAAGATGTTTCATGTTGTGACAGGAGCTGTCGGGATCAGGAGAAGTCGATCTGCAGGCATAATCGCGGAGAACTTCATAATCTGATGCTGCGAGCACAATAGCTCTCCCCAAGAAGAGAGATGGAGCGCATTGGCACATATGTGTAAGTGAGATGATGGTGTTGAGATCATGGTCGGTACTCCAGAGTCGGAGCTACAGGAAGTGATTCAGGGCATGTCCTTACACGTGACAATATCTACTGCATGGTAAAATTTCGAATCACTTTCAACGACGACGATTCAAATATTTTTGAAGTCATCTTGAGTCGAATTGCCCGCCATGGAGCTCGACGATGATCCTCTGGCATCTGTCGACGTTGACTTGTCCGCACAGAGTCTTCTTCTAGCAGCCGCAAACCACGATCTCGAAGCCATCAAAGAACTACTCAAAACAACTCCAGCCACAGTGCAAGACTCAGACACAGGTTACACGCCGCTCCACGCAGCCATAGCCGCCTGCGAGCACGAGGAGCAACAACAAGTCAACGGCGCTCACGAAACAGGACGAGACAAAGAACTGGCTCGTGCGGCGGAGGCAGTGAGATTGTTGTTGCAGAGTGGCGCTATATGGAATGATCTGGACTTCCAGAACGAGACGCCGGGCTGTATTGCGAAGAGATTGGGGTTGGAGGAGATTTATCAGTTGATTGTGGATGCTGGGGTGAGGGCGGAGCTTCTCCTTAGCAAGCTGGACGAGTATCAGCCTCTAGAGGACGATGAGAACGTAAACTCGGACGCGGAAGAAGAAGGGGCTGAGGCCATTGTCCAAGATGCGAACGAAGCGCCTGAGCCTGTGGATCCGTCCGCAAACAACGAGGACTATCTAAGGAATAATCTGTCCTTTGGGGAGAGCAACATACTGGACTCGGCTACGAACGGTGTGATGATGGACTGGGAGAGGCCCATCATGGAGCGACATGCCTCTTTACTACTCCCCCGGCCAGGCCTGCGCGTTCTCAATGTCGGCCACGGCATGGGTATCATAGACGATTTCTTCCAGTCTCACAACCCAACCTCCCATCACATCATCGAAGCCCATCCAGACGTGCTTGCCAAGATGAAGGGGCAAGGCTGGATGGACAAGCCCGGCGTTGTGGTTCACGAAGGCCGCTGGCAGGATATTCTCCCTACCCTCGTAGCTGGGGACGAGAACGGCGGAGAGATCCTGTTTGACGCCATCTACTTTGACACGTTTGCTGAGGACTACAAGGCACTGCGGGAATTCTTTCAGGAGTGGGTCATTCAGTTTCTGGATCCCGAGGGGAGGTTTGCTTTCTTCAATGGCATGGGTGCAGATCGACAAGTCTGTTATGATGTTTACAATAAGGTAAGATCAAGCTACGAGGAGCGCATGAACTAGGACTAATCACCGAGGACAGGTCGTCGAGATGGACCTTTTTGAAGCAGGGCTTGATGTCGAGTGGGAAGATCTGCCTGTGCCTGACCTAGCCAGTGAAGGCGAATGGACTGGTGTCCGAAGGCCCTATTGGGCTCTGAAGACGTACAAGCTTCCAACGTGCAAATTTTTAACATGAACACACCAAAGAGCGAACATGACATCGCAGAACTCTATGATGACAATTATGTACGTGCTAAGATGAGCCATATTTCGCCAGTGCTAACCACCTCATAACAGCCACTCAAACTGACAGCGGGTATCACAACTTCGACTCCTCCTGCTCGGCCTTCGCCTTGACTGACTCGTTAAACTTGGCATAATTGACCTTACTCTTCGCCTCCATCCCACTCCACACAAACAGCGGCGCATACAGCACCCCTGAAAACTCCTCACGATGCCTCAACTTCGTCTGCCCATTCCCCGCCTCACTAAGCAGAAACATGTGCCAGCCCGCGAACATGAATTCCGCGCCCAGCTTCGCCGTCCACCCGAACCCGTTCTCGTCGCAGTGGAAGACGGTCATGGTCATGGTGGTGCCTGCGGTGCCTTCCTCGCCCATGGTTACGGAGAGCTTTTGCCCGACGGCGAGGGGGGTGCCGGGCGTGACATCTTGCTGCTCGATCTTTTGCACGAATTTGGACCAGCTGGGGTAGGAGGCGAAGTCGAAGAGGATGCTGCGCACTTTTGAGATGGGCGCATTGATGATGATTTCTTCGTTAATGGTGCGGTTTGCTGGGTGCGATTCTGTGGCCATGTTGGATTGATTTGACGGTCGTCGATGTTCGATCCTGCTGTGGAGGAAGTCGAGGATATTATGTATCGGAGCGACTTTGCTTCCGATAAGCGTGGTCCGTAGATTAACAATCGCGTCTCAGTCGCGATTGTGGATTGGGGCAGATCCCCGCTAGAGGGGCGAGCTCTCATTCGACCTCGGGAGTGTCATCCTTGTCCGAGAGGTCCATATCAGCTTACTGTCATAAGCGCGATGTCAATGAAAAGTGAATACGACTTTGAATTGCATCTAGATGCTTGCTGGACTAGAATTGGCCTCGATGCTAAGTCAAGTAGCAGGTTTCACCGTCATGTGCTCCTGGTCTTGGCATGTCCGCGTTCTCTCTGGCATGCGTTGGATCTGTCTCATGGAGATGTCCAACGGTGGACATTGTTAGGATAAGATGTATTCGAATATGACAGGTCCTTGGAGGACTTCATCTGGTTCCAACAACCACTGCTTATAAGATAATCCACGCTGTCTATACCAACCCCTTTCGTGTGGAATGTAGTGGAGGATAATACAGAAGGTCAGTTCATTGCATGGCTGTCCTTCTTATCCATTGAGCGCTACACCCATCAAAAAATTAGCGCGGCGCGCACAAAGCCTGGTATTTGAGTGGCTCTGCCAGATGTGGTACTGAGGAAGGAACATGTTGCGCTCGCGTGGTGATCCGGGTAAGGCTCGACACGTTCTCACGTGCGTACGGGGGTCGATCAGTGGACAGTGATAATATGAATAGCAAGAGACTATTGCAGATTTGACAAAGGCAGGAACATTGAGGTTCTCAATGATGGGTAGGAATCGCATATCTTGAGCAACGTGATCCTGAGGAGCTACTCGCATTAGAGCGACAGTATAAGAACATGTCTATAACTACCTCGAGGGCCTCGAGTCCTAGGTAGCGCCGGAGCAGCGCTGGGGTAAAGCCTAACCCCGTCTTAGCCCGTATCTAGATAAAGAGGCAGAATCTCCCTCCTAGGGAATTCTACCCCCTTAGCGATTACTACTAATACTAAGAGAGGATATCTATATTTACTATACGACTCTATTACCTTACTTATATTCCTTATATTATAATCGCTCTACCCTCGGCTCTATAGTAGAGCGTATAGGTAAGTATAGTATATACTAAGGAGAGAATAAATAGCTAGAGGAGGCCTTCGCTCTTATCGAGGCAGCGCCGTACTAGAATTAAGATAAAATACCCCTAGTACCGACTAGATACTTAGTACCGTACTACCTATTAAAGAAGAGATAGACTAAGACCTAATTCTAGGTATTAAAGGCGAAGCTATAGCTGCCGCCGCGGCTAAAAAGCGGCTATATACTAGTATTTAGGTAGAGACTAAGGCTTAGGTCCGCGAGGAGTTCGCGAAGCGCCTATAATAAGTAGAAGCGGCGCCGCTCGATAAGCGCCTAGCTGGGATCCTTAGCGGTTTATCTATAAGGACTAGAGGGCCGTAAGAGATACCGCGATACTTAGAGGAGTAGCTCTAGAAGATTAATAAGTACTATAGTAGGTCTATAGAGGAACTTACTCGCTTCCTCTTCCTTATAGAAAACGCGTTTAGCGGTGCTAAGGCGGCCGCTTAGTTTAAGGATTCTAAGGAGGGGAACTTACGTAAGGTTCTCGCCGCCTAGAACCTCTTTAACTAGGAGAGTCCGCTCTTTACTAGGTAGATAAGCTATATCGAGATAGCTAGCGGTATTAGTAATATCTCTTAGGCCGCGTTTAAGGGGTTCCTAGTATAGGAGGTCCGAGGGGACGCGAGTAAGGATATAGCGGTATAATAGTAGTTCTATATTATATACTAGACGCTAGGCTAGCCCTTCCGCGAGTTCGCTAAGTAGCTATAGGTTACCGCTAAGAATAGCGATATCCTAGCTATAAACTAGAATAGTCGCGTAATAGAAGCTCTTAAGATAAAAGTCCGGCTCCCGCTAGCCTCTATATAGGATATATAGAAGAGATAGCTCGCTATAGACTAGAGACTAAAGACGCCCGCTATACTAATCTATAAGATATTAGTAGTCGACTAGCTATACTCTAAGCGGAAGATAGAGCTACCGAAGCTATAGAATAGCCCCTTAACGCCGTATAGCTATAAGCGTAGCGCGACTATATTAGGTAGAGACTAATAAGAACTAAAGAAGTCGGGGTTGCGAAACTATAGTAGAGACGGTTAAGGCCGGGGCTTTTAAGGTTTAACTCTATCGTCGAAGAAGGATAATACTAGGAAACCTAAGAAGAGCGACTAGGTCGATAAGTTAGGCCGCGCGGTATATAGAGAGTACGGCTCGCTAGACTATATATTATATAACTATCTAAAGAACCCGAATAAGAAGGGTATCGGGGCCGTAGCGGAGGCTATGTTAATAGGAAACGGGCCCCTCTAGTAAACTTAGCTATCTACTCGCTAGGGGCGCGTATTTTAAAGGCTAACGGTAATATTTATATCCTTATAGATACTTACTATAAGGGAACGCTGTTATAGAAGCCGATTATAGCGATACTAAATATAGGTTCGCCTACGTAATTTATAAGTCTAGCGCTAGCTAAGAGATAGGGCTTTACCGGCGTCAGAGCGGAGATAGTACTATAGTAGGACTTAAATAGTTAGCCGTTATATTACTTAGGGACGTATAGTATAACGTTATCCTATAAGGACTCTATAAGAGAGTAGCGGACGTTTACCGTACCGGTTACTATTACGAATATTATAGGGTACGACCTACTACTAGGTATCTAGTAGTATCGCTAGGCGCGGCCTATCCTAGACTAGGATAAGCGATAGCTAGGCTTTAGGTACCCTAACGGTAGCGGAGCGGCCGCGGTCGTAAACGTCGAGGTAGTCTCGCTATACCGTATATAGAGATTACTAAACGAGGTATAAAATACTAGGGGAATCCTAGTCTTTATAGTCTACGCGGAGGATTTATAGTAGTCCCCCTATCTCGATATAAATAGATTTATAGTCGGCGGGGTAAGAGGTAAGTCTAGGGTAATTCCTCTAGGGCCCCTAGATTATATTCTACTATAATTCTAGAATCGTAAGTTCTTCGACGACGTAGAGGTAGAAGCGCTACTAGAGTATACCGAGTTCGACTATATAATTAATACGACTAAGGCGGCTCCGCCTTAGGGGCCCCTCTATAGCCTCTTAGAGCCGGAGCTCGCTATACTACGCTCCTACCTAACGGATATACTTAAGAAGAAATAGATTAGCCCTTCTACTAGTCCCGCCGGGGCGCCTATCCTCTTTATACCTAAGTAAAACGGTACTATAAGGATTTACGTCGACTACCGCGGCCTTAATAAGGTTACGTTAAAGAACCGCTATCTAATCCCTTTAATTAACGAGATTTTAGATCGAGTCTTAGGCGCTATAGTTTTCTCTAAGTTTAATTTAAGGGACGCGTACTACTAAGTACGTATTAAGAAGGGCGACGAGTAGAAAATAGTATTCTAGACCCGCTACGGCTACTATAAGTATAATATTATACTATTTAGGCTTACGAATATACTAGCTACCTTCTAGGCCTTTATTAACTATATCCTAAGGGGACTTATCGATATTTATTATATCGTATATTTAGATAATATTCTAATATACTCTATAAGTAAGGAGTAGTATTAGCGTAACGTAGAGCGGGTCCTTAATAGGCTTAAGAAGGCGTATTTATATACGAAACCTTATAAGTATAAGTTCTTCACGTAGAGTATTAATTTCTTAGGGTATATAATTACTATAGAAGAGGTAACGATAGAGAAAAGCTATGTAACCGCTATTAAGAAATAGCCGGAGCCGCGGAACTACCGAGATCTATAGGTCTTCCTTAAGATAACTAACTTCTATCGGAAGTTTATCTCGAAGTACTTTAAGATTACCGTACCTCTAACCGGTCTACTTAAGGGCTCTATAGATAGAAAGAAGTATAAGCCCTTCGCGTAGTAGTAGGAGTAGTAAGAAGCTTTTTAGACCCTTTATAAGGCCTTTACAGCGGCTCCTCTACTACGGTACTTCGATATTAAAAGGAAGCGTTAAATAAAGACTAATACGTTAGGACGCGCGCTAAATATAGTCTTTTTATAGAAGTTCCCCGTAGTAGAGAGCCGCGAAGAATAATTCCCTATAGTCTTTTAGTCTTATAAGTTTACTAACGTCGAGCTTCGATACGATATATATAATTAAGAGCTATTAGCTATTATAGAGGGGTTTAGGTACCTCTAATATTACTACGTTAGCGGGGCAGACCCGGTAGAAATTCTAACCGATTATAATAACCTATAATACTTTTAGACTACTAAGAAGCTTACGCCTTAGTAGGGTCGATAGTCGTAAGAGCTATCGTAGTATAACTTCGAGATTATTTATTACCTTAGAAAAGAAAACCTAGCTAATAGCTTCTCGCGGCGTCTAGACTATATAGAGGACTAGCGTAACGCCGCTATAATAATACTCCTAATACTATAGCGGAAGCTATAGGTTAGCGCGCTTACTCTTAAGGAATAGGCTATTAGGGGCGACTATAAGGAGTCTAGCTCGAGTAGTGTAAGATTGATGATAGAAGTGTGAGATAGCTCCTAGATGTAGGATAATCTCTAGCCTCTTCTTCGGAGGGGCTAGAGATTAGAGTATATCCGGAGATCACGTAATATCTACGTAATACCCCGGCTCCGCGCCGGGTCTACGCTAGATACTCTTATAATTACCTCCTTCTCTATAGCGATATCTATATCGATAATAGATATATAAAACTAATATACTCTAAGCTCTAAATAATAATAGCGAGTAATAATAGTCCCGCTAGCGCCTCGTAGTCGCAGTATAATAGTAGCGATAATATATATTTTAGATCTTATCTAATAATAGTGTTAATAGTAATAATAGGAATTCTATTATAATAGATCTTAGTCTATAGTATAAATATAAAATCTACTAATGCCCCGAGTCTTTAAATCTTTTATATTCTTCTATATTACTACGATATTACGCCTGCTCGTCGTCTTCTTTATACTATTATCTCGCCCGCGCCGCGTATTCGCCGCGCCGATTACTATAGCTCGTACCGGCTCCTATAAGTAACTAATAATAGCGGTATTACGCTATTATCGCGGCCGCGTCTCGCTATCTATCCTGTCTCTACTACCTAAGCGCAGCCGCGCCGCCCCTACTAAGTTATTTAAGGCGTTATACTAGCGCTACGCCTTCTATCTACTAGATCGCGATAACCGCGACGCCTATAATATTATAAATAATTAGCGTTATAGCCGCTGCGCCGGTATCTATAAGGAGTATAAGCTAGTAAGCGCCTACGCTATACCTATACTTCTTAGTACGCTAATTTCCTAGATCCCGTAGAAGTTCGTACTAGTCTTTAATTAGATTATATCCGATTAGGACTATACTGCCGATGATAACGACGACGCTATAGCGGCGCTATACTAGCGCCTCGCCGACGCTAATAAGGGGATACGCCTCTACTAGCGTAACCTCGATCATAGTACTAGTAAGTTAAAGTTAATAAGCCGGGGTAGCGCTAGCGCGTCGCTATTGTAGCCCGAGCTACGTTATATCGCTACGGCCTTAGAGAATATAGTTAATAGCTACTATATAGTAGTAAGTTATATTCGTATCCCCTTCGTTACGCTTACGCTAACTATTACTCTAGAACGGCCTCGAGCCGTTAGATAAGATAGAGGAGGAGGAGAAAGAGGAGGAGGAGAGGGAGGAGGAGGGAGAGGATAGGGGAGATAGGGATAATTTAGAGTAGTCCGGGGTAGCGTATAGGCTATAGGGTAGTTACGCCGTCGTCGCGCGCGCGCCGCGTAAGCGGTACGCCGGACTATATATATTTCTATAAATAATAATTCTATAATAATAAGCAGCCTACGGGTTTTCTACTACTTCTTCTTCCTTATACTACGCCTTCGTAACTTCTTCGCTTCCTATTCGCGTACTAACTTATCGGTATTTATATTTTCTACTAGTACCTATTAGTTATATTCTTTTAGCTAGCCCTTCTATTTAACTATATATTAGACTTCGCCTCGCCTACGCGATAAATCTAGTACTTCCTTAACTTTATATTACTCGTTATTATCGAGTAGTTTTAGTAGAGGTAAAACTTCTTACTCCTCTTCCTGCGTATAATAAGGCTCTATCGCGGAAATATAGAAGATATTATAGATACGCGAGTCGGTAGGGAGGTATACGCGATATACCTATATACCGACTAGTTCCTATACTCTAAATAGTCCTATTATACGTAGCGCTATCTTCTTACTTAGCCCCTATAGGCGGAGGTTCTTCGTAGAGATTAGTACTAGCTAGTCCTTCTTAAATATTATCGGTTAGTATTTCTAGTTATAGTACTTCGCCTACGTTTTAGAAGCGCGTTATAGGCGCTACTATAGGTCCTTACGTAGCTCGTAAATCCTCTAAATACGCTCCTTAGCCGCCGGTACCTTCCCTTTATCGATACTATCCCTAGTATCGAAGTATAATAGTAGGTTATAGCCGAGGACTACGCGGAACGGCGTCGCCGCGAGGTCGTTACGAAATACGTTATTAAATATAAACTCTATAATTAGTAACTTAGAAGCCTATTATTATTAGGTTAAGGAATAGAAGGCTCTAAGGTATTCTTATAAGGTCTAGTTTTAACGCTCTATCTATCTATCTATTTATAGGTAGAAGGCGGTGCTAAGCCGGCGCTTCACCCTCGTATAGAAGTATAGCTCTAACTAGAATTCCGATATAAACCTTAGATCTCGATTAGACACGATTCTATTCGGGAAGCTAAATCGTATAAAGATACTATCGATAAGGATATTAGTAATATTAGCAGCTTTAATTATCTTTTAAATAGGGAAGTATAGAGCTATCTTTAAGTATCTATCGACGATTACGAGGATCGTATTATATACGATACCGCTACGTAAGCTTAGCAGTACCCTACTTATAAAGTCTATTACGATCTCCTCCTACGGCCTTATAGGCTTAGGTAGTAGTTATATCTCGCTATATAGCTTATATCTTTTAACCTTTACCTTTTAGTAGATATTATATAACTTTATATACGCCGCGACGTCGTTACCTATACTTAGCTAATAGTACCGGCGCTTTAATAGCTCGGTTATACGTAAGGTATTAAAATAGCTAGTATATAGGTCGTTATAATATCGCTTTAATAGCTCTTCGCGTACAGCACGTATAGGTAGTATATAGAGGTATTCCTCGTACTTTAGAACCCCGTCGTAGTCGCTCTAATACTTATTTAGGCTACCTTTACTTAGGCGCCCGCGTAACGCTTACGCTTTACTACTACCTCTTTAGGCTATATAGATTAAGTCTTTAATCGCTGCGGTTACTATATCGTATATAGTAATCCCCTCTAGGGCTTCCGCTGCTCGCCTTCGGAGTATAACCGGCTCTTTACTAGCGCGGGATAAACTCTCTACTTAGTCTATAACCGGTTATAGTAGACTTAACTCTTACGTCGTATAGGCGGCGAGTACTCGCTCTACATCTTATAGACCTACTAATAGAACTCTAGTACTAGCCTTATTTAGTTAAATAGCTAGTTTAGCGAATAGTATTAGTAATATCGTGTTCGTAGCTTTCTTATTATAATTATAGTTAGGGCGCCGCGACGGCGTATCAGCTAGGTTTAGCTTACCTATATAATATATAATTATAAAGTTGAAAGCGGATAGAAGTATTACCTATCTTACTTACCTCCCGTTTAGCTATTTTACCTTAGTAAAGCTAACGAGATTACGGTAATCTGTAATTACCTCGATAGCGAAGCGACTACTATCTAGATACTAGCGCTAATACTTAAAAGCCTCGATAATAGTAAGCAGCTCCTAATTATAAACTTTATAGTTCTTCTTAGCGTCTATTATCTTACGACTATAATAAGCTACTAGGTACTATTAACCCGTTTCTATAAGGAGTTATAAGATAATACCGGTAATAGTATACGCTAACGTATTAGTCTTAATACGCGTACGCCTCGACGGCTTAAAGTAAATAAGTATAGGTACGCTTATAAATCTTATAATAAGCTCGCGAAACGCAGTCTCTACGGTATCGCGCTACTTAAAAGGCCCGACCTTTCGACTATTTACGCTACCTTTTAATATACTTATTAGAGGGGCGACTACTCTAGAGTAGGCCTTAATAAACCGCCTATAGAAGTTATAGAAACCTAAGAAGGTTTATAATTTAGGGAATATCGTAGGCCGCGGCTACGTAGTAATAGCTTTAACCTTACGCGGATCTATCGCTACACCCTCGGTAGATACTATATATCTAAGGAACCTAACTTAAGGCTTAAAGAATTAGTATTTCTTAGGGTTATAGAAGAGGCTATACTATTAAAGGCGTTTAAGGACGCTTTTTATATACTCGACGTAGGCTTCGCGACTACGCGAGTAGATAATAATAACGTCTAGGTAGATAATATAGATATAGTCTACTAGCTCGCCTAAGGCCTTATTAATATATAACTAGAAGGTCGTAGGGGTATTCGTAAGTCCGAATAGTATAACTAGATACTCGTAGTAACTATAGCGCGTACGAAACGCCGTCTTCTATTCGTTACTACGCTTAATACGGATATAGTAATAAGCCTACTTTAAGTCTAGTTTAGTAAATACGACTAAGCTACTTAGATAATCGATAATTTCGCTAATTAGCGGTAAGGGGTGTCGGTTCTTAATAGTAACCTAGTTTAGCCTACGGTAGTCGATATAGAGGCGTAGGCTCCTATCTATCTTTAGTATAAATAAGATAGGTGCTCCTATAGGACTAGTACTATCGCAGATCTAGCCGTTCGCCTTCGCCTCGACGATATAGCGCCGGAGCTCTTTAAGCTCGCGCGTACTCTATAGGTAGATACGCCGGAAGGGTAGGTCTATAGTCGTCTCGATTATATATTTAGCTTACTTATAGGGTAGTTAGGTAATAGCTATAATCTCGTTAAATATATCTATATAATCGGTAAACTCGGTAGGGAGTATAGTCTTCGCTACTATAACGCCCTTACCTCCCTCGTCGTTAAGTCCCGTCTTATAGATAACGAAGATATATAGAGTATTCTTAAACGTATTATCTAGTTCGCCGGCGCTAAGTAGGCTAATCTTAGGCGCTTCGTCCCGATACTACTAGCTTTTATTAGCCGTATCTAGAAGGATTTCCTAGGCTATAAGGCTAGGTATCCCTAAGATAAGAGGAGAGCCTATATATTTAAGCGTATATATAATATATACGTAGCGCCGGCGCGTCTCCTTCGAGTCGACAGCTTCCTATAGTACTAGATAAGCTCTATAGTAGAAAGTTATCTTACTATTACCCTAAGTAGGTGCCTTAGGCAGCGCTATATCTACGGTAGCGAGGCGTAGTTATATAGCTAACTTCGGATTAATAATATTAAGCTTAGCGCCCGAATCTAAAGTAGCTATAAGAGGTACTTATACCTCTATAAGGATAACTATACTATCTACCTTAGGTATAGCCTCCCTTACGACGGTATCGCGTAAGCGACTCTCCGTTACTACTAACTTCTATACTAAGACTCTTAAGGTAGAATCTAAGAGCCCCGGCGACCGTTTCCTACTAGTATAGAGTTCGGATAGGAGGGCTTCCCTCCCGAACCCAGCGGCGCGCTGTTATTACGCTTACTATAATACTTATTAGCCTAATAGCCTAGTTTACTATAATTAAAGTAATTACCTAGGTTAGGAGTAGAACTTCTAGGCGTATTCGCCTTCGCACTAGCGTTACTACGCTATTAATTAATACGCGGCGACTAATTACGCTACCGCTTATCCCTACGCTCCTTATAGCTTAAGTTTTAATTCTTACCGGTAGTAGCCGCCCGCTTATATTAAATCTCTATACGTATTACTAGCGAGACGATACCGTCTAGGGTAGTTAGAATATCTTAATAGTTAATAATCTGCTCGCGTAGTTCCGGGAGAAGCTTAGTCTAGTAGTAGCGCCTACGCTATATAGTTATATAAGGCTCATCTAGCTATCCTTCTAGCGTAATTAGGTACTGCTTAAACTACTATACCGTCTAACCTTAGCGCTGCTTTATATCTTCGTATAGCTAGGCCGTATTAAGCTCCCTATTTACTAGGTCTTTAATAAGGTTAAGGAGGAAGGTCTTATATTAGTCCTAAGTATATTCTTCCTACGTCTTAACGGCGTTATTCTAGCTTATCTACGGCGTACTACGAAGCGACTATATAGTCTACGCTATCTTAATCGCGTCGTCGCTAAAGCAGCGCGGCGTTAGACGGAACGCGTTCTCTACGCGCTAATACTATTTATAGTACTCGCGTACGTTCTTACTATAAAACTCTAGAAGCTTTTTAAGTTATAGCTCCGAAGGTCTTAGTTCTTATAGCGCGCCTGCGCTGCGTACGCTTAGCTCTAACTCTTCGCTTAAGCTACGTTCTATACGAGCGATCTTAGCCTCTAGACGACGGAGCTCGTCGGCCTTCTTTAGCTACTTATACCTCTAACGAGCTATATAGAGCCTCTCCTTAAGGAGGACTTTATTAAAGGTAATAGGCGTAGCGCCGGCGTTCTATATACGTAGCTATCGCTCTAGTATTACTTCTTCTAGTTAGCCTACGCGGCTTAGTATAGTCTCGTCGGTACCGGACCGGGTTATCTTCGCGTTATAGTAACGCGACGACGACGATTTAGAAGCGCGTCGAGTACGTATATCGAGCTTATCTTAGACCTCTATCGAGAGGGAGAGATTATAACTATAAGATTAATAATAGAAGTATAAGATAGCTCCTAGATATAGGATAATCTCTAGCCTCTTCTTCGGAGGGGCTAGAGATTAGAGTATATCCGGAGATTACGTGATATCTACGTAATACCCCGGCTCCGCGCCGGGTCTACGCTAGATACTCTTATAAGTAGGTAGAATAGCGTATTAGCCGCCGAGGACTTAGAGTAGGAGGGCCCTTACGAAGATACTATCTACTTCTCGTTAAGGCTCGTTATCGCGGGCGCTACGGTACGAGATTAAGGAAATAGGCCCTTTAAAGAACCCGAGGAGGTGCTATTATTAGTTAAGGCGTACTAAGAGAAGAATCCGTAGGTACTTAAGGAACGCTAGAAGGATTATACCTTCAAGGAGTAAGGGATAATTACCTAACTATAGTTAAAGGACTTAGCGGGCGTTCTTAGGTTCTACGGTAACGCCTACGTCCCTAAGGACCTCTCGCTATAAGTAGAAATCCTCTAGGCGTACTATAATAAGCTAATAATAGGAGGGTACCTTAGTAGTACTAATACTCTATATAATATCTAGCGGAACTTCTTCTAGGCGACGATACGTAAGGACGTATACAAGTACTATAGGGATTACAATATATACTAAAGGTCTAAACCGACGCGGTACCGGCCCTATAGCGAACTTACTTAGCTACTAGTACTACGAGAAGTTATAAAGGAGTTCTCGATAGACTTTATTATAGGACTACCTCCTACTAAGTATCGGGGCTATATAGTAGATATAATCCTCGTCGTTATTAATTATCTCTCTAAGTACGCCTTCTACTTCGCTTATAACTTAGAGATAGATACTAGCGAGCTAGTAGAGCTATAGACGGACCGTCTTAGGGACTTTAGGCCCCTAGACGGTATTATTATAGATAGAGGTTTACTCTTTATAAGCAAGTTCTAGGCTACTTAGTATTACGAGATAAAGATCCGGAGAAGACTCTCTATAGCCTTCTATCTATAGACGGATAGGTAGACCGAACGTATAAATTAGAATCTTAAGTATTACCTATGATACTATATAAATAAGCGTATAGACGACTAGCCTACCTAGCTATCGTCAGCGTAAGTATCGTATAATTATAAGAAGTAGAGTTTAATCGGTTATAGCCCTTTCGAAGCGGTCTTCGGGGTCTACCCTAGAGCCGTAGTAGAGTAGGATATAAGGGATATACCCTAAGATATAGAGCTCGTTTATATATATATAGTAGATTTACGGATCGTAAGAGAGTAATATTAAAAGCTACTCTACGACGCGTGAGTCGAGTAAGTAAAGTACGCGAATAAGCGCCGTTAAGCGTAAGAGTTTAAAGTAGGTAGCTAGGTACTTCTATTAGTAAAGAATATTAAGATAAAGCGCGCTAAAAAGAAGCTTAACTTTAAGTAGCTCGGTCTCTTTATAATTACGGAATATATTAGCTTATAAGCGTATCGACTAGATCTACCTTTATAATATCTAATTTACGATATCTTTTACGTTTCTCTCTTAGAGCTCTATTAATAGCGGCTAGACGCAGAGATGCTACCGCCGCAGGAAATTAAAGGGAACTTAAAGTAGAATATAGAGAAGATCGTTAGATAGCGCGTCACGCGCGATAAGAAAGAGTTTAAAGTCTAATAGGAAGGCTAGGCACCGGCGTATAATAGCTAGGAGCCTAAAAATAACCTTAAAAATACGCAGAAGGCTATACGAGAGTTTTTAAGCTTAGAGAAGCTAAGTAAGAGCGCGAAGAAAACGCGCGGCGCGGCGAAAAAAGATATAGCGCTAAAGAGAAGGCCGGGGTAGCCCTAGAAAAAGAAGTAGTAAATCGTAGAATAGATTTCCTTCTTATAGCCTAAAATTATCTGCTAATAGGCAAATATTAGAAAAATAATAAAATCTATAAATATTAATTCGTTAATTACTATTTTACCGTAATTACGTCCGGCGATAATAAGAACGTATAAAGCTTAGGGACGCTTAGCCGTAGCTATAGATCTAAATTACGCGCCGAAGTAGGTACCCGCCTAAGAACTATACTATATTCTAAAATAGGGGGGGTAACGCGCGTGTATTAACGCGAACGCGAAAGCTACTTACTAGAAACCTATAGATAAGCCGGAGATCTCTTAGAGAAACCGGGGAGAGTCTAGGGATACCTAACCTAGACGTAAGAGTAAGGCTAGTAAGAAGACTAGTTATTATAAGAGCGGTCTACGCTAGATTTAGAGCCCTAGGGTAGGGAGAGTATTAGGGATAGAAGACCTAGGCGTAAGAGAGAGCGCGAATAGAAAGCGAGTTATCTACATAGCGGTCGAGCGAGGGTAAAGATACCGCTTTATAGGGAGGATCCTAGGGAGACCTAAGGGCGATAGAAAAGAGCTACGGAGATCGAAGGATCTCTATCTAGCTATAGGGCGATAGCGGGTTACTATACCGCTAGATAGGGTATTATCTATAACTCTAGGATTTCTTAGAGCGAGCTCGGGGGGCCAGGACGGTAATATTATAACTATAGATAACAAGCGGTAAAGCTAGAGAGTATAGCTACTTCGAATTCTATTAGTATATTTATTTAAATCGATAGTACGTTAGAAAAAACGCGCTTCCCTCCCCTCTTAGCTTCCCTAAGCTAGAGAGGAAGGTAACTCCGCGGGAATAACCCTAGAGCAGGCTCTAAATAGAACTAGAATAGGGTCTTATAGGGCTAGGATTAGAATAGTAGTACTATCTCGCGAAAAGATACGTATTAGAAATATAGGGTATAATAAAATAAGAGAAGAGATTAATTCTTATTAGGCGTAATAGCGCTAGAGCTATATAGGGCTAATAGAAGAAGCTAGGCGCAGAAGTATAAGAGTCTATATAAGGCTAGTAGAAAAGACTATACTATATAAAGGTACTAAAGTATAAGACGCTAGAGTAAAGGCGGCACGACTTAAGACGTTACTATATTATCTAAGTCCTAAGTAAGTTAATACTCAAAGTCCTAGTCCTCCGGTTAAGTATTCTATAAGCTCTCTACCTAACCTAGTATAACGTACTCGTCTCTACTAGCTACCTCTATATTATCTAGATTATACTCGCGAGTATAGGCGTAGATAATATATTTAGGGTTAAGCGGGTCCTTACCGGCGAAGATCGCTTTAATATAGTTTAGCTAGTAGATAGGGCCGATAAGACCGCCGCTAGCCTTAAGAGCGGAGACGATAAGACTATAAGCCTTAGAGAAGACTTTAAGCGGCTAGGCGAAGGTAGTAGCTAGGGCGAGGGTAATACTATAGCTAGAAGAGTTAGTATAAACGGCGATATAGAATAAACGAGTAACTTATATAAAAGCCTAGAGCGCTATCTACTCGTAAAACGCCGTCGCGATAGCCTTAAAATAATAGTAGATAGTAATCGTATTAGCACCCTTTATAAGTAGAACTATACTACTCTCGCTAGAGGAGAAGTAGTAGTTAAGTAAGGCTATAGAGAACTCGGTACGTACGCGTAATATAATCGCGGTACCTTACTAGCGTTTAAGAAGCTAATCGAAAGAGTATTCTCTATTATAAAAAAGACGATAATAAGCGGCGAGCGTATACTCGAGGTTGTTAATAAGCGGCTAAAGTATCGTAGCGGGCTATAAAGTTAGCGAAGTACCTTAGAATAAAGTAGATTAAAATATACTTTAATATACGGCTTACCGGCGCCGGAGTAAGTAGTATACGCCTTCTTAGTACTACGCTTTATATCTCTAAGCTAATACTTACGAAGTAAAATATTATATTTCGTTAAATTACGGCGCGGCTTACGCGGAATCCTCTTAATATAGTACTTATATATCGCTATAAGTAGCGTCTATAAGTAGATACTAGAGATCGAAAGTATTATAGAAGTAGTATTACCCGGCGTCGTAGAGCGTCCGCGATATAAGGGCGTTAATAAATAACTCTACGTATATATAGCGAATAAAAGGTAAAGAAGAAGGAAGTATAGGAGGTATAGAGAGTATTACTAAGCTTCTTAAAGCTAGTAAGGAGGATACTAAAGGGGGCCGGCGTATAAGAAGAGGCTATAGGTATAGAAGATAAAGAGGTTATAGATAAAAAGAAAAGAAGAAATAAAGGTGACGAGAGAAGTCCTTTTATTACCCTAATAAGTAGTCTATACGAGCTTACGCCGGTAATCTAATAACCGACTTAATATAGCGACTTATTATAATAGGCTTATACCGTTACCCGAGGCTAAGCGAGTAACTTATAAGAAGCTATAAATACTAGGCGAGAAAGGTAATAATATATATTATTATTACTAAGATACCTAAAGAATATACTAGAGGGTAAAGAGTATAGGGTAGCTACTGCGAAGGAGAGCGGTAGCGAAGCGATAGTATAGAACTAGGGCCGGCACCGCGGGGAACTATTAGGGATACTAAGGATAGCCTAGGGATTATAGATATAGATATAAGAGAGCTAAAGGGTAAAAGTAAAGCCGTCCTAGTACTAGCTACCGCTAGGGATACGACTAGAGGATAGAGAGTATCCTAAGGAAGCGAGATAGCGGTATAATATATAGGTAGAAGAGAAAGCTATCTATCTAGACTAGGGGCGACGCCGGGCTATAGCCTAGTATCTAGAACTAGTACTAGGGAGATAGTATACTATAGGAAAAGCGTATAGTAACTAGAAGGATTACCGTCGACGTAGTAGTCGATAGAAGATTATAGCCTAAAGCTTTAGGTAGATACTATAATCGTAGGAGCTATAAGAGTATAGCCGGGTACTATAAAGCTAGTAGTTATAAGGCTAGGCGGTAGTTATAGAATTAGGATTACGGGCTTAATACTTTTTCCTATTAGGTTTTTTAATATACTTATCGTAATAATTCTAAGGATAGAATCCCTTTAAAGGGGGGAGTAATATAAGAATATATCTATAACTACCTTAAGGGCCTCGAGTCCTAGATAGCGCCGGAGTAGTACTAGGGTAAAGCTTAACCCCGTCTTAGCCCGTGTCTAGATAGAGAGGTAGAATCTCCCTCCTAGGGAATTCTACCCCCTTAGCGATTACTACTAATACTAAGAGAGGATATCTATATTTACTATACGACTCTATTACCTTGCCTATATTCCTTACAGACAGCCTCTAGCGCCGCAACGGTGGCAGATGGAACCGACGGATGTTGCCCATCGCTTCCGTAGAACCTCGATAATTGAGAACCCCAGAATCGAAAAACGATGCTCGGTTGTCAAAAGGTACGTCCCTCCAATCAGCTCACGGTGATTTGATAGTGCGGCGCTGAGCACCGACGTCAGTCGCTATGATGCCTCGGCTGACTCCCCTCCAGGCCGATAGACCCCGGATCTGGCCTCAGGTCTTGAAGTAGAGGCGACTACCCTCCCTCATCAATCGCTTCATATATCTGTATTAGCATTCTATCGCGGCGTTCTCGTACCGTTAATCCACTCACGTCGTCCACGCGACACATCTGCACCGCACATCTCGCCGAGCGCATTGCTCCACAACCAGCACACGCTACCCGACGCTTTCTCACACCACGTTATTCCAAGATGTCGAAGGCATACACGATCAAGGACGTTGCGGATCACAAGACTGCTGAGGCGGGCATGTGGATCATCATCGACAATGAGGTCTACGATGTCACCGAGTTTGTCAACGAGCACCCAGGTGGACCAAAGATCCTGAAGCGAACTGCTGGCAAGGACGCCACCAAGCCATTCTGGAAGGTATGCTTTTTCACATCGTTGAAAATGGGCGGATGCTAAAGTTGATTGCTGCAGTACCACGGCGACCAAGTCCTCAAGAAGTACGGTCCAAAGCTCAAGATCGGCACTGTTGAGGGAGCCAAGCTATAAATCACATCCTCTGTATGGAGACAAGAATGAAGCAAGCGGCGCCGAAGAGGCTGTCTGCCGCGGGGTTTGGCATTTAATGCTTGCATCGCGATGCATGCACAAGAGTATGGCATCTTTTGGCGCACTCCGAGTGCTGTGTCGGTGGCGCGGCTAAAGCCGAGGAGCGCCGATAATCAGCAGCCTACATTGTAGATATATGGCGCAACTAGATTTGAATGTTGGCGAGTACTCAATGCATATTACATGTTCACAAAGTTCCTACACGTGCCAGAAAGACATTAATGCCTCTCGTGCGTGACAACCTTCAGGTTTTGGTGCCCACGATGAGATCTACAAAGGGGAGACGGCAATATCGATGCATGTTTGAAAGATTGAAATTGATCGAAGCTGCTATAAGGCATGTCTTCTGATATGCATGCTTATCGATGAGGCCATGAGGCCACGCTGCCCAAGCTCGATAAGAGAGCTACCGAAGTTTGCACCATCCCAATGCATGATTGCCCAGCGGGATAAACGCCCGCTAAATACAAAGAAAGTCAATGTCGCCAAACGGACGTAGCATATGTGCATCGCCTCTTGGATCGTTGTAGAAACAAGGAAAAACATGAATCATCAGCCATCTCCTCAGCTAGACTTGCTCTTCAGCAGCTGTGAGTCGAGCTTCTTGAGATCAAACTTGTCGCGCTGCGCTGCGGTCGTGGTCATAGCATTTGGCACGTCCTTAATGACACGGCCAGGACTCTTGCTGCCGGATCGTTGACCAGCAGAATTCTCTCGCGCCTCGATTGGACCGTTGATCAGTGCCGTGATGCTAGGAATGATCTTGCTCGCTGCGTTGTCGCCACTCGAAGCCGGAATGTCTTTGAGCGGTGGTGGCACAGAAAATGGCTTCGAGGCCGCACTTGCAGTGTCTGGTGGTGATGGTGGCTTGTGCTGTGGATAGCCATTTGCGACGGAAGCTGAGCTCGGAGCCGACGGTGGTTGTGTCGAGGCATAAGCACTCTGAGCAGGTGCAGCACCAGTGCCTGGATACCCAGGGATACCCGGGCTTCGCGCAGGTGGCCACCCAGTGGGTGGGGTATGACCACTATGTGATGCTTGCGGGGGTGGTAGTCCGGCTTGTGGGGTTGGTGGTGCTTGATGAGCAAAGTGTGGCAGATGTGGCTGGCCGTACGGGGAGTGCGCGTAGACAGGATGAGGATACGCGTAGTGGTGTGGTGGGGTCGCGGACGGGCTAGGTGGCCACGCGGGTGCACCATACGCAACTGCACCTGGGGGAGGCGGATATCCGGGAGGCCATGGGTGATACGCTACGACCAAGCCTGGGGGAGCGTGTCCCGGGTATGGTCCAGCTGGCATTGGTGGACGACCAATTGGCGTCATGGTTGTCGGTTCGTTGACGGTGTTCTCAGGGTACATGCCCTTTGGAGGTGTGATGTTTCTCAACTGTGGATCTGTCGAGGGGCTCTTCAGTGGAGGCATATGCGAGCGGTTGTAGTAGCTGATCAGGTGCAGGTGTCGTCCGTCTGACGTCGTAATGCTGAAAGACTGCTTCATGAGACCGTCCGGCTTGTAGCGGTATCCATCTGGACCTTCGTCTCCCTCATCCGAATCGCCGGCATTCGAGCCATTCGAGCTCTTTGGTCCGCTAGACTTCGAACGAGCAGCAGCAGCCGCTGCACCTGGCTGGAAACCATTGCTACCACGCTTGCCCTCCATCTCGCGATATGTCAAGAAACTGCCTGACACTCTGCTTGCACTCCATGATTTTCCGTCCGTCCATCTTCTCATGCCAGCTTCTCGCTCATCCCATACGAACACTGAGCCGGACTTGATTTGCGAACGCTCCTTCTCTGATAGTCTGCGCTGTACTCGTGGTAGAAGTCCAAGGCGACAAGCTTCGAAGAGGACTATTGCGTCTTGCGGGGCCCGCACGTGGCCATGATACGTCTCCATTTTGCAGGCAGCCTTGCGTCTCCGCTATGGGCGAAGCGAAGTTTTAAAGGTGATTCTTAGGCGCTTAAAAGCGCAAATATGGATTGTCGTGATCAATCGAGGCTGGAAGAATGATGTTAGCTGGTTGTGCGGTAAGGAAAGTGCTCGAGGCAAATGTTGGCATGAATGAAGAAGTTGCGGCTCAGACAGCGGGCGTGACCACCAACTCCATCCCAGCTTCACTCTAGAAAAATCAAAGACGTACCAAATACACACCGGCACAGCCCAAAACCAGTGATCAGTCTTTCGTTCGGCGGAACAGCCGCAATCGGTGAGGTAATTGCAGGTCGAAGCAAGTGCGCGGGAGTCGAGGCACGCGATCACAGAATTTCGTCGACTTCGATGTCGAGGCTTGGGAATTTGAGGTGCCGTAAGTTGGGAAGGCAGCAAAATGGACGTCCGGAGAGGTTACGCAGGGAACGCCGCCTTTTCTATTAGCAGAAAGACAAGGCGTGCGAGCAGATGATCGGCTGCGCGATGATAATGGGTGACCCACAGCCCAGCTCTGGACTGGACCAAACGCGGAAACGAAAATACAAGCTTAACCATAGACTAAAACTCTAAATGAAGTGCTTGGTTGACAGCCACGCATTGGCCTAGCGCATCATTTCCGTAAGCGTCAACTACCCTAAAGGATCGTGATTACGGAAGGCCTTGGAAAGCCGTCATCACCAAGGCTGAGCACCATTTTCTCTTACATGTTACGAAGCTTGTGCTCACGAAATCGGTCCCACTGTCACTTTGGAGTTGTTTCTTGGAGTTTCTCCACGCTGAGGAGGCCATGAGAACACGTTTCGCTTGACCATGTCACCAAGAAATCTGAGCTTGGTGGCGGCTGTGGAGTCCATGTGCGAGTCGAGGAAAAGGAACATCAACCCACCGTAATTCTGGGCCCTAAGCAAACCAAGCCTTTTGATTCTCGACCCTAGCGAGCCGAACACAAAACACGAGATCAAACAGCCTGCCAAACTTGTGAAGTTCTGGTTAACAAGTCGGAGATTGGTCTAGGCGCTACTGCAAGTTTCTCCTCCTCCCAACACGGCGGATAAGGTTGACCGATACTGTGCCCTTCCATGATTCCATGAGGGCTTCTTTGACGATACTATCTGCCCACTACCTCCTTGTCAGTGATCCTCAGCTGGAATTCAGGCTGCAAAGCACAGCCAGAGCTGATCATCCGGTAGAGTCCGAAGGATCCTCCACAATCAGACGATGAACCACGACGCACGCAACCCGACCAAGACGCCAAGGATGTTAGCGTCTTTCCCACCTCCACATCCTCCATTTTTACAGCTGTTATGCTTAAAATTAGTGCGCGGCCGCATCCTCAGGGTCAGCCCTCCCTACCAACCCACAGGCAACGTTTGATAGCGTTTCGAGCCCTTTTTATGATCTTATGACCATGAACAGATCTTGTGACGGTTGTTTCCGCCATCCTGCTCCTTCATCAACCCTCCATACCCAGCAGCTGGTGCCAATGTTGCACGAACGCAAAGAGTGGATGCCGTGGTGGGATCGGCCAACAGTCTGGCTTGCAGGCCACGCGCATGGCACCTTTTAGCGCATCTTGGCAAGTCTTGGTACTCACTGCTTATCTGCTCAATCGATCGAATTTGCGTAGCGCCAAGCGTCATAAGCGAATTCGACGCGCGAATCATGCTCTTGTCCTCCCGCTTCGGAGGGTCGAGCCCAGCCTGCGAAGACATGCAGGATAAGGGCAAAGCCTTCTGACTCCCTGGACATTTCTTGGTCCTCGTCTGTCGCTTTCACGTTGCCGTACCTCGCAGCGACGTTAGCCCTCCGGAAAGCCGGTACAAAAAGATGCCGCCTTGTTAGGTGCGAAGCACCGTATCTGCATCCACAACTGTGCGCGCACATAGGGCAACGAGCGGGACATCGGACGGCGGCCACAGTGGCCTCCTCTTTTTATCCCACCGAGGATATCTTGCGCTTCATGCTCCGCTCTCGGCGCTGTCGCATGCTGCTGTTACATCTATCGCAGGAAGCAATAATGTCGCGCTAGGCGATTAGATACTGTACAGGCAGTCGACAGGCCAGTCTAAGCGATCGTCGGAAATGCTGCATGGGCTGCTCTGGAGCACGGCATTGTTGCACCACTCACGGGCTTGGTATCGCAATACTTCCAGCTCGCGGATTTCTCCAGGCAAATCCGTATTCAGCTGTCTCAATGGAGCATTATTCTCGTATCATGGAATATTCCCTGCTGTCGTGATTTCATTACGAAAGCATTAACAGCGCTGCCATGTCTCCATAAGAAATACGGTGGCCTGGAGGAGGTGCCGCCGCCGATCCCCGCTCCGCTCCCAAGCGAGCAAACAGAGTGGATTTTAAGGTACGGAAGCCAAGCGCAAATATTGCCCATACGCCGCACTCTCGGGGTGCTTCTTGGTAGTCTTGACTTCTTGTGGTTCGATCTTGGACATTCTTGTCGTTTCATCCCATCCTCAGCTCGAAACCATGATTCGCTGGTCTTCCGGTGCCAGCGAAAGGAAGAAATTTCTGTGTTGAAGACGCGGAGAACGAGCCTGACGAGGTCGCAGCGCTCGATCTGTACCTGTCTCAGGCGGATGGCCTGTTTGGTGGAGCGAGATTGCTGGTGGCTCCTCCACATGTTTCGATGCTTCCGGTTTCTTGGAAGGTCTTCGGCGCGCTTGTATGCAAGCTGGGCCTCACCGGTACCAAGAATGGCGCTTGAGCACATAATGGACTCTTACTACGTAATGACAGCCCTAATGCGAGCAGCTTCCGATGCATGTGCCGGAGGAGACGAAGGAGAGGACGAGTACTAGCGTGTAGCTTCCTGCAATGACGGCTTGTGCTCTAAGGAATACACGATTTGGCCCTCCGTTACTGCGCGCCAATGCTAGCCCTCTAAAGCGGCCTACTTCGTACAGCGAGAATGTGCACGATAGGATCTTCACATGATCGAGAATGTGTGCAGTGCCGCATGTCTTAGTAACCTAAAGTCACCCACTGGAGACGTTTCCGCTTTTCCGGAAATCTCTTGCCAACTCGACTTGACGCACGTTTCCAAGATGTCGCATCCCGAGCAGTAGCTGGGCACGTGGCCAATTCTGTGACGAAAGCGATTGCAGAGCTGAGGATCAGACCATGCTGTCAATGATTGCTACATGAGATATCTTCAGACGGTAAATCTATGTCGAAGCGTGAACACGGCAGTCTGATCTTGCGGGATCTTACTGCTCACCATCTCCAACTATGATACAGCTTCTTGTGTTGGGGATGAAATTAGAAGGTCCTGCGCACTCGACATTCGACCGACTTATTCGATTTTGGCAAACCCCTGCAGCTGTTCATTCCAGGCCGAACGAATCCCACCGCTCCAATACACGCTCCTTGATGTGCTCTGGATAACCATGCTCGAAGTCACAAGTCACCCAGCTCTGTTCGCCTTGATACTCGATCGGCAGCAGACAGTTAGCAACAACTTTACCCCCAGTCAACTTGGTTCCAGGCCCATGGCTCATGTGTGGAACAAGAGGATAAGCCTGAACGTCTTCAAAATGGAACTCATCCATACCAGGCCGACAACGCGTAGAGTACGCCCACATCACGTCCTCAAAGTCGAAAGGGTTGATGTCATCGCCGACCAGAAGCAGCCTATGAATCTGCATGCCGCATTTGTTCCGAAACACCAGGTTGCCGATTTTGTTGCTGAAGTCTGCAGCATTGGTATTCATTGCCTTCAAAGCCTGTCGGTCCACTTGGATCGCTGCCCAGATGACTTGCGATTCGTAGAGGGTGAACACATTCTTAACAGGCAGGCCTTGGTCCTGCAACAATTGCCTGATCTCTGCAGAGGCCAATGTTCCGATCATGGTGTGTGTTTCATCCGGCCCGGTCGCTCTCCCAGGTACCGATATTGGCAGGATTGCATCTCTTCTATGCGTAATCGCCTCTACCTTATACAAAGGCTGCATGGATTCTTCATCGAGGAAGCTGTAGCCATGCATCTCGCCGAAAGGTCCCTCTTTGGCGCGATCGCTGATGGAAATGGTGCCCTCAAGGACGATTTCGCTGTTAGCTGGTACGTATAAGTCATTCGTTTCGCATTTGACCAGCTCCAGCGGTTCACCGCACAGAGATCCTACATATTCTGCCTCAGTCACACCTGCTGGCAACGGCATGCTGGCGGCCATAATGGCGATTGGTGGCGCTCCGAGAGCGATCGCGTAGGGTACATCCTTTCCGGTCTTCTGCCACTGCTCGTAGATCCGGGCAATGTGCTGTGGCTTCGCAAGGTCAGCTATCGTGGATCGAAGAACGATGCAAACGCAATCACCTTCATAATCAATCCTGCCATTCTGTTCTTGTCATGTATCATGGCCCTTGCGATGGACCAATTCGTCCATTGCTCATTCGGGTGCTGAACAATATTGATGCCCATAGTTTGGATGTATTTTCCACCATCAGCCTTGTTCAATTTCGGCACCGGGAGACGAGTCAGATCTACATCATCCGCTTTGATCTTCACCTCTTTGCAGGGACCATCTTCCGCATGAACAGGAGCGATTCCCTTCTTGCCCTTTGCTGAGAGAACACGATCCATGATGTCTTTCAGACCTGCAGTCGGGGAAAGACCCAGATGTCTGGCTAGCCTTCGGTAGCGGAGATTTGGATCGTTGGATAGTCCACCCTGTGCCCCAAGAATTCGGAAAAGGCCATTTTGCGCGCCTTTGACATTATTGAATAAAGGAGCTTTGGCCTTACGTTCGTAGACTCGACGCGTTATTCCAGCGACCTCGAGGTCAGGATCGACTTGCTCAGTGATGTCGGCAAGGTCACCGTCCTTTCGCAAGGCGTCTACAAATAACCGGAAGTCGAGGTGCGCAGCGCTATTCCCTGCGGTCCGCGAGGAGTGTCTGAGTTGTCGCAACGTCGGCGTCGAAACGCGGGACCCTAGAAATGATGCACTAGCACGTGCCCTTGAAGCAGCCATGCTTGCTATTCCTTGCAAGGTTTTCGGCAGCTTAGGACAATAGACACAAGATTTCTTATAAGTTGCGCAGGCTATAAATGATTCTCTTCTCCAATCTGATGACGTGTATTTCACCAGCTCGTGAAGTCTCGTTGAGGTTAAGAGAGTCCCGTGCACTGTGTTGAAGCTGAATAAGAGATGTGTAGTCAAGCTTACAGCATCAATGATCAACCAGCTCTGGCATTTTCAACCGCGATCAACACACGAAATACTATCCATGGTCTCCTCATACTCGCGAGAATGATAATGACTTCCGGCTCCATGTCGGCCGCAATCGCCTTCAACGTCACTGGTTCACAAGAACAGATACCACCCTGTCTGACGAATGCTTAGAAATCGAGATGCGAGATACTGTGCCATGAGATCTGAGCATGAATCGACTGCTGTATAGATCCGACGTACCCTAGTTATAGCCATAGGCCAGATACACATATCGTGGCCAGATGTTCCGAAGCCACGCTCCCACTTCTGAACGTCGAAGCAATCAGCTTGCCGACATGATCGCCTCAAGAACTTCACGCAAAACGTTACGAGCACCACGAAACCTTATCGCAACATGCCTACCATCTAATTCTCACCCACTGGGGCGCTCTACGATCGGAATGCTATCGACACAGGGCGTTGGCGCGCTCAGAAGACGGTCCCGCAGCACGCGCTCTGCTGACTGCGGCACTCGAATATGCGGCAATAACGTCGATAAGGTCGACACGGGATTAAGAAGACGGAGGAAAAGAATCGTTGTCGCAGTAACAGGAGCTACTGGGGCACCCTTGGCTCTTCGGCTTCTAGAGTTCTTGCGCAAGCTCGACATCGAGATTCATCTGATCTTGTCGAAGTGGGGAGCAGCGACGTTGAAGTACGAGTTGCCGGAACCAATAAATACGCCGAAGCATTTGCACTCCCTTGCGGACTACGTCTACTCGCCTCAAGATGTATCTGCCACTTTGTCATCAGGCTCCTTCCGAACAGATGGAATGATCGTTGTACCATGCAGCATGAAGACATTGGCTGCCATTCGCGTCGGGTACGACTCAGATCTAATATCGCGCGCTGCAGGCGTCACTCTCAAGGAGAAGCGCAGACTAGTCCTTGTGGCAAGAGAAACTCCACTGAGCATGATCCACCTAGAGAACATGCTGGGCGTGACGAAAGCTGGAGCTATCGTTTTCCCTCCGGTAATGGCATTTTATACCCAGCCAAAAAGCGTCGACGAAATGGCAGCGCAAAGTGTAAGGCGCATGATCGATGCGCTTGATCTTGGGATCGAAGCAGAAGATGACCATGATGGCTTGACATGGCAAGGATTCGATTGGGACACAAAAGCATGTGCGTCATGAAACACAATGGATTTGCTTGCTGAGCAACGAGAGCGCAAGCTCGATTACATGAGATGATGTACAACAATATAGCCCGCTTCACCACGGCAGCCAATTCTTGACGGACTTGATGTATACCCATAGGTATACAGACAAGTAGTTTGTGACCGTGAACAATGCGAAGATTCCAAGATAAGGCCACGCATCAGATCTCGACACGTTGATGGTCGACAAATACTGTATGATATTAGTGCCTTCTCTCGAGCCAGGATGGCAGGACTTACATCTTGACCAAATGCATATTGACAATAGCCGCAATCACTCGTCGCATTCGGATTCGACAGATAGCCTTGGGACGAAGCCAGCCAGTCTTGAGCATATTGACCACATGTCGAGCCTGGCGCAGGTTGGAAGCGAGTGAGCTCAGATTCTTGACATTCGACTTGAAGACCAGTCAGGACCATCGCGACAATGCCACTGATCCAGTACGTGAATGGCCCAACGTAGTACATAGTGTATGCCCACACGTCTGGCATTAGATACTGGGGCTGCAGAATACCGTTGAAGAACTCGCACATGATGACGAAGAAAGGCATGATCGATGCAGCCATAGAAACGTCGGTACTGCGCAATCATTGTCAGAGCATATTGTAGCACAATTAAAGCTTGACCTACCTCAAGGCGGCAATCCATTGGCCCCAGGATGTGCTGAATAGATGGAACATCATCATCATCAGGAAGGTATATCCTGCTGGTGATCGGAGCGGAAGACCGACCAAAAAGTAGAAGATGACATAGTAGATGACACTGCCTGCGATTGCCCATGGTATCTCCGCAATGATCTGAGAGCTGCTGAATGCAACCCATCCGTAGACTCGACTTGGATATTCTCGACCTTGCCAAATGTTCCGATTGTCGATGAACATCATTGCACATGCGCTAATGAATTCCGGAACAATCATCAGGACCAGGAAGCAGGCGAAGATTCGGTACTGAAGGTCTGCCACTGACTGTCCCACTTGGAGGAAAATCAGGCCAATAAGGAGCGAGTGGAAGAACGAGCAATACAGCCTGGAATAGATGTAGTCGGGTGTCCTCCAGTACTGGGTGAGTGTCCTTATGGTCAGTAGCTTGGTCTGCTGCATCGTCGAGGACGCATAAGTGGTGTGTCTGAACTTGTCGTTGGATGACGAGTTAGTTGTGGGGCGATTCGTGATATCAGCGATTTTGCCGAGAACCGCAGCAGCCTCGTCCGACTGAGACCAGAGTTTGCTCAAGTCTGCTGAACTGTTTGTCGAGTCGCGGGTGGTCACGTCGATCAAGAAGTCTGCCACGTTCTGCTGGGCTTTTGGCTCGATGTTGTGCTTTGCAAAATACTGGATGATTCCGGTCCCGTTGTCGCCAATGTCCCCGCAATAGTATGTTGAGCCGCCGTGGTTTACTGCAAGAACGCGATCGAACTAAAGGCGGTCAGAACCACGATCGTGAGTGGCGCGAATGATACTCACCAGCTCAAATTGCTCCTGGCTAGCTTGGTGGATTGTGCAGATGATGGCCTGCCCGCCGTCGGCGAGTTTTCGAAGTAGTTTCACTACAGAGATTGCGCCCTGACTGTCCAAACCCTTCTCGGCGATCAGCGTTGGTTTATCGGACAGGAAGAGATAGCTTACACTAGTTGGTTCGTCCAGGAACAACAGCAAACTTGGCTTAGCACAGAGTTCGACGCCGATGGTGATCCGCTTCTTCTGCTCGAGGGACAACGATCTGATAAGGACATCTTGGAGCTCGACCATTCCCAGAGTATCGATAATGCTCTCCACATAAGCAAGACGGTCGGCTTTGCTTGTATCTGCTCGCTGTCTCAATAGTGCAGAGAACTCCAGCGCTTCTCGGACCGTGCTCGTCTCTACATGGATGTCCATTTGCTGGCAGTAGCCAATATCTTGCGCGAAAGACGGTCCAATCGCGGCGCTGTCAATCTTCATCTCGCCGGTGACAGTCCCAGAAGCTTGATTCGTGAGGACGCTTAATACTTAACATTCCAGATTAGCCTCTATGCGGTCTCAAAGGATAGGCCACGCTTACATGTAGTTTTGCCTGCCCCAGATGGACCAACGAGCGCGGTCAGTTTGCCAGATTCGCAGTACCCTGAGATCCCATGGAGTAGTTGCTTTTGTCCTTTCTTGTGCGATACGCTATAGTCTAGATTTTTCCAGGTGAAAGCTGGCCTTGGGACAGAGGATTTTACGGACGCGTCAGTGTATGTGGATTGACTGATGGCTGGAGTCTGCTCTGGAGCGTCGTGCAAATTCTCTTCGTCTGAGCTGTGCTTCAGAGCCTGAATCCCTGACGTTTTCGTGTACTCCGCGCCACCATGAACGCGAGCGGTCCAGTCAATGCTTTCGGATAAAAGCATGTTGATGATCAAAAGGCCAAAGAAGAATACAAACAGTATGACGAAGTTACGCCCGACATTCGAGAAGCTGAAGCCGAATTCTTGAGCAATGTAAGCATCTCCGTTCAGAGTGAGCGACCCAGATTCCACTCCACGGTATGCACAACCTTGGAAAGCCGGATTTTGATAATTGGGTCCTTGTGGAACAATGGAGCCCTCAGCGCAGGTGAATTCGCGGCCGTGGAATTCCATTGCCATGATGATTTCGTACGTATAGAGTGCCGGCGTTAAGTACTGGGCTTCAATCAGTCTCAAGACAAGTAAAGCAATAGTCCTGAACTCACAGCGAGCCACCCAAGCCACGGGACTTCTGAGATAAGGCGATCGATGGGTCGCACGTATCCGCCACAGACCATGACTGCTAGAAGCAGAAGTCCGCTGTATCTCAGTGCTATCTCAAGCCTTGATGATGCAGCGGCGAACACTCGGTAGAACATTGTGAAGGCCAATGCGGATAGAGCGATGGCGATGAGATACGTGAAGAATGCTCCAGGCTGTTAAATTGTCAGTTCCAGCCTTTGTATTGCCCATTTGATCGTGTCCCTACCTCCATTCTCATGCCAGCCAGGAAATAAGCTATCAATGAGTATGGTACTGCCATCAAGATAACAGTGATCAGATCGTAAGCGGTCTTGCCGAGCACGTTCGCCGAAGGTCTGACCATTGCATACCTCCGCTGTCGGCTCACAACATCGCGATCGCTAAATGAGCTCTCAAGTTCAGAGATCTGAAACCAAGCGACCAAGACCGCGGAGTAGAACGAGAAGCCGCCTCGACTGTACACTCCAGAGGTATCATTCGGCATATTGTAGAACATGGAGCCCATCAAGAAAGCACACACCACAATGCACAACAACTTCGAGGTGAGCGGCGCGAGATGATTTCGAAGGTGCCAGAATTCTCGCTTGGTGCAGAGCACAGCTTGTCGGAAATACGAGGTTGTGTACGAGGAGCGGCTGGAGACATATCGTGATTTGGACTCCTCGAAGCGATCGCGGAACTCTGCAAGAGTGGATCCAGAGTGCGTAGAGGATCCGGACGATCCATTCGGCCTGAATTCGGATTCGTACTGATCGACCTCGCGTTGCACCTGGCGAAAGGACTGACTTTGTCGGAATGCGCTTTCGAGGTTGAGAGCACCTTTCGGTACTTGCGGATCTAGAATTGCTGGCATGCCCTCCGGGCTGCCAGATGAGATGGTAGTCAGGAAGTCGCTCATGGTCTGACGTGGGAGACGATGATAACCGAGGGCATTGAAGTACGACTCAGCTTCGGACGCCGGGCCCTGATACAGCATCCTGCCTTCCCCGATCAAAAGAATCTTGTCCATCAGGTCGTAAACGGCGTCCGATGCCTGGTAGATGGAGACTATGGTGGCTCGTTCGCAAGCGTCGGTCAGGATACGTAGTGATCGAATGTAGTCAAGGGCCGAGGACGCGTCCAAGCCTCGAGTAGATCCATCCCAGGCATTGATTGAAGAATTTGACGAGAGCGATTCGAGGATCGATACTCGCTTTCGCTCACCACCAGACACGCCACGAATGTACTCATTGCCGACTATTGTGTCCATGACATGAGACATGCCAAAGGCACGAGCAAAGACCTCGATGAAACGCGGGATCTCATATCGCCATCGCTTTGCAGTGTTGTTCTGCAGCGCGAATTCAAGAGTCTGACGTACGGTCAAGTTTGGAAGGTGAACATCGTCCTCGGGAACATAGACCACTGAGCTTCGGTAGCTCTTAGAAATCTCCTGTGGTGAGAGACCTGAATAGTCGAGATCGCCGTCAATGTGTAGGAATGATGAGTGGTCATTGGCAATGGTGCGAAGGAATGTGCTGCAGCCGGAGCCGGGATTGCCCAAAACTCTATGTCGAGATCAGTACTGCCAATTCGTACAGATGTGATAAAGACTCACAGCATCATCTCGCCATTTCTTACCACGCCCGAGAAGTCTCTAATCAAGGCTCGCTCATCAGCTGCGCTTCTGTGATGCAGCCCTTTTTTCAAGGTGGTTTCGTAGATGTCCTGCATAGTCAAAGTTCGCCAGACAGCATGGCCCAATGTCTTGACAGAACTTGAACCCAATGACCGCCCATAGGTCGTCACGTTCTTAAAACACACACTCAGCGGCAGTGCTTGTGGCCCGGCAGGATCATCTGTTCGAACGTACTTCTCTAGATCTGCTAGAGGCGAGCCTGGCTGAACCACTCCTGGATGAGTGGAATGGTTCGTCACGACTTGATGAATTTCTGCGATCTCTGGCTCCGATGTGATAAAGACATGCTGTTCTTGGTCTCTCTCCGACTCGCTTTTGTGGCCGACATCCTGATGGAAGGATGACAACCTCGGAGGGAAGTAGAAAGGCATCTTTTGAGTGATCAACAGAATGATGATGGTCGACAGAGTGCTTCATTGTGTGGATGGTTACTATTTTATATCAATAATTGCTGTACGCCTTCCGATTATTCCTTGATGTGGAGCATGTTGCTGCATGTTGCCCAAAATTGGCAACGTGCAAGCGGAGAATCAACGCTAAATCCATTGTATATAATAAACAAGGCAATGGACTTGTTGGTAGCGGTGTCCGTGGAAAGCGATTGCAAAATTATTGCACGTGTGCGAGGGAATACTGTTGAGAATTCGTACGGGGCTCGCGCTCAGAATGACGAAAGTGGAGACTCAAGAAGAGGCTAGCCTGAATAGGTAGCCAAGACGCAATTTTACGTACCTTGGATCTCTCTGAGTCTTGCCTCTCGTGATTGACCTTCTTCTGACTCTTCTGCTGCGGAGGTTCCAGGCAGCTTTCAAGTCAACTGTTCCCTTCTTCATGTTGACTTTGGCGCGAACTCAGCCTTGGCTTTGACCTCTGTGGTAGTCATTGCGCACGCGCTACCACGCCTAATAGTCCGTGTATGCCCACCACGAATCGGGAGAAGTGCTGGAATTGCAGACGGCGCCGTCTCAAGTGCGACGGGGAGAGACCGCATTGCAAGAAGTGCGCCAGCAATGGAACGCAGTGTCTTGGTTATGGCGCAGTCTTTCAATGGGTCGGTGGGATGGCTTCCCGGGGCAATCTGAGACCGGAGAATTTTGAAAGGCAAAAACCTGCTCCTCTCGTGAGACCTGAAGTCCCAGCTCATGGAGGTGGAATTCACAGAAGATGTCAAGATGTAGTTGCAGGACATGTGTACTCTTCCCCGTCCAGCCAGTCCGAGGACAGTACACAACCCGATGACAGTCCGACAAGCTTGGAGCAGGCGCTCAACGTCACCAGAAACGATCAGGCCCTCGTACTATGCCGGCCCTTGTTAGATTCTCTATACCAAGACATGACCTATGATGAAAGGTTCTTCGTTCAGCATTACGAGCGCCGCCTATGTCCACTTCTCGTGCTTTGGGACACCAACCGCAATCCATATCGAAGCATACTACCTCTCATCGGAACATCAGAAGTTGTCAAAAGCGCATTGATCACTGCTTCAGTATGTCATTTCGCAAATGGTCACCTTGGAACACCTTTCATCTCCGCAATCATGAAGCAAGGCTACAAGAAAGACTCGAGGGAACTCTCCACATGGAAGCTTCGTGCTTCTGCAGCGCCCTTGCTGAAAACATACTTCGGGGTCAAACAAAGATCCTTGAGACTCCTGGCTCGCGCCATGGAAAATCCAGCAGAAAGAGCAGACATCTCGACCTTTGTTGCCATAATGCTTCAGCTGATGGTCGAGTTTCTGGAGACGGGTGCTGGTGCGTGGAGCGTCCATCTCGAAGGTGCAAAGAAATTGATCGAGGCCGGAGTCAGCACCAGCAAAGCATTCGCAGCAAGTGAGACGGAGGGCATAGTGAAGAGCGTTACAGAGTTCGATGCTCTTGGAGGCACTTTCCTGTATCCGGGTGTCTTGACTCAGCAAAGCATGATGCTAAGGGCGCCGGAGGACAAAGATGAAGTGCTCGATCGATCGATTGTCGGATGTCCTGTGGAAATCATGCGAGCAATTGGGGCCGTGTCCTCTATGCGCCAGACCGATACTGTGCAATCAGCTTCAAATATCCGTGCGCTTCAAGACAAGTTGCTCCACATCCAGAGCTTCAGCGCAAAGGATTGGGCGGTCAAGGTCGGACGTCCTTACTTGACGACGACTCCGAACGCACTCGATACACTTTTCGAAATTGGTCGGATCTGGCAGGGAGCAGGTTTGCTCTACACAACTCGAGTGCTGTCGACATTGACCTCGATGCCCGGACCTGTTTCGATGGACGCTACTCGACTGAAGACGCAGATCGCTCGCTTCGACACTGATATGGAAGTTCTCAAGTGTTTGCTCTGGCCAATATTCATTGTTGGTGCTGAGAGCGATTTGACAAACGAGCGTGAGTGGGCGCTGTCAACGCTGGACCGGATCTGGTTATACAACAGCTGTGCAAACTCGAAGAATTCTTTGTTTGTTCTTGAAGGAATCTGGGCAAAGAAAGACGCATCGCGAATGCATGAGGACAGCGAATATGGACATAACTTTGATTGGATCTCTGAGCTCTCTCTCTTGGACGAGCGATGGATGCTGTTCTAGGAGCGCCGATACCCGATCAGGCTCGTCGCATCGAATCCACGAATCATTTCTGTTTCTGTGCACCTTCAGCTTTTGAGTCTGGTTTCGCTGCCGATCGTCTTGATTGAAAGACTTGATAGCAGTGCATCAGATAGTCACGTTCTGCTAGCAACCTGCGATTGAGTCAGCGCGTGATTATTGCGGCAAATGGAGCCATCGACTGACATGATGACTGCAAAGATCGCAGATGGTGCACTTAGAGCTGCCAGTCGTGACAGTAATCCCATGTCTTTGGTTTTTGGTTTCATCGCAGGTAGAACGGCTGCTGTCAGGACACCGGCAGTGGTGCTGATCGTGCTCGGTAAGGTAGCAGCGAAGTCAAATTTCTATCCTCGTCAGCATGACAGCCCGCGTTTGAGGACAGATGAAGACCGACGTACCTGCTGGTGCTTTGTGTAGTACTCATTGATGAACCTTGTGTTGTACACGATTCTCAGTCCCATGTTGACACAATTGGCATATACCAGGCCAACTGCACCCATTTGCATATACTGCAGGAAGAACCATGCTGCACCTGAAAATGCTCCAAAGAAGAGACCCATGGAAAGCGACTGGGAACCCAATTCAATGTTCGAGGCAACTGCGGCCACGAAAGCTTCAGTCAAACCATTAATCGCAAGGAAAGGAATGTAATAGCAATAGACGGAAAGAACATTGCTGGCCTCGGTGTCTGCCCATCGTGCGCCGGCGACGAGGCGAAGGAGCTCTGGCGCAAGAGCAGGGCCAATGGCGATTGCGACCAAACCGATAAGATTGTACAGCTTCAGCACCATCCGCAGCAGGCGTTTTGCTTCAGCCAGACCCGTCGAAGTGGGATTGCCTGTGTTGACGTCGGGTGCACAAAGGCTGGCAAGCAGGTTTCGGCTGCTCTCCTCGATTGGTTGGAAAAGCATGCGTGCAATGAGACCGCCGTAGTTCGACGCCAGTGCATAGGCGCCTTGGTCGCTGAGTGAAGCGAGTGTGGTGATCAGAATCGAGTCGCCTTGTGTTAGAATATACTTGAAGCTATCCTGAATCCACAGACTGAGTGTCAGCTTGCTGAGTGCTGCAGAGAAAAGGCCAAGTATGTAATGATCGTCATTGCTGCACAAGGTCAGTGAGTTCTCTTACTTCGGAATATAAACTCACGTGGATGCAATCCGCTGAGGAAGCAGAGAAGATTTGTCCTCCACTGTGACGAACCACATTCGAATTGTGTATGAGATGAAGCGAATGACGCCATAAGTCGATTCTCCTATGGCAGAGGGGAGGACACCAAGGTTTCGTCCAGTCTTTGAGCCATACACTGCAACTCCGCATGTTACAAAGCACTTGAGGACTGTAGCGATTCCTTCTGCTGAAGCTCGAATACCGAAAAGCAGTTTTTGCTGGGCGGCCACGAATGCAGGTTCTGTGAAGAGCTGTACAATACAGCTGATCGCATATATGAGAAGGGACACCTTGAAGTATGGTGTCTCAGGCACGTCCGACCGCAGGTACAGCTTTGCCAGGATGAATGAGAGTGGAATTCCGATCAGGATGGAAACGTATGCCATATTGACGACGGCATCGGTACGGTCTGGCCGCCGCTGGACCGCGACTCTGATGCTCTCGCGTGAAAAGTAAAGGACTGTGATCGTGTAAAGAGCGAGTTGCGATTCTAGCCCCAGCAATTCTGGTGATACATAGCGGAGCAGGACTTGGTTCACAATGAACGTGAGTGCCCGCGTGGCCACTTGGAGGAGAATGAGCAACGATGCTCCTTTGGCCGAGGTTGCGAGAGCGGACATGATGCCTTGGAACAGAGAAACAGTTCCGCCAGCCTCAAATTTGGCGGCCTCCTGTGTATGCCTTATGAGATAAGAGGCTTTCTAGACGTAGCACAGATTACATAAGCAGTCGCACAGCTAAGCTAAAGGCCCATGAGTCGCCCAGATCGAGCAGAGACGGAAGCAAGGTTCCCAAAAGAAGTACCTTCAAAATGACAAAAATATTGACTTTATATTTGTATCAATGAGAGTCGTGCTTCAACAATCGGGCCAATGGCTCAGTACCACTTCGGGCTTGTGGTTTAGTGGTATAATACTCCCTTAGCATGGGAGTGGTCCCGGGTTCGATTCCCGGCGAGGTAAGCAGGAATCTGAGCTCTTCAGAGTATTCTAGAGTCTAACAATCATCAGTCCACGTCGATTCCTGACCAGATCAGACGGTTAAAGTCCGTTCTCCTTTTTTGCCCTTTCCAAGGCCACCACCATACTATTTGCAGTCTACAGAGCAGTCTGCATCAGTCGGAGCCATGTAGACTACTATGAGTCTGCTCTAGGATGCAAGAATAGTCTTTTGTTCTGACGAGTGTATTGAGTACATGTCTTGTCTGTCGAGCTTGATTGTACACATTGCACGCCGTCTCCTACAAGGTTTTACAGCACGAACAGACGAAGCAATCATTAATGAAGGCTTTTATCAGATATGTCCGCCCTTTCATTATGTCCTGATCGACTTATCACAATTTTGATCTTCGGTTTGTGTGGATTCTCTGGCGCCTGCCTGTTACGGTTAGCGGCATCTCCAAACGTGGGGCCACGCGATGGGCCCACCACGTGTGCGGCACTATCCGTAAGAAAGCAGCAAACTGGAAGGAGCACGCGTCACACTTGCATTGAGAACAACTCGAAAGAACCATCTACGGTCAATGTGTTCTTGACCTCCCAACAACGCATTCGTATCTTTATCGCAGACATGTTAAGGAACGGGGGGCCACAACGAGATCGCAAATGCTCTATCAGCTCGCTAACAATGACTAGGATATTCGTAGCATAGTGATCATTCTCCTGGCCCTCAGTTCTTTGGCACGCGGCTCTCCCGGTGCTCTTCATCTACCCAGTCCTTCTGAATACCTTCGATATCGCCCTTGCTGAGCTCCTGCTGTATGACCTGTAGATGCTCTGGGATCTGAAATGCGGACGAACTTATTGTGCTACAACTCATCAATCCTGCCACACGGGAGACAGACCGGTCCAGATCATGTGCAGACTCAAAACCTTGGAGCAGCGACACCGTCTTGGAGGACTCGGGACAGCCGGACACAGGGCCAAGCCACTCGCAGGATCTTGTTATGACTTGTATATGCGCAGCTTTTGCCCCCCCCGGAGTATGCTCACTGTCGGCCTTGCATGCTGACGACTTCTGCAGATGCGCTCCATGATCTCTCTGCGTCTTGTACATTGCTGAGCAGTGCGACGCCACACATAGAATGCTTGGAGGCCAATATTCGGAGAAATTGAGGAGGCAGTCGTAACGTTCGACCGTCTTCCGCTTGGACTGCATGCCACAGAGAAAACAACATCGCATGTCCTGAGCCATCTTTGCGATAATCTCCACGCCATGGCTCAACGAATCTTCCATGGCGTCAAAGCGGCGGTCGCATCCAGGTGCTTCGGTGCACAGGATTTGACCATGACTCGCGAAAAGCACTGTGGATTCGTGGACATTGTGATATGTCACAGGCCCTGCTTGCAAAGCTGGTCGGTAGATGGTCACAATCTTGCCTTTTCGACTTAGAGAGCATCGCCGCAATGCGATCGCGACAAGCATCAGATTGCTCCAGCACTCGTGCCGTTGACGTCTTTGCTTTCTCCAGGTCGCGATCGAGGGGCTCACTAACCGTAACTTGGATGTACGAAGCACGGTCGACTTTGGCCAGCTGGTTGACACCAATCTCACACCGGTATGCAGCTGAAGTCAGCGCTGGGTTCCACTGCTTCAATCCCAGCGCTTCGCTTGTCCGTATCACCACCTGTGCACTGCTTTCCGTTAGCCACACCAATCCTTCTCGTGGAAGGAGTAGAATATGCATGCCACTGTTGTAGACAATTCTCGCCCAAAATCCGATCTGCTACTGCAAGCTTGGACATGCAAGTGTGGCCAAGAGCTCGCACGACGGGACAGCAACCCACGTCTAGGGAGAACTTGCATGCTCAGTCCGCTGCTGACGATCGAAAGATCCCATCGCAAATGTCGTGGAATTAATTCATTCCCGTTCTGATGGCGGCACAACGGGATCATGAAAGGCATCGAGTGCATACGCGCGCTATGACCTCGACATTGCTACCTGTTGCATCCCATTTGCATGTACCAGTTCAGCACGATGAGACGCGTTGCACCAGGAGCGTAGCAAACATCGGTTCGAATCCGAAGTGGCTGTTCCATAATATTGTGCTCTGAGATCCCAATGCTACTGCTGCGATCCGACGAATCGTCGGCCGTTTCTTCGTCGTTTTGAAGTCTTGAACACATTGAGATCGCCATGTCGAATAGCGCCACTGCATTTTGAGATGAATGACAGCGCATCTCAATGATCAGGATGCTGACAAACTTGACATTGGTCTCCGAGGAGGTCTGCCGCGCTTTATGCCATCTGAGTCTCCAATCTCGCCAGTGACATCAAGGCCAAGGTCAAATGCCGAGATGATCAAATGGCCAACTCCGACTGGGGCAAGCATGCCCTTGGTCGAGTGAGTACAATTCAGATCTGGCATATGATCGCAAAATTAATCCTGTACACAGAACAATCTGCTATCCAATGGCACGCTGGGCGCCCTTGAGTTGTCTCTCCTACGCTCATGGTCTGGTGCGCCCTCTCCTCTCGAAAATCGCTACCTCGTCATCATCTCCAAATTGCCGAAGACCATGCTGGATGAGAATGGCCAGCGAAATCCTCCTGTCTCCGCGCGCTCGATCATGATCAGATTGAGCGGTCTTCGCACCGCCGCTGCTGCGCATGAGCGAGCAGCTCAGAACAACGCAGAAGTGCAGAGCAGTGGCGAGCAGCCAACTCGCATGGCACTAGACTTTCCTTGCCAGCTCTTGACCAAGCTGATGGTTCAAAAGTTAGGTTTGGAGACGCTGGCGGATGGCGTGGAGAGAAAGATCCCGGTCGCCTGGCAGAACCCGCTCACATACTTTGGGGACCGCTCTGCTCTGTGCCGTTTGCGCACTCCATCGGAAATGGACCTCGTGCTGCAGGAGCTGAGAAAGCTCCACATGGTCGAGGCGAAGCACGACCGCATATTCCTCCATCTTGTTGAGAATACCGATGCTATCGGGGATGACTGTCAGCGTATGCTGGACGATGAGAGGTCGCTTGCGACGCCAGTTCGGGCGAGCACGCGGGCTACGGTCGAGGGCAAGGAAGAGGCGAAGAAACGTGGGGCGAGTACTCCTGGCGGAAGTGGAAGAGGCGGCAAGCGGCAGAAGACATTCCCGCAGTCGCCACCAAGTACTGCATGAATCATGGAGTAGAGCCGGCTTTTGTGCGTTGAGGCGTGGAGAGATGATGGACTTCGATGCTTGTCGTGTTCTGCGGCCTGTTCAAAATGAACTTTGGATATCGGATCTTGTTCTTAAGCTATAGAGGCTATGTCGAGGCCTAAGGGAATTAGTAATACCGTATTTTATATCCTCAAGAAATGCATGTCTTACTGCCATGTCCCTGGGAACAAACGCACAAAGCGTCCACTGATCGCAACTTCATGAGATGTGTTGAGCTGTGTCAAGTAGAGCTGTATATTCTCTTAAGAGAACGTAGTTGCTCAGTAGTCCTGCATGCCCAAGATCGCAACAATACGCTGTAAATAATCAGTCTCATGTCACCCCCAAAGAGGTTTCGCCGAACAGTCACGTGATTAGCTTTACTTCTTGCACGTGGACTTTGGGAAATGCTGAGGTTGTCATTGATCTCATGCAACAGGTAATTAGGACAGGGAAACACATTTTGAGCACAAGATTATTGCAAGTGCAGACGAAGTAAGACAGCATATCATTCTCAAACAGTTCTATGATCAGCAAGGAAGAAGATGCAGGAATCTGCCAGCGGCACGGCTATTCTCCTTAACATAAAGTCTACTGCTTCGTCTTTCGTCCGCGAGGCTGCTTCGTTGGTGGTGCAGGCTCGTCGTCTACATCGTCCCATGCTTCATCCTCGGCGTCTGCAATCCCCATCTCAGCCTCCAGAGAACCCAAATCCTCCTCACCCAGCTGATCTAGACCTACAAGGTTCGTCTTCAACCGATCGGGCACTTTTATTAAGTCCAGAAAGCTCTCATCGATGTTGAGAACATCAGCAAACCTGGCGAGAGCCTCCGAGAAGCTATGCGACATCTTGTGCCTCCTTAGCTTCTTAGCTGCCTCAAACTCTTCGCCGTAGTCGTCACATGCGTATAGGCCAGCCTCATTCTTTGCTTTGACCTTCTTCGCCCAGCCTCTTATGTTGGCTTCAGGTTAATAGCACTTTTTGGATCCTCGCCAGTGCTTCTGCCGCAATCGCTTGATGCGAAGCATCTTTGTGCATTCAGATCCGCCACATGGAATCGTCGGTGGGCACTGCTTGCCAATGTGGTCTCGATACTTCTCGCGATCCTGGTTCTTCTTGCTGGACAAGTCGGCTCCACAAAGCCAGCAAATCCGCTTGTCCTTCGGCATGCAAGCTATGATCTCGATGCAATGGTCGATCAGCTCTTCCGATTCCTCGAACTCCAGTTCCCAGTGCTCATGTTCCATACAGGGGATCTTGCCACCCTTTTCGGAGACCCACGGCACGGCAAACTCTGCATACTTATGCTTGTGGCTGCCTGAGGTGGCGGATTTGCCGCTTATGATGATGGTACCTTCACCTCGCCGGGTGACAGGACCGCCAGGCTTCTCTAAGGGGGTTTGGAGGTCCTGGATCTTTTTGGAGCAAGCGCCATCGAGGAGTTTGTCCCGCGATTCCTTGAGCTTCTGCGGATCGGATGCCTTCGAGATTGCGGCTGTGAACGATTCGTGCTCCGTTGTGACTTCGATGACGGATTGAACGTCCACTTCAGCCAGCTTCTGGGGCTGCAGTGTGTACACTATGGGGATCCAGCGGCGACAGGGGTTGCGCTTCCGAAGGCCAAGTTTCAGGTTCGACAGCACAGATGCGCGCGGGCTTGGGAAGTCAGCAAGTATGAATAGCGGCAACAACGATTTACTTACACCGCCTTGTTCAGTCCAATTCGCGCCCAGATCTCCAGCTGATTGAAAATGAACTGACTGCTGCCACTGTCACCCTCCTTCTTGTGCTTAATCATGGCTCCTATCGCGGTTACGTATTCCTGGATGGAGTACTCAATCATTGCCTCGTTGAACATAGTGCAGAGGCTTAGATCCATCTCAGGAATCTTGTTAGCAACGTAGATGCAGAAGGGTTGCGATCCTCACCTTGATCAAACATGCCTGGGAGAATGAGCAAACTTCATGGAGAGTCGTGTCGAATTTACGATGCTGCAAGGCGATGATGCTGCAAGGCGATGATGCTGCAAGGCGATGATGCTGCAAGGCGATGATGCTGCAAGGCGACGAACTTTGTCTTGCCGTGATCTGAGGACTGCGCAGTGTGAGACCATCTTCACCTAGGTGCTGGAGTGCTGGGGTACCATAACCTATTGAATATGTCGTCAGGAAATCAGCAAACGTTTGATACATTCTACGATCTTATCGTTCATGTACTGCTTTGCGCAACAGCGTGGATGTGGGAAGTTGGGATCTTAAAAGATCCTGGATGCCTACTCAGATAAGTTGATAAGGTTGGATACGTTGTGGGATCCCGTTCGACAGGTGTGTTCTGCGCCATTTGCTCAATTGAAGGCGCAAAATGCACGCGTGGAGTCCAAACGTGATCGGAACGGAGATTGGTCTTCTTTGTCTGTATTGTACTGTGATATAATTCTCAGCACATCTGCAATATGTGACAAGAGCTCGTAAGCATCTGCCTGTCCCTGGCAGCTATGCTCGGCTTTAGTAGTAGTTCGATGCCTCAATTTCACCACGACATCTTCACTTCTGCTTCTCTCATGGGCCTTGTGTCCATGGTATTCTCCTCTTCAACCACCCTTTCTGACCACGTTCGGCACCGGCGCTCTCGCAGGTGGTCCGCCTGGACCGTTGCCCACAGGCGTAGCAGTGCCAGACGCTCGTCCCTTCTTCTTATCCCAGAATCCGCCCGCGATCTTCTTCGCTTGCTCCAGTGCTGGTTGATATCGTGATGGTGCCTTCATGTTCTCCAGCTGATACGGCGGCTCGATGATGACGGTCTCATTGACGATGATTTGTTGGCCGTTCCAGCGTGATCGGAGACTGTGAAAGAGAATCAGCATTGCCCTTCAGACCAGCAGACATAACACGAGTAAATGAGTGAGCGTACATCCTATTCATGTGATCGAATAGCTCTTGCGCCTCCTTTGAAACACCCTTGCCGATGTTGGCCTCTGCATTCTTCGCTTCTGCCACAGCCTTCGCCTCCCGTGCCTTCAGCGCATCAACATCGACCTTGCCGATTGGCTCCTCTTGCGCATCCGTGCCTAGCGACAGCAGCTTGAAGTTGCTAATCTGGCTGACGGGTATGATGTGGAAGTTGCCCGTCGATTGTGGCTCGCGGACGGCTATGAGATCGAGAGAGGCATCGTGGGCGTAAAGGGTGCCCTCAATGGTGTGTGATTGGAGTGTCGTCGCGATGCGGATGCTGTTGTCTGCTGCTCAGAGAGGTGTAGAGGGCATTTGTGCTGGGGAGAACTTACGTGCCGCCAATGGCTTTGCTCAGGTCGGCTTGAGATGGCTGCGCGCCTTTGGTTGGAGCCGTCTTGTTGCCCGAAGCAGGCTGACGCTTCGTGTCCGCCATGTATGTGATAGCAGTGGTGATGCAGAAGTGTTATGTCACACTCCTGCTCAATGCGCCAAAGTACGCTGCTCAGCAACGGCTGTTACAGCTCGCTGCCGTTGGAAGTATGTCGACTCCTTCTTCGTAGACGCCAATGCAGACCCCCTTCTTCGCAAGCACCTATCTCAAGGTTCCCGCTCCAGGCTCTTCTCAGCTCAATCAACGTCGCACATAAATGTTTGCTCGCAAGCGTATTACTCCTCCGCGCGAAAGTACGGCGAAACGGCGCACGTGCTAGAAATGAATGACGAGAAAGACTGGAATAAACCCGACAAAGCTTACTCCCTCAAACAATTACAACGATAAGAAAGAAAGGGTGTGAGCGCTTGTACTTTGCAGATGTACAAGCTTTTGGGTGCTGTGGTCGAGGACGAGCTTGTGCATGCCCGCACTGGCTGATGTGGTTGCAGGAGAGGGTGGTCCGTGCGGGTTCACTTTGTGGCGCGTACATGGGGATCTGTTCCCGCATGATGGCACGTCTTCACTTTCATTATCATCATGAATTCACAACGGCACTGGTCTGAACTCTCAAGCGCTCGACAACGCGTTACTTGACTTGCGCCTTGATTATGGCTAATGCGAAGCTTCAAACAGAATCAACCTTCCCTTCCTCATCATCAACCATTGTTCCCATCGATCCATTGCGCTCACTAGCAGGAACATATGGATTCGCATGACCGATACGCTCAGGAACCAATCCACTATAACCAGGTCTCTTCCACCCTCTCGCCAATTGCTTCTCGTAGGAGAGCTGGCGCAGCAGGTCAGACTCAATAGGCGTCAAGCGGAGCTATAATGACTATCAGCACGAACTCGTCAATGGCTATGACGGACGCAAAACGTACGTATAATTCGATAGCGATCGTGTGTAATACGAGAGCGATCCATCCTGCGGTACCGAAGGGAATGGCCAGAGAAGCCGAGGTCTCCATTGGATTGTCGCCCATGAAGTTGGCTGTCACGATGACACGCGCGTCTGGGTTTGAGCCGCTGTAGAACGCCTCACAGCCTGGGTAGTACGTCAAGGTATCATTCTGTCCAAGAGCGAAGTCGATCTGGGCGCAAGGTCGTGTTGTAAACCTGGTCACCACATCAGCGTCTACTATCATGGAGCATCGGGCCGTACTTACCAATTCCTTTGCGCACTAATGATCTGTGCAGCAATGATTATGATGATTCTGATCGTAATGATGGTAGCAAACCAGCTCCACGTCCGCATCATCCACGCTCGATGCTGGTCAATCTGCAACAACTTGATATTGACCCAAGCCAGCGCATACCCGACCGTTGTCAAGATCACGAGCATTCCCACATAAGCCTGCGTGACGAACTCCCCTCCAAAAGCATGTTTGGCAATGATGATCGTGCCTGCATTGCTCACAAGCGACAGCAACACGACCACGTACCCATTCATACGATGGAACAGGATAACCTTCCGTCTGATCGCCGGCACAAACTGGAAACACACCAGCAAGGACGCAGGTATGATCGTGAACAAATGCAGCTTCATCCCAGTCTCGAAAGGGTTCATGGTCCAGTAGTAGCACTCGCCCGGCGCGGCGCCTGTGCCTGGTGAGCCATTGCGGTTGCAGAACACGCTGTCGTAGGCGAGGTAGTAGACGCGGGAGAGGCTAAAGGCGAAGAGGTAGCCTATGCTGAGGAACCAGAGGATGAAGTTGTAGCCGTAGCGGAAGCCGATGGCGTTGTAAGCTTTGCGCATGGCACGGACGAAGCCGTTGGCATTGGAGTCGGTGCCGGTAACCATGATGGGAGACGTCTTTGGTGTGTTGGTACTCCCTTGAGAGTGAAGTAGAATGCAATAGATCTGTTCGCTCTACATGGCGAGACTTGTAGTCCTCTTATACTCCACCTATCCTCATCGCGATCTCATCGCTAGCACAGCATTCTCCGTGTAACACAATCCCATTTCCTCGCCAAAAAGTCGATCCTCGAGCCTCATCGCTCTATCCTTCTCAAAAGATAAATTCACACCGTCATGGCATTGCAAAATTCCTCCGCACAACTGAAGAATCCAATACGATCCCCACAAACTGATCGACACCAAGAACTACCACATCGGGAGACAAAGCGCGCTGACTACGTATGCGGTCTAGCGTTGGCACGTGGCTGGTGACTGACATGGGCCAAGCCACGAGCGGATCGGTACGTCTCCTGTCTCAGACCCAATGAGTGAGCAGGCGGCTCAACCTCCCGCCGAACAGATTCCGAAGCGTCCTTGATGACGATTAAAGCCCTTCAGAAAGCGCATGACATAGCCTCGCGCTCTAATATGGACCTCGATGGGTTCTGAGGTCGCGCGAGATGTTTGATCTTTTCATGTCAGAAGCCCCTCGGAGCACGATGTCCTCACGCTATCATACAATTGCAGGGCGTGCAGTGGGATACTGGCTGCTCGAGTTTTAAGCATCGCAAGAGGCGACACGACTCTCGGGACAGGCGGCCGATGCCAGTATCCCAAGGTGCCGTATGGGTCTTTCGATATGATTTACCTGCTTAGCAATAGCTGGAATGCCTCGAGGTGCGACATACAGCGTGACAAGGCGCTCAAATAGCGGCATCGTACAGAGCGGTCAGCCATTTGCCAAGGATCCTCGTGGCTCATTCTCAAACTGGCTTCTTCGATATAAACGCAAATTTGCCTGCTCGCTGCCGCAATTCAGAGAGGTTTCCCTTCCTCAAGAGAATGGCTGAGTCGGGAGTACCAGAACTTGGCGCAGAGTACAGCGCCTTACGGACAGCACTGCGATCAGTTGATGACGCCAGTCAAACGTTGTGGCGTAACAACAAGACTCTTCTTTACCAAAGACGACAGCTTTTCATCCATGCTCATTGGTCCAATATCGACGAGTCACCTGTGACACTTTTAGTCTTCGATTAGCCAGCATATGGTGATCACCCGACTCGAACATGGAGAGTGATCTGAGTAGACGCGGCGAAAGCACGGCAATACTTCGAAATGCATAGCTACGCCAGAAGAGCAGCATCTTCCAACGATAGCATCGACCTCAAGATCGTCGCTGGAGTACAAGATATTTCTTGCCCTCAAGAAATGCAGCGTGCGGCAGACGAGCTAGTAGCGGTAAAAGAAGAGACATAAGGGTCACAGAAGCGGATTGTCATCATATGTCGGTTGTGCTGTGGACATTCAATTTAAGGAAATGTGTATCACGATTTTCATAATCCGTGCATGGTCAGAACCCTGCAGTGACCGCGGAGTTCCCTCAATTAACCAATCAAGGGGAATATCCTAACGCCAGTTTAGCGAGTCATTCAGATACTAAATGCATAGTGTCTAGAACTTGCATCTGGAACAGGACATCGCCCATCAGCTTCTCCGGAGCAGATCCTCATCAACGAGGCTGGATCCCAAGCTTTCTGCAGATTTCGCGGCTTGCATCCTGCGTAGCGATCTTGTAACTCCGATTTGTTGTCACCACGACAAGTTCTCCGTATCTGAGAGAACATTCCCATTCCCCTGGGTCGCTTGATAATTGGCGCTGCTTAAATATGGGATCCATCTTGTTAATCACCGCATGGTCGTGGAGGCAGGACTTCCAGCGATGTAGCTCAACTGTACGAGTGTCTAGAGCTTGGTCTGTTTGCTCAGAGCCGCCAATAGAATGTGTCCTTTCATGAATGGATTCCGAGCTCTGCTCACGAGTCAGACCATTTTCGCGAACGACGGCGACATCCTTCGTCTCGTAGACTGTGTTGGATACATTTGCCTTGCAAGGGGGACTTGTATTCCTGGGCAAAGTCGACCGAACCCGTGTCGCAGGTAATTCAGGGAGTTTTTCAACCTTAGCTTCTCGAATCGATCTTCGAATGGCCGGCTCGAGGTGACATGCCACAGCAGAAAAGTCTTGATTGCATAACCACAAATGATTGAGATCGTGAAAGAGTTGGCAGATAGTGCGGGAGCTCTCTGGTTCCAGAGACGATGAGCATATTCCCGTTCGCAAAACAGGATCGCTAGCGACTCGCTCCAGAATGTCCTGCGTCCGAAGTCAGTGCGTGACTTTCTTGAGCGATCCAAGGACAACACTAACATCTGGACATATCACTTCAATCAGCTCAGGTGATCCTTTCAGAACTGTTGCAAGCACAAAGTCGAACGCCCTTCGTCCAAACCACATTGGGGCATCTACCTTAGTAGTTAGGGCATGCTTCTGAATTCTAACAACGTGAGGTTCTTCAACATACTTGTGATCCGAAGCCCCATGCTGGAATCGTCCCAGAGCTCAGTGGCAGAAGATGGCTGTGAGATGAACTTCTCGTTGAAATGGAATCCGTCCACTTGTTCGTGTTGAAAAGATATTTCGCTCTTGGACTTTCTTCTCATTTGGGACTTGAGACAAGACAGAAATCCCATAGCGGCGCCTCTTGCTATCGTCGGGGGTATGAAGTCGAAGAGCCTACTTGGATTTGACATGGTACGGGCGCCTTTTACTTTATAGACGTTGCTTTGCTTACCGCTTGGGTTTATAGGCTCTAACGGATCGCCATGATAGCCCTGCACTGACAACACAGGCAGGATTGCACGTCGCTTGCCACTCGTCTGAGGCTGGCGTTGAAGCAAGAGTCGACGCGCATATCATGCAAGGCCTAAGGTTTGCTCACCGGTGAAGCGCAGGTCGACGTCTATGACACAGACTGCTTGTTGCTGTGGTCCTCTGCGACTTGTACGCCTGAGCGGGTCAAGATGCATCCGTACAGCGTAAGGCAGACAAGCTTAGCCGGTACAATACACGTCATAGGATCCCGAGTCCACTTGTTCATGATGCTATGCAGGTTGACCACGCCGCAAACACAAATCTTAGCCAATAAGGCTGCGTGATTGTGACAAAGCCGATGACCTCGGGCAGAGTCTAAGAGCAAGGCTGTTTCTTGCTGGAAGCCAGGTAGTTGGATAAGAGGAGGCATGGAGTGGCCAGTCTATCGCGAGGATCTCGTGAGCTTAAACGAGGAATCGTTGAGACTCGGTGGTTGTCGCATGTACCTCTATGCTGCACATCATGTAGCGTCCCATCACTTGATCGATGAAGTTAACTTTTAGGACTTGTTGCCCGGGTGTCGATCGGTCAGCTGGCCAAGCATTTTGAAGCCCAAAGGAATTGAGACTGCGTGGTACTGGTTCAGTATGCTATTGGGGAACGAATCGATACCCAAAGAGCCACTACCGATTTCTTGTCAACTCAAGCGAGTTTCTGCCAGATGACAACGCGGCTATCATGATACAGCCCGGATTGACAAGAGAGGTCTAGCACCTCAGACTGCCATCAGATGCAGGAATCGCCCTACAGATTTTTCAGGCGTCCAGCGCAGAGCGATTATGCCTCGTCCGATTCAGCGGGTCCAAGAACGGATTGGAGTTATCGTTTGTCTGGACGACAACGAGGGAGCAACGACTTACAAATTTGTTCCCGCATGCATACGCATATAGACATGCATGTGCATGTTGATAGTAGCCTATGCGTTTGGCTAGATCCCCGAGTTCTAAGTGGTCTTATTGTACGGCACGATCTCCGTGGTCGCGTTTGAGCCATGGACTCGTACCCAAGATGGGACAGAGCTGCAGTCCCATGAGTTCATCTTCTCCCTAGTCCAACCTCTTTTGCAGTGTGCGTAGCGAGAGCAGCGATCATGTATTTATGATAATCAGTTGATCACAGGCCTCTGGACATCATTGTCCATCGCGTCTACCTTCGAGTCTCTTGTTCTTAAAAGGAGCTTCCAGCTTCGAAGAACTCAATCCATACGACCCGTGGACCTGTGTGCCATAGATGACATTCGCGGCATCGCTATGTCGCCTAGTATGTGGACTGGGGACAAGGCAGAGTCTACCTGCGTCTTCATCCCTGTGTGGATGCGAGCTCAGATCAGCGAGCTGCACGCCTGCTTGGTGTTAGCGAGATGGTCTGAGAGCAGAAGATCTCAGGCCATTTCTACCGGTGAAACTCTGCATCAATGTTCTACTTCGCCTCCTCCGACACCACACCTGGAGCCTCGAGCTTGAGCTTTGCATGGTGGGTTGGGGCTATCATGCTGCTCCAGTGATACGCCTGTCCGACGGGAATGATCATCGCTGCGGCGTCCGTTAAGGCAAAGGGCCAAAATGCTGCTTGGTCTTTTGTGATCTCCTGCAGAGCGATGTGCCAAGACACACGAGCCAAGTCACTGCTATGTGAACAGGATGCAAGCTCAAGACTTCAAGGTGCCCTTCCATTGGACACGAGAATGCCAAATCAGTGGCTGTACAGCAGTTTATCAACGTCACAATGTCGTTGGCGCGCCTTGCGCCGTCAGCATGCAGCATCTATACTTATACTTGTTGCAACGCAACCACCGGTGAACTTCTTTCCTTCTATGATCGAGTCACTCAATTGCACGAAGTTCTGTAGCCTTCAAAGCAAGGCGAGATCTCCGGGGGATTAGAGGCGTTCCATATTACGCTTTTCAGAGCTTGGACAAGACTACATGGGGATGTAGGCTGCCTTGCCCTCTCGCTCTGAACAGAAACGCGTATAAAGGTCTGCAGACATCTCCAAGCAATGGAACACACTCAGGTTGCCAGGTCTATACATCTTCATCAGCTTCGACTACGAAAACTTACCTCTGCTCGGTCTTCAATTCGCGATGTCACTTAGCTGGGATCCTTCTCGTGTCTTGAACTTCCGATGCTACCATGGCCGCTTATTCTTCTGTTCGGGGCACAGGAATAATTCTTCAGTCAGGTGCTCTTGGCAGATGGAAGAGCAAGGTAGCCAGAGAATTCAGACTCTCTTGGACACGATCGCATCAGTGCACCCTTCTGAAGCCCATCTTCACCTGCCCACTCTTGCCGAGGCTAGTCTCTGCAAACATCACGGCGGTCAGGCTGGTGGGACAATTTCGAATTGGTCCGCAAGTATTCAATCCTACCTAGACGAAATTGCTCGACAGCGTCAATTATCGTCTACGCGCTTTCAGGTAGAATCCTCTGATAAGGTTTCACTGGTTGGTGAGAAAATGGATAAGTGGAACAATTCTGCATACATTTCAGTCAAAGAGTCAAAAGTTGAGGACCAGGGGCTGTTGGAGACGGCTGTATCTCGCAAGCGAACATGCGGTTGTATGGCCGGATTGGCCGAAATCTTGCGAAGGACGAAGCATAGAATTCTCCGCCGGCTTCAACGCAACCCTCGTGGTCAGTATCGTCCTCTCAGGTTTCTGTACAGGGCACAACTAACCCATCCAGATTAAAGTCGACGAGAGCTTTGTGCCCTTCAATCAGGTCCTGGCTTAGTTGATTGAGAGTTTAATGCTTGAAGCATGTCTGAGTGGAATCATTTGTGGGATTCGGTCGAGAACATCAATCACTCTTTTTGAATGCAATGAGTCCTTTGTCAAACTGTGGACCCGAAGAAGTTCCCAACGAGATGGACACTCTTTAGATTATGTATCTAGAAATTTACGTAGGGGCTGATGATCTTTGATCTCCTAGTGATCTTTAGATTATGTATCTAGAAATTTACGTAGGGGCTGATGATCTTTGATCTCCTAGTGATCTACATGTTCGACTGCATACTGTGCTCGCGACTAGCTCTAATACCCGCCTCGAGATGACGTACTCTGCAGCTGAAGCAATTTCTTGACTCAAGCATCTCACGTTGTAGACAGTCCACGTGCGTAGTCAAATCAAGCTTTGATGCCATTGCACTCATTCCAACAAAAGAAAGTTGCATTTTATAATCATTGACGAATTCACTTCTTGTAACAATAGGCAGCAAACTGTTGTATGTTGCATCGCTTCCTGCTATGAGGCACGAGATGGAGATTGATGCATAGCACGACTAGTGGTTCAATGACGGCCATTCATAACCAACTAACTAGCTGATCGCAGTTCAGTTCAAGTGGCAGATCAGTCTGTGTTGCAAGACGCGACAGCTCTCTTTCGCCGGAAACCACAAACACCCAGCACGAACTTCTTCTATCTTCATACCAAGGGCAAAGGTGTCCCTAGTCCACCCAGAGCTACCGCGCAACCTTCTACCAAAGATTCTCAACAAGTTTGCATCCAGGACATCCGCATGCCCTTTGTGGAAGACAATGACCTTGCGTTTGCCGTTTCGGCTGTCTTCGAACAGTAAATTAGCAGCTGAGCCACTCCAGGGCTGCAATGCGCAGCCGGCGCCCAACATGGCGTCAACGAACGAGCTCCATTTGACCTTCTTTGATTTGTTGTTGTCGGTGGCGTCGGGGAACATTTGCCTGAAGAATAGAAGATGCTGCTTCTCAACGGGTATTTTGAGTGGCGGAAGTCTGGTCGCAGGACCCACATCGACACCGCTATCTGCCGCTGGAGGATCCTGATACTGAAGTCTCTGCCTGGTTCGGGCCGCTCCGGTCGTTTCTTCTGACAGCAGTGCAGAGATCTTGCTGGATCTTCTAGCGCTCATCTCTTTCATGAGCTTGGCAGCCTGGTCTGGATGCAGTGCTCTGAGAATGTCTGCCTCCTCACGTTCCCTCATTCTGGCATACTCGGAAGACGGTGTGGCAAGGATCGGAACAACAAAGGCATCAATCCGTCCCTTCTCAAGTCTTTGCCCCAATAATTGCGCACGGATGTGCTCGACGAGGTCATTCCAAAACGGCTCTATGATCGCCCTCGACTCCTTCATGTGATCCCATCGCTTTCGAGGAGCTGCGGGAGCATCGACGTCGAACTTCAAGAGGCTGGCGTATAAGCCTTGGCACGCATTCGTGAGCTTTGTGTTGTAGAACAGCTTTCTGTCTTCGTTGAACTCGACCGGCAACCAGGGTGACCCAGGTGCAGGCTTCTTGTCCCATCTGTGGCGTGGTCGAATAAGTCGAACGGCCATCAGGATCTTATGTGCAGCCGCAATATTGGACAATTGCTCCATGATAATATCGTCAAGACGATTCAGCTCCTCAGGTGTCTCGGCCAGCAAGCTCTCCAGGAATGCAAAGAGTGCACAATGGTCAAATCCATCGCCTTCCTCGACCTCATCGGTGCGGTGGGTCATGGCATTCAAACACCATGTCAGTGGATCACCATGGTAACGCTCAGCTGCGCTTTCAGAACCATCAGAGTCGAAAGACAATGTCTCCAACACTCGGGTCTTCGAGTAATTCTTCGCAGTAGCTTTTGCCTTCCCCTTGAAAGTCTTATTGACTCCTGCTTTGACTCGTGGCGCAGCTATTGAGTCCTTCAAAAATGGTGCGTGCTCAATGAGACGCATGCAATGCTGGTCCATAACGTATTTGCTCACAAGCTCCACTTTCGCGACTGCATCATCCATGTCTCTGGGAAGTGGCTGATCGGGTGACATCTCTCCTTCGAGCCTGTCGAGAGTCTTCCGCATGTCTCCGATTTGCTCCCAGAGATAATGCCACAAATGCCACGACTTGACCAGGAAACCAATGTACCGGAAGAGTACGATTCCAGCGCTTATCTCGTGTGGCGCGTACCGCATCATCGTGTTGGTGCTGAGGGTATCAACATAGTGCTTGAGGTACTTGATGTTAGTTTGGAGATCGAAAATATGGTCCTCTGTCCATGTCAAGCGCGCATGCGCCAGCATCCGGACATGCTCGAAGTTGAATTTGGGAGGCTTGTCGAATGCCTGATGAGTATAGGCGATGCGCTCGGCAAATTTTTCGCTGACGAAGTCCGTCCAGATAGCCTTGGATCCTTGATGCCGAAAACCAGCTTGAGTCGCACCAACCCAACTTTCCTGTGGAGGAGGCGATTCTTGGATATGCTTCGGGATTTGCACGTTGCCAATAGCTGATACAACGAGCTTGACGAGAAATTGGGACAGATAGCGTTGTGCTTCAAGGACCAGCCTTGCACGTGGGTAACCCATCATGATGCCACCATGCAAACTATTCAGATCTGGTTCCACCACTTCGCCAAAGGCCTTTTCGTGAACAGCAACGCACTTCTGCGAGAACTCATGATCGAAGAACCCCATGATCCAACCGTGGTCGATCTGTCGGCTGTCCCACGCAGCCCAACTCGCAGGATCATACGCAGTGCGGAAATGAATCAACGCATGTATCGCAGCTGGTTGATCCCGTAAAAGCTCAACGTTGAGCCACGGGAGAAGCAGCATCCATCGATTCATTCGCCGTTTGTTGATCAGGTCACCGAATTGCATGCCAGCAATGCAAGAGTAGTACAATTCGAAGTAGGCGCGAGCGTCTTCTGCCATTTCCGGTGCGGCTTCCTTGATCAGCAGCGCTCTTGCATCCCGACTCTTCTTCTTCCACTCTTTCATGAAGGTGTCGCCGCATATGCGCATGAGTTCTCTAAGGGCCTTGAGCGCTATCTCGTTCAGGCGGACTAGATGCTTGACTGTCTTCGCAACGATTTCGTCGTCATCGATGATCGCCCAGAAGGCGAAGAATCTGTTCTTGTTCGTTGTCTGAGCAGCGACGCCATACCATTCCACAAGGCAGTCTTTGCATTCGCACGGGGTTTCGGCCGCTGGGAAGGAGGTTCCTGACGCAGTCGCACCTAAGGGCACTGGATATCGCTCATGGTAGTAGTCGCGCACGGTATGGCCAAGGCCGTTGGGTAAGGTGAAGGTCGGTGTGGATGCCATACTGGCAAAAGAATGTCGTGATTAAGATGTTGTGGTATTCGATGCTGGGCAGTGAGTTGTGGAAGCGAAGGCAGATATGAGTAAATCGCGTTTGCTCGCCCCTAAGACACATCTGACAGTCATGGAAGGTGCGATCGGGATGGCTAAGCATCAAGCACAAAGGTGTTCGCGCTCCAGCCACACCGACCGGAGAGACGTCTACCCATGTGCTGCAGCATGTTCGAGTCGATTATGAAATGCCACCCTGCCTCTACCGGGGAGTTCGAAGGAGACCGCCGGTCCAGCGCCATGTTGCACCATGCATCGCAATCGCGTTACGCAGATCCACAATCAGAGAACACGTTCGTCTGAGGACACAGGCTAGGATCACAGAAGACATCGAACCCCACGTGATGAGCCCAACGGCATGGACAACGCAGTATGTTCCAGCACATATGTTCCAGCACACACAGTTTCACCACTACATCAAGCCTCATACCTGCGAAATGGCATCGATATCGACCAAACCTAGGCTAACCTTTCAGCGCCAGCATTAGTATTACAAGAAGCATCTCAATAGACCTCATTTCGCATTCCAAGCTCTTATTCTATGATACTTACAGCAAAGCGTCGTCAAATCAAAATCACAACCAAAGGCACAGCTCACGATACTAGATCTAACCAACGGTCTCGTTCAATTTTCTTCAAGTCGTGCAATATCTGAACTGACTACATGACAAAGCAAAGTCTTTCTTTCTTTCTTTTCCATGCCACCAATCATCCCGTCACATCCATATCCCATATCTGCCGTCTATACATTCAGTGTTCATATTCGTGGTCGAGGTAGATGGAGATGGACGCGCTTATGCGGTATACGTGCTGGCGCTGACGTTACCGCCACGACCGGTCCAGTTGACGTGGATGTCCTATTCCCATGATTAGTCCTCTTCTCACGCACACACACACACGGATCAAGTCAAGACGACGGAAGAGAGATCGGGCAAAAACTCACAGTATCAACGGGCTTCTCCTTGGTAGCAGCCTCAGGCTTCATGCGGAAAGTGTGAGCACCGAAGTAATCACGCTGCGCCTGCAGCAGATTGGCCGGCAGATCCTTCGTCCTATACCCATCGAAGAAGGACAGAGCCGTCGAGAACGCCGGCGTAGGAATACCCCACAGCGCACCCTTGGCAACCACATTCCTCCACCCCGGCTGCGCCTTATGAATCGCCTTGTTAAAGAAGTCATCAAACAGCAAGTTCTCGAGGTCCGGGTTGGATCGGTACGCCTTTGTGATATCCTTGAGGAAGACGGAGCGGATGATGCAGCCGCCGCGCCACATGAGCGCGATCTCGGGCTTGTTGAGTTTCCAGGAGTACTCCTTGGCCGCGTTCTGGATGAGCATGAAGCCCTGCGCGTACGAGATGATCTTGGAGGCGTACAGCGCCTGCTCCAGGTCGTCGATGAACTGCTGCTTGTCGCCGCTGAAGGGGGGCACGGGTGGGCCCTCGAGGATCTGGGAGGCGCGTGTGCGCTCGGCCTTGAGGGAGGAGAGGCAGCGGGCGAAGACCTAGACATTCACTCGTGTTAGCACTTGTTTCTTATCTTTTCTCTGCGGGATTCTGTCGAAAGGGGCAGACTCACAGCCTCACCGATGAGAGTCACGGGCATGCCGAGATCGAGGGCGTTGATGGCAGTCCACTTGCCGGTACCCTTCTGACCCGCGGAATCGAGAATCTTCTCGAGCAGGGGCTGTCCATCGTCGTCGTTGAAGTAGAGGATGTCGCGGGTGATCTCGATGAGGAAGGAGTCGAGGACGCCCTTGTTCCACTTGGCGAAGACATCGCCCATCTCCTTGTTCGACAGGCCGAGACCGCGCTTCATGATGTCGTAGGCCTGCGGGAGTGTTGCTTAGTCATGGTTTGAGAGTGGGTTGGGGTGGGTGGAGAACGAACCTCAGTGATCAGCTGCATGTCACCGTACTCGATACCGTTGTGTACCATCTTGACGTAGTGGCCGGAGCCCTCTGTACAGCTATTAGCTTGGAGTGTAGAATCCTGTAATGAAAGTGTACGCACCGTCACCAACCCACTGACAGCATGGCTCGCCATCGCTCTTTGCCGAGATCGACTGCAGCACATCCTTGACGTATGGCCAGGCCTCCTCATTACCACCAGGCATAATAGAAGGACCATATCGAGCGCCCTCCTCACCACCCGACACACCAGTACCAATAAAGCGGATACCCTTCTCCGCCAGGTACTTGGTGCGGCGGTTCGAGTCAGGGTAATGGGAGTTACCGCCATCGATGATGATGTCGCCCTGCTCGACGCCGCCCTCGTTGATGAGCAGCTCGATGAACTGGTCGACGGCCTTGCCGGCCTGCACGAGCAGCATCATCCGTCGAGGCTTCTTGAGCTTGGACACGAACTCCTTGATGCTGTGTGCGCCGACGATGGACTTGCCCTTGGCCTCGTTGTCCAGGAAGCGGTCGACCTTGCTGACGGTGCGGTTGAAGGCGACGACGGTGAAGCCGTGGTCGGCCATGTTGAGGATCAGGTTCTGGCCCATGACGGCCAGGCCGATGAGGCCGAAATCTCCTCTGGAGTCATTCTTATTAGTACTCACACATCTGAAGTAGAGTACGGGTGGAAGAAGCTGAGATGTGTCTATGGTGAAGCACAATTGTGCAGAGCGTGCAAACAATCTCCGGACCACAGCGGGCGAGTGCAGTAGCCATGGTGGGGCATCCGTCTCAGCAAATACATGGAGAAAGAGCAGTACTCACGGGGCGTCAGACATGGTGTGCGCGTGAAGATCAGTTCGTGAAGTGGGTTGATTGCAATGTTTTGCAGAGCAAAAGTAAAGAGTAGCGCAGAGAGAGAGAAGAATCAGCGCTGTGCGTGGTTAATGTTTGCAATTAGGACCAGGTGGGGTGGGAAGCTGTTTCTCCGTTGAGCGGACCTCTGCACTTTTGGTGGGAGGGTGGGGCCTCAGAAAACTGACTCTCCGAACGAAACAGTAAGCCGTACGCTACGAGCTAGGAAGCGGAAGAAGACGCAATTTTGCGATTGTCGGCTATTAAAAGCTTGCTCACTTCAATTTGAAGTTGCGAGTTTGTGGTTCTTCAAGACTGTAACTCTGAATGATTGAGTTGCAACGACTCTACTACCAATCAATTACATAGCTGTGCGCAGATGCTTATGCCATCATGGTGATTAAGCATCTCCGATACTTCCTACGGAGTAGACAGGCACGACGCGAAACAGATACTAGCTCTAGACGGGCTTTTTCATCATCAGCAGCGCGGGATGGGTTTGTAGCAGAGCATGACTAGTACGCCTTGAGCAATTGTGACGGCCGCGGACGGACTAGGTTCTCGACTGCTGTGCACCGGCGGTGTCTCTCCGATGAGGCCGGGTCTTTCCTGTCAGGCGTCCTCTCAGACGATGGAAGCATCGGAGAGGATGCCGTGGGTCAATTGGCAGTTGTGGTGGTCCAGAAGGTTATTGCAGGTTTGCTGGCGCGGGGAGCAATTTCGAGGGTCTAAATCTGCACGTGATCGGACATGCTTCGCGTGACTAAGCCAAATTTACAGCACCGACGACATTCGCGATGTTCTCAGTCAGCGCTTCAACTCCACAACCACGACCCAATCGCATCACGCAGTACAACGGTGCGCTGCATATCTACAAGCACCCAATACAACGCCCAACGCTGACGCACGCGCGCGCCGCATCTGATACGCACCGCAACGAGTGTAGCGGGACGAATCCTGCAGCCCTTGGATTATTCGCCGTAAGTGAGCTAGTCACAGTCAAAGAGCACGACGTTCAACCATGTCCTACTCGGGACAGTCAGGTTCGAACACGCCGACCAACAACCACGGCCTGCCTGCTCGCCCGACGGGGCCGCTCCCCTCTTTCGACAGACATGGCGGAGGCAACGCCAATGCGCCGCAGCAGCAGGGCTACGGTGGCGGCACCGGCCAGCAGAGCACCATGTTCAAGCCGCGAAATGTAGGTGGTGCACCTGGCGCGGGCAGGGGAGGCTGGCAGCAGCAAGGGAGTTATGCGGCGCCGCCTACGGTCTCTGCGCAGCCGGCGATGAACAGCAATTATGGCACCTACTCGGCGAATGCGTCGTACTCGGCTCAGCCAGACTACACCGCCCAGCAGCAATACAGTAACTACTACTCCAACAACGCCGGATACGGCAACCCAAGCCCAGCACCCGCACCGCAGATCAAGAACCCGTTCGCGCCGCCACCGCAAGCAGGCACAGCGAGCGCGTACCCAGGTCCAGCAGCAGACCCAGAGGAAGCAGCGCAAATGGCAGCTTGGCAAGCAGCCTACATGAACAAAGATGGCGAGGGCGCGAAGAAAGCCGATGGTTTACCAGGAGGTGGGGGAGGATCATCAGGCAACGCGAACCTCACGCCCCTCGGTCAACGCCCCAACATCGGCCCCTCCCTCACCAGTTCCGAGATCGCCGCCGCCGCACCCACCGGCTCCAAAGCCGCCGCCGTCGTCCAAGGCGCCGACGGCAAACAAGCGACCGTTGTGCGCGCCGGCGGCGGCAAGACATGGACAGACGACTCCCTGCTCGAATGGGACCCCGCGCACCCACGCCTCTTCATCGGCAACCTCGCGGGCGAAGTCACCGACGACTCCCTCTACAAGGCCTTCGCGAAATACACCTCCATCGTCAAGACGAAGGTCGTGCGCGATCGGCGCACGACGAAGAGTAAGGGGTATGGGTTTGTGAGTTTCAAGGATGCGGACGATTATCTCAAGGCGTTCAAGGAGATGCAGGGGAAGTATATTGGGAGTCACCCTGTGCTCATCAAGAAGAGCAACACGGAGATCAAGGCGGTGGATCCCAAGAAGCAGCACCACAAGGGCGGATATGGCAAGAATAAGAATAATAAGAATCGCGACGTGACGGGGGCGAATACGGGTGCCGGGGTCAAGAAGGGAGGCCAGCAGGAGAAGACGAGGAATGGAATGGTTTTGCTGGGTTGAGATCGAGCATACCCTATTAGTTGATGTGGAATTTGATCTGTCGATTGCTGACACACTTTGGCAAGACGAGGAGATGCTGCGGATTGCGCAGGCGCCCATCGCGCCGCGGGACACGGAGCTGGGCATGGACGTGTATCTTGCGCCGAGGCCGCTTGAGTTCGAGATGCGCGACTCGGAGTCGAGATCGGTGCTAAAGCCTAAGCAGGTACAGAATCCTGGGATGCAGATGCATTGGTATGCTTGCGTTCTCGACCTGCTTTGAGCAATTTTACTGAGAGGACAAAAATAGCAAATACGCTTGCTGGGTTACGACTTCGAGAAGTGAAGCTGTGGGAGTATACCGATATCGCTATCAACAGATGACTCAATACAGCCATTCCAAAGGTCTGAACGATCCTGATATGTCCATATTCATGCACATAAAGCAAAAGCGAGACCGTTTCAGATCGTGCTCTTCCGCCTCTATCGTGCTGAATGCACGAATCCGTCCTGGATCTTACAGCGCACTATCTCCTCTTCTCGCGAGATACAGAGGCTTTGGATATATTGCGAGATTCCGTTCCACCTTGGAGCATTGACTTCTCGGTCTAGGATCTCACAGCACATCATCTCATCTTGTCTATGGACTTGGATACATCGAATAGTATCTAAGATCCCGACCCGCCTTGGGGAACTCGCGCTTCTATCTCCGATCGTACGGCACATTATCCTGTCTTCTCTGTATCCTTGACTGCGTTGCATAGATTCTGAGATCCTGTCACCCCTCAGGAAATTCAAGTATCCATCTCGGATCTCTCAACATGTTCTTACATCTTCACTGTGTTGTAGAGTACTTTCAAAGTATTATGAGATCCTTTCTCACTCCGAAGGTAAACCACGCGACAGCTTTCCAAGCTTTCACACAACGCTCGCGCTCAAACAGGTCCTGGGACCTTAGCCTTACCCGTTCAGGCATCATGCGCTAATTGACGTGCCCTCTGGACTCATCAGCCATCAGCAGCATTAACACAGAACGATCAGCACGATTCATTCAAACGTAGCATTCTAGTGTTGATATTTTCATCTAGTTTCGGATAAGGCTCGACCCCTCGTCATTACAAATTGCCGTATAGAAAATGAAGGACTCGAGAATCCATTAATCAATCACCTCTCACGCTCTCATCGTGCGTGCTCGTCACTTCCCACCCTTGCGATCCCCACGGTCTCGCTCTGCACCTGCAGTTGCGTCAGGCTCATGCTCACGCCCCTCGCGCTCGCGGCGCCCACGCTCCATGTCCTCGCGGATCTCGCGCTCGCCCATGCCACCGCGGCGTGGTGGACGGTCCATTGTTCTGCCTTTGTGGTGGAGTGGCAAAGGGCTTACTTGGTTTGTTGTGGGCTTTGTTTCTGTTGGTGGATGTGTAACACTGAGTAGCTGTGGGGCACTTGAGAACTGTGCGGTAATGCTGGAATGAGAAATGGGAAAGACCTTAGGAATCTGGAATTCTTAAGGTTCGTGGTGTGGTATTGTGGCTGCATGATTCAGTGACATTTCTGCGGTCATTTCGGACATCGTCCGCTGACATTGGCGGGTATCGCTCGTGGTGGCTGAAGGACAAAGACGTTGTTTCGAGGTGACCTAAGCAGTCACTGAACAGAGTGTCGAAGTTTCGACACTGCTAGTCCTTTCCGTTCTGATGCATCTGGCAGTCCTGCCCACCGCGTCACGACGATTGGCTTATCTCGATGAGAGGACTAGCATGTTTTGTGTATCAGTCTATCATGTATCATCTAACATGATGACAGTCCCGCCCCCTGCCAATGCAGCAAGAGCAGATTCCCAGCCGCCCAGCCGTCGAGTGAGGAATATGCAAATTGGAGAAACAACTTCGCCAGATCTCACACCAGCCATACCAGAGTGCATCATCACTTCTTCCCGCCACGCTCACGTTCTGCCCCAGACCCAACTTGAGCCTCATCCTGATCTCGGCCTTCCCGCTCACGACGTCCTCGCTCCATGTCTTCGCGGATCTGGTCCTCGCTCATACCTCCTCGGCGCTCTCGGTCCATGGTACTTTGCTGTTGAGGTTGGTAGCTTTCTTTGGTGTTGTGTTCTTGTTCTAGAGTTGGATGTGTCCGAGCCACTAAAGGGTGCGTGAGAGCTGATGAGGAAGAACAGGGGCAAAACAGAAGAGAGGAGGTATTTATAGTTGGACTCCCGTGTCGGTCTTTGGCTTGCACGCTTTCGCGGTGGTCCATACATCATCGGTGAACATTTGCAGGCTACGGTCGCGATCGTGGCGGGAGAGATACGACCTTGTACTTGCATGCACTTCTGGCAAGCAAATGGCGGGTTAACTCGAAGCCTTAAGAGGGTTGATGATTGACTTCGCGGCGCAGCCAAAGTCGTGACTGCGCCGTTCTGCTTTACTGCCACCAGGATCAGTGGGCGGCTCGGTAATACAGCACGCTTGTTGAGGTCACTGCGATACGTGATCGGATCTGAACATGCTAGGCCGGCCTCAGTATTTTAGGAAACTCAACGGAACTCGCACTGCCCTTGCGTGTCCGACAGAGTAGAGCGACATCGAAAACAGCAGCGCGCAAATCTTTGTGATATTATTACCATGATTACGACTTCCGCAAACGCTCCACCCCTCAATGCGCGAACCATGACCTACGGCGATGCCGCACACGCCGCATTCGCGCAACTCGGACGCCGCCCGATCGCGTTCGAGCCCGGCAGCACCGCCGGACTCACTGCGAACACGTAACAAATTTGATCCGTGTAGCTGTATTCAAATGCAAAACAGTTTGTGTACAGATCGCACTCATCCCTACACGCTGGGGCAGTAGGACGTGTTCCGAAAGGAATAGCCTCGGTGGGATCGTAGTGGCCGCAGGAGGTCTCATAGGTGCAACGGCAGTTGATCGTCGCGACAGAGGTGCCTGCATCGGTGGCACAGGGGGGTGGCACGGCGATGGTTTCGGTGATTGTGAGGGTCGTTTGGGTTGTTGACGTAGCTGTGAGGGATAGCGTGGTTGACTCCGTGATTGTGGGGACGAACGGAATTGTGAGTGTGAAGTCTGTGAGCGTGGTGGATGACGTAGCCGTAGCCAGCACTTGACTCAGCGTCGTGCTCGCTGTGACTGTGGCAGCGCTCACGATGCAGGCGCAGACGGAAGACAGAGCAGGCAGTCCGAAGGGTTCATATGGCGAGAGCTGCACTGGCACAGGCGTAGGCTCTGGAGCGATCTGTCTCTTCCTCCCGGGTGGTGACACAGCGGGCGTCGTTATCGTGGTCGACACAGTGGCAAGGATCGTGGCGATCTGGACAGTTGTTGTCACCTCTGTAATCGTGGCGAACTTGACTTGTGTGGACGTAGACGACACTGTTTCCGTAGCTCGCAGAGTTTCGATGATCGTGGTCGTGAGAGACTCGGTGAGAACGCTATTAATATGTCAGGAGGATACTGGACGACACCGAGCGACTGATCTTACGCAGTAGTTGTTGGCGCCGTGAGGGCGAATTTCTCAGTGCAATACTCGACGACGGTGCTGATAGTAGCAAGAGATGTAACATCTGAGCACGCAATAGAGAATGGAGGGACGACTGAGCTGCTGCTCGAAGGCAAGGCACTGCTGCTCGATGGAATAGCGACGCTGCTCGTTGAGGGAACGCTGCTGCCGTGCGAGTAGGGTGAATACGACCTGCTCGCTGGGCTGGAAGTCGCCAGGGATGACGCGGAGTGCTCGTAGTGCTTCGTGCTCGAAGACTCTGATTCCTGTGCTGATGATCCATATTGCTTCGTAGTGGACGACGACACGCCTGATTCATAGTCCTTCACGGTGGACGATGAAGAGCTTGCATCGTATGCGTAGGCCTTCGAGGACTTCGACGCGGGATATGAGGGCTCGAGCTCATGTCCGTAAGACTTCGAGGCCGAAAGCGATGGCTTGTCGATGACTGCGTAGCCCTTTGATATAGGCAAGTACGGCTTCGATACTGGGAAGTGTGGCTTCGATGACTTGTGAGCGTGGCATGCGCTTCGCTTTTCTCCGGCCACAAGCGCGTTGCCAAAGTGGCTCACGGCCAACAGAACCAAGAAGGACTTCATATTAGTATAGTATGCTGTAAAGACTGACTGTAACGAATGACCGAGGAATACGAGAATGATTCGAACCCTGAAGAGAAGGAAAGTGGGAGACCAGAGGAGACGCGCCGTCCATTTTGTTCGCTTTTCTTGGTGTTGACGTCTGCTCCTCGATCCTGTGCCTAAGCGACGTGAGCGCCATGTCGCCTATGCAGAACACGCAAGATCATATCGAAATCTGGACGAGTATGCCAAATATGGACGGTGAAGTACAAGGGCTGCTTGTATTCAATTCGATGGATTTGGTGGTCCCTGATCGTAGATCTTTGTGGTGGAAATGCGCTTCTGCTCGTTGACCACGCAGCATCTTGTTGCAAAGCAGTTTGTATGTATCCACTTATATACGAAAGACTGGTCGACTACGTAGTTGAGAAGGTTCCAAGTTGCCTGCAACTGGTGATGATACCATCTCGCCGACGTTGGGCCGTTTCTCGTTTGTGCCATCTTCAGGAATGTGTGGACGCGAGTCGCGTTCTTTCAGCTCGATGCTCGTCAGGAGGCTCCACATCGATAGCAACTCCTAATCATATCTCTCAGCCGCACTGCATCAGGCCATCATGATGACTTGCCGATGTGATTTATTTTGCTAGACAGTCTGCTTGCGATCGGCGGCATCGGCATGGAGTTGGAATGGTGAGAAGGTCAGGAACGTGTGAGCCCATTTTAGTCAATATAGGGTCACGTGACTATTACCGCGGTCTCAATGGCGTGCACGGCCTCCGTCGCGTCCTCGACTTTCGCAACGCGGAATCATTGCTGCCATGAACCATATGCTGCATCCGCGAGTCCATCGCTAGACCAGCCATCATGATCTGACGCGTCCTACTGGTACAGCATACGCAGTCCAAGCAAACAATGGCGGGTTGGACATGTGCGACCAGATTCGATCTTTAGTGATCATCTCATCCACAAGCGTACGCGTTACGATATACTTCGGCGCAGGATCGTATGATATATCAGATCATAACACCTCGATCTCGCTTCAACTTGAGTACCCACAGGATCCCAGGCGACCATATGACCCCTTAGAAAACTAACGGGTATGGGCAGTGTTCTGACCGGTGAGGCCGCCCAAGCTATTTCTGACTGATTGCCAGCTCCACAACATTCTCCATAGACAGAATCACCATCGTCACTCCAACATGAATGGTGTCGATCTACCATTCATCAGGAATTTCGCGCCAGCGCAGTCCAACACACCATGCACTTGGCAGCGACATGTCTCGATCATGGACGGACGTTATTGTCTTCTCACGCCGGGCTCTCGGCCACTGCATCAGCACGATGCTCATCCTACCAGGTCACAACACTCTGCCAACAATTTCGTTCCACCCAATGCGAGCATAGATGCCACCGCATGGCAAGTTCAAGGCCGTAGCCTGCTCTTCCGTCTGCCCTTCGAGATACTCGTCATAGTTGTCGGCATGCTTCCTTTCTCCGCGCTTGGAGCATTGGCATTGAGCTGCCATGCATGCAATCAACTGGCGAAGTGGTCGCAGTTCCACACAGCCGTGGTATCAAACATCACACAGTCCGGTTCTGATCACAGCAGATTGCTCTCACGACTTTACCGAGAGGCCATCCTTGCCTACTACAGAGAGCCGCCAAGTCACGAGAAACTCGCCAAACTAGGCCCATGTATTCAGACACTAGTTTTGAGAACGAATGCTTCGAGCTTTGCGCTCTTCTCGCGTGAGGACAGGAACAAGGAGGCCACTGATCTCTACACCGAGCATCTGAAGACTATCGCCTTCGTGATCAGACATACTCTACCCAATTTGCGCGCCATTCGTTTCGAGGATCCCGTTCCTATGCCGAGCGGAATTTGGCATATTGTCAGCCAAGTGGGATCGTTGCGCGAGCTGGATCTGTTCAACTGCTACGTCAACGGCACGGCAGACTCTGTGTTTCCGACCGCGATGCAGACATGGGGCTTGAAGAGCTTAAGTATTGGCGACATTGGCACACGAGGGATGGCAAACTCGAGAGTTGGTGGGCACGAACTGCGCGACGTGCCGGGCGAGGACAGCTTTGTGTGCCGGCTCTTGGACCTCTCATGCCAGACTCTCAAAAGTCTTAGGCTGCGATGTTGCAGCAAATCGCTCACGCATCAACATCGGCCATTCAGCCTCCCTGGTACCGAGTCCCTACACTTTCCGTCACTCCGCGAGCTCGAGCTAGATATCTTCACCTCGAACATAGAGTTCTACCGCAACATTCTCGATCCGGCTCGGAACAAGCAACTGGAAGCTCTATCTTTAGCAGTCAACTGGAACATTCCCACCATGGACGCCATGTTCCCCTCCAGCGATCCTCAAGCACTGCACTATCCGGCTCTCAGATATCTAGCGGCGCTTCTCAACGATAACTCGACGTATCTTTCCTCAACTGGGCTCATGAACGGCAACACTTTCGCAACACCGTGCAGTCTTGCTGTCATTGCACCAGTCCTTGAACAAAACTCTCAGCTGGAAACGCTGCAATTGGAACTGGACGCGCGGAGTCTACGGTTGCTGCTCGGAAGCGTGGTACCATTGTTCGGAGCATCCTTAACTCGACTTACAAGCCTCAGTCTGACACTGGGATGGTGCAGGCAAGATCACAGTGCCGTTCTCTTCCCGTTACTGAAAAACATCGGCACCCTGCAGCAATTGCGTGTGCGAGTATTTGGCGACGTGAGACCGGCAGCGCATTGGCATATCCGACACAAAGATGTCCGACATTCCCTCTCCGAGCTAAAGAATCTCAGACGGCTAGCATTCGAAGGAGACACATACGCTGCTACACGATTTGTAACCGGCAACGCGTACTACACCGACAAAATATTGGAGGAGCAAGGAGCAGCATCATATGATGAAGCCGATGACGACGACTCAGCTTCATCACACAACTACGAAAGCATTTACACAGAGCCGCCCGCACCGGAGAGTGACTTTGTACCCAATGCTGAACCGCATCTCATCACATCTCGTCTTCCAGATGACCGTGCTGCACGGGCACGTGCCCGTAGGGGCAGGTCTTGTGTTGGTTCCTTTCCGCGACGTCCTCTAGACTTGCCGCAAACCAATGTGGATGATGCGAAGTGGGAGCGTGAGCATCGGTCGCGTATGCTGAGACATGCACGCAATTACTTCGCTGCCTTCGAGCAGCTGGAGTGGGTGTTTTTCGGTGGTGTTTTGATGGCTCCGCCTCGCAAACCAAGAGGAATGGGAGCAATGTCAAAGGGGAAGGCAGCTGCAGAGTGCGCCCAGGGACCACGAGTACTGGGCCCATTCAATCCGGAAGCAAGGCGCCTTACCGAAGCCGGTGTCAGGGGTTTCTTGGACAGCACATTCGGCTGGAAAGGTTTCATACCGAGAGAGTTGGAGGAGTGGAGTGGAGTCAACGTTGATTGCGAAGATGCATTCTGTGAGCAGGACTGAAGGATATGTCATGCCGGTGGCTGGCATTGGTTCTGTCGCCGACTACTAGACAATGCATCGACGGATTCCGATGGCCCGATTTCCAAGCTAAATACGGAACAGAAAACCTGGGCGCACTCACAATGCAGCAATCGCTAAGCTCGACATGCGATGTACACGGAATTCCCAAGGTTTCATGCCAACAAAAATGGTTTGGTCAGGAATCCTGGGCATGTTTGTTTGGCAGCTGGAGGAGATTTCTATGTTCTATGTGTTGAATGTTCCCATAGCTATTGCACCGTATCATTTGGCAGCATGAGGATCCTTCGACGTGCTCATCTCGTCCCTAGCACTGAACTCGCAGATTGATGCATCGAACGATTCTGACTTACTGCCGTTCACAGTCCAAACGAGCCGCGATGTTTCAGTCCGCCCTCGTCACAACTGCGTCTGGGCGGTCGAGTGAGTTGAGGGACTTCGGGGTACTAGTCGAATTGATCCTCACGTGCTGGAAAAGAGATGACATGATGTAGCTCAGCCTTGTCGAGATAGGTTGCATGCATGTCGACTCAGCCTCATGTAGCGCTGATTGGACGAAGGTGCATAAGCGCTGGCCCATGGCCTGACCGGAACACCTCCGTATCCTCAAGTCTTCGATATCGTTGTCCATATTCGATCGGACTCTTCGTCACCGCATCCACACTAGCTATGAGCGGCCTGGAGGTCCTCGGTATCGCAGCCGGCATCATCCAGGTCGCGGATACTGGTTTGCGCCTTTCGCAAGCGGTCTATAAATACATCGAGGACACCAAGGGCGCCGATAAGCGTTTGGCCACGTTCGCGCAAGATGTCCGCCGCACTGCTGAGATCATCCAGAGCGTAGGCGCATTATTGCAGGACGAGAGCGCTCGGGAACGTGTTGCAGCGAAGGGCCTCGCGACGGCGCAGAGTTGTGTGGAGGACTGCAAAGCTGCCTTCGGCGATGTGGATGCGTTCGTACTCCGCGCCAGGGGAAAGGGGAAGTGGCTTTTCTCGTTTAGGGAGCCGAAGTTGTTGCTGCTGGATGCGCGGCTGGAGAAGCTGAAGAGTAATCTTAGTCTTATGCTGTTGGTGCTGGGGAAGTCGGAGGAGCTCAAGGTCGCGCTTGAGCTGAAGGAGAAGAAGGATGAGGCGAGCAAGGAGTGTGTATTCCTTCCTGAACACGCGCAGTGGATATGCTGAATTCGTGTAGAGCCCTCGGGATCTTGATGGAGTTCAAGGCTGCCAAGGTTACTGCCTCGAGGGCGCAACTTCAGTACGAGGAGATCGAAGCGAGGGCGACGCGAGCATCCGAGGGAGCAAATCCCGCGTCAGCAGACAATTCGGCAACAAGTCGTGGGTCAATTGGTGATATCATGGCCAAAGCCGGCAAGATGGACGCTGCCCGTATGGACAATAGACGCCGAAGTGCTAGTGACAGTAGCGTGGAGGCACCCATTAGACTTGCTCCAATCATACAACAGGCGAATAATCCTGCAAGTGGCAATGCCACACCAGGAGCGTCACGGAGCATGGGATATGCAGCGTATGATCCACAGCCATTCCATACTCCTGCAACCACAGACCAGGCACAAGCCCAACCCAAGCCAAACCCACCTCGAAGCGTCGTGACAAGCGATCAATTCGCGCGTCTAGTCAACGAGCTCACCTCAACATTACAGACATTCTATGACCAGATTAACGAGCTGCAAAGCAGCATAGAAGCCACGGATCGCGCTGGTCTGAGCAGGATCGAGTACTATGGCATGCAGCAGGTTGCCTCAAACACTGCGGGGATGTTCAACGCCTGGGCCAGGCGGTTCGGGTCGTACGGTGGTGGTCATTTTCAGGAAGGGCCCAGCAGCCATATGGCATATGGCGGGATGCCTAGTGTGGGTGGCATAAGCGGGATGCAACAGCATAGACCAATGGGTATGATGCCACCGCCGCCGGATCCTCGTGGACAAATGCCTGCACAGCATGGGTATGCGAGAGGACAAGGCGGGACGCCGCCCGGTAAAGTCAATGCCTGGAGCCCAGGTTCTGTGGAGAGCGATAACTCTTTCTCGGACTACGACGACAGCGACGGAGCGCCGAAATTCCGGAGAAGGGTGCCTGAAATCACTGTAGACGAACCAGTCCTCAAAGGCGAACGGCTACGACTTCGTGCATGGGAAGCGGATGGTGGCAAGACCGAGGATGCCGATGAGTCCGTGGAGGATCTGCTGAGGGAGTGGACCAATGTGTATGAGGAGGGAGAAAAGGAAGGAGAAGAAAAGGAGGGCAGGGCAGAGGATAGTAGTGAGGCAGAATAGGTTAGCAAGGTCAGCACAACGGTAAAGAAGCCATGATCTTCCTTTCGACGGTGAGACTGGAAAATATTAGTAACCGGAGACAGCGCTCTTTAGAAACTTTGGTCTCCTGATGGAATCTCACAATTTATCCAAATATGTCTTTTGCCCATACGACACGTTCAGTGTGTTTCACAATCCCAAGCGTAGATGAGAATTTACACAATACGCTCAGCATCGATGTACAGTACCTCGAGGAGGTTCTTGGATCTTCTGCATGTGAAACCCACGAGGGTCCGCCTTCGATGGGATCTCAGGATACACTCGAGCCAAAAATGGCATCGTAGAGATGTGTTAATAAGTTGTATGATCCTGACAGGCCAACGAGAAGTCGCCGACGACATGGAGAAGGCCGACAGGGGTCAACGGCCATGTCGCGCTCTGATTGGCTGACTGATCAAGCCACCGCTCCTGCATCTCGAAATGGCCAAAATGTTCAGAACAAGATCGCAAAAGACAGCTTGCAAGATCACGCATTGACGATTTCACGATTGACTGTACTTCTTCGTTTTCTTCATATGATGCCATAGACTCCGTTTCGAACCGTGTGCGACCACCATATCATGCCTCAGACCACCAAGTGTCCTTTCCGCAACCCACCATCATAATCCTCGATCCCGCTGTCTGAGCAGCAACACATACCGCAAGCATGGATTACTCCATGTACCACGCCCTCGGCGACCAAGTCCCATCACATGACCCGAACAGACCTCAAGACGCCCCGCCGAACGCATTCAGACCGCCCATCGCTCCAAGTCCAGCAGGATACCAGCAAGCCGGGTCGTCATATGGACAGGCGCCTCCCGCACAGCAACAGCAGTATGGCTCGTCACCGCAGCCAGGGTACCAGCAATCGCCGTATCAAGGGCAAGAGCAGGGTTACTTCCAGGAACAGCAGCAGGGCGCAGATATGGGAGGATTGGCGCAGCAGATGGGTGGCATGGGAATCGCAGATGGCAGTGGCACAGTGCGGAAGAAAAAGAGGGACAGGCATGCGCATCACGAGATCCAGAATCCAGTGGGGAGCAGCCAGGCGTTCAATGGAATGCCGCCTCCTGCCGGGGGAGCAGCGGTAGGGCAGGCACCGTATGGACAGGCTCCTGCTGTGGGTGCGAACCAGTTCCCTCAGGCTGCGAATGCCCAATTTGCGCCAGGGCAGCAGGCAACGCCGGTGGAGCATGCGGCGAGGGGGACGGCGGTGACGTCGGCGCAGGGGAGGGTTGATCCGGAGCAGATACCTAGTGTGCCTGCGTCGCGGGACGGACCGCTGCAGCATTATCTGGAGAACGTATTCGCAACGATGGACAACCATATTGCGCCGCCGTCGACAATACCATTTGTTGCATTTGACCAGGGAAACTCCTCACCCAAGTTCGCCAGGCTGACTATGACGCATATCCCTGTATCGCAGGAGGTGCTGAACACGCTCGCACTACCACTGGGACTCGTCCTACAACCTTTGGCGCCGCTACAAGATGGAGAGAGGGAGATACCCGTAGTGGACTTTGGAGAGCAGGGCCCGCCACGGTGTCGAAGGTGTAGGGCGTACATCAATCCTTTCATGACGTTCCGGGCTGGCGGCAACAAGTTCATCTGCAATATGTGCACGTTCCCCAACGACACGCCACAAGAGTACTTTGCGCCCACGGATCCGACTGGTGTGCGGGTGGACCGAGCGCAGAGGCCTGAACTCACGCTCGGCACGGTTGACTTTATTGTGCCTAAGGAGTACTACACGAAGACGCCCGTGCCGCTGAACATCCTCTTCCTCATCGACGTCACAGAGGAGTCGGTAAATAAAGGCTTCCTCGCCGGTGTATGCGACGGCATCATGAACGCCCTCTACAGCGGAGAAGCAGCAGACTCTACAGAAGAAGACGACGAGGCGCAGGGCACACCACGAATCGCAAAAGGCGCCAAAATCGGCATCGTCACCTACGACAAGCAGATGCACTTCTTCAACTTATCAAGCGAGCTCGAGCAAGCACAGATGCTGGTCATGCCGGATATCGACGAGCCGTTCGTCCCACTTAGCGACGGCCTCTTCGTCGACGCCCAAGACTCCAAAGTAGTCATCACGCAACTGCTCAACCAGCTCCCCCAGATGTTTAACCCGGAACTCACAATGGGCGTCAAGAATCCTGAACCCGCCCTCCTACCAGCCCTCGAAGCAGCAGCCAGCGCCCTCCAAGCCACAGGCGGGAAGATTGTATGTTCACTTGCCGCGCTTCCAACATGGGGACGTGGCCGGCTCTTCCTCCGCGATGACAACACCGCCGTGGCAGGCACGGACGCGGAGAAGAAATTGCTCACCACAGAACACGCGGGATACATCAAGCTGGCGGACGAATTGGTCAAAAACGGCACTGGCGTAGATTTCTTCCTCGCGGCGCCCTCTGGCGGATACCTCGATATCGCAACGATAGGGCATGCGTCTGCCAAGAGCGGCGGCGAGGTGTTCTACTACCCGAACTTCCACGCGCCGCGAGATAGTCTGCGATTATCCCTAGAGCTGAAACATACCGTGACAAGGGAGACGGGCACGCAGGCGCTGATGAAGGTCAGGTGCAGCAATGGATTACAGGTGGGCGCTTACCACGGCAACTTCACACACCACACCTTTGGCGCAGACCTAGAATTCGGCGTCGTGGACGCAGACAAAGCGCTCAGCGTCGAGTTCAAATATGACGGCAAACTAGATCCAAAGCTAGACGCGCACTTCCAAGCCGCGCTCCTCTACACGAGCGCCACAGGCGAGCGCCGCGTGCGCTGCATCAACCTCGTCGCTTCCGTCGCAGAGACCGGCGGCGAAGCAATGAAATACGTCGACCAAGACGCCATTGTGACGTGTCTAGCCAAGGACGCGGCGTCCCGCGTCCCGGAGCGCTCACTCAAGGATATCCGTGCCCAGCTGACGGAGAAAACCATCGATGTCCTCGCTAACTACCGCAAGCACTTCAGCACTGCGCATCCCTCAGGCCAGCTGGTCATCCCGGAGAACCTGAAGGAGCTGGGCATGTACGCGCTCGGACTGATCAAGTCGCGCGCGCTCAAGGGCGGGAGAGAACCCAGTGATCGCCGGGTGCATGACTTGCGCGCGCTGCGGGCTATGGGCGCGCAGGAGACGAGTCTGTACCTCTACCCTAGGATTTACGCGCTGCATAATCTCGCGGATACGGATGGCTTTGCGAATGAGAACGGGCACCTCCTCATGCCTGCCTCCTTGCGAGCCAGTTTCGCAAAAATGGAGGAGGGAGGCGCGTATATTGTTGATAACGGGCAGTTCCTCCTGCTGTGGCTGCATTCGCACGTCTCGCCGCACCTGCTCTCTGACCTCCTCGGCCCCAATGTAAATCGTCTCCAGGACATAGACCCCTTCATGAGTCAGTTACCAGTGCTGGACACGCACCTCAACTGCCAAGTGAGGAATATACTGCAGTGGCTGGCGAGTAACCGCGGCAGCAAGGGGTTGACGGTGCAGGTGGCAAGGCAGGGGCTGGATGGCGCGGAGTATGAGTTTGCGAGGGCACTGGTGGAGGATCGGAATAATGAGGCGCAGAGTTATGTGGATTGGCTTGTGCATTTGCATCGGGGGATACAGATGGAGGTATGTTAATCACTCACCCTGGCAGCTGACTTGGAGGGCTTGTGGTGGAGATGAGTAAAGGCTAACGTGGTTCCTGTAGTTGAGTGGGCAGAGGAAGAAGGAGGAGCAGGGGGAGACGAGTATGTTTATGGGGCTGAGGGGACCATACTTTGGATGAGACCTGGCACGGCGATCGGGATTGCGAAGCAAGCACGACTTCGAGGCGTCAAAACAGCCAAGACGCATCGCTGTGACTGGAGTGCTACGTGAGTATGCGTGCACGTGCCGGTATCGAAGACGGACGCAGAGACGATCATGAGGCATGAAATACGACGCAGGATAATGGCAGGTGGGAAGATTGTCTGGCTACATTGAAAAAAAGCATGGCGAGGTATACTAGCGCGGCATCAGCGAAGAGCGCATTGACACAAATCAACTTTGACAACAGCAAAACATCAATCTCGTTGTTGTTGTTGTTGTTGTAGTACAGATTTTGCGCACTAACGATCTAGGGGGCCGGTTGTCAGAAGAAGGATTTATAGCTTGAGCACACCTGGAGCGACCTCGTCGATGTGCTTGACCACGCTTTCCCAAACGAGCTTCTCCTTTCGCTGGCCCTCCTCGCCGAAGATGAACTTGGGCACGTAGTTGCTATGGCACGTGTCAGCTAATGTCCAAAAACAGTTCTCGAAGGCTGATGACGCTAGTGGTGAAGCATCTCCACCTGGAATCTCAGCGCACATCGAAGACATCTCAAATGTCTGAGGATACTTCAATGTGCTCTGAGATTCCATTGACACTCTTTGGAACCAGACGCCGTAATGAACGATGCTCTAGGTAGAAAACACTTACTCCTTAGGCACACACTCGCTCAGATAGACGGCATGTCCGCTCCCGCCGCTGAACAGACCATGCACCAGCGTCCTCGCGCCCACCTCGGCCGTGCGTCCAATCTGCTGCCGGAATGCCCCCAGCGCCTTCTGCGTCTCCTCGTTCACATTGCGGTCCAGCTCCGTGATGCACAAGCCCGGGTTCACAAAATTGATGACCACACCCGTTGCGCTGGGTGGGTGGGCGCGGCACCACCGCCTCAGGACATGCAGGAGCAGTAGTTTGGAGACGGGGTACCGCGCTGGCACGCCCCGAGAGGCATCGTTGAAGAAGTCGATGATGTCCTTTCCACTTGAGACGGCGAGGTCGAGTTCTTGCATTGCGTCGGTCTGGAAGGCGACGCCTGAGCCGACGATGCTTAGTTGTGTGGTTTTGTGTAGCTTCTTAGCTGACTCCTGGAGTTTGGGGAAGACGAGGGCAGCGAGGAGCATGGTGCCAAGGACATTGACCATATTAGTGATCTCAATGTCTTTCTCCCCCGCAGTAACGAAGGTATCATACGCCACAGCTGCATTCTCGCTGATCCCATCCAGACGATCGAGCGCCTGCACTTTTTCCCCAAACGCAAGAATGGATGCGTACGAGCTCATGTCCAGGATCCAGACTTTGGCCACGCCCTTGACGCCCGTAGACTTCTCAATGCGGGACACGGCGTCATCACCTTTTGACTGCGAGCGCACTGCGAGGATGACCCTGGCGGCGCCTTGGGCGACGAGGGCGAGGGCCGCTTCGTAGCCGAGACCGGTGTTCGAGCCTGTGACGATGAAAGTGCCATTCTCAATCTGAGACTTGAAGTCTGAGGCTGGAGGGAGGGGCGTCTTCTGGTCGGCGACGAAGTCGAATTCGGGGGGCAATTCGGAGAAGTTGTTGTTGAACTCTTCTTGGGAGGCGGACATTTTGGCTTCTGATGTTAATTGCTTTATGGATTGAGCGCGGGTGTTGTGGTTTTGCGTGATATGATGTTGGAATGAGATATGTTTGTGTCGATTGATGTCTTGTTAACTCCTGCGAGGCATGCTGGTTATATACTCCTCTGCGCATATGGCAGCGGCAGCATCGTCGCCAGCAATAGCCTACGCCAATATCCTAAGTCCGAAATGCATCACTCTCGTGGCGTCAACGATATCTGGAGTTAAGCCAGATGATGCATTTACAATGCATATGTTCAGCCCATCCAAGTCGGACGAACCACCAGGCCGTCTAAACGAGCCGGGATATAGTCGAGGAGCACTCTGATTCGCTCAATATTATAGTCTCGATAGAGCCTAGTTGATATGCAAGATTCTTGACCAATTGGAGGCATACAGCCGACCTGTGCGCGGCTTACAAACGTGGTTCGTGATCATTTCGGGTTAGGAGGCGTACGGACGCGAGGATGGCGGGGCGCTAGCACAGCCTCGGTGGAAGATTTCGTGCACAACTGCCAAGAACTGCTCCTTCTCCGTCTGGTAAGCTCGGGCCATTTTGGGTTATGTGTGAGAGTAAAGCATCATCATGAGTTTGAAATGCTATTCAAATGCCACTGCTTCATTAAAATCTTCGTGTCATTACTAATTCTCGGAGGATACAGAGACCGAGCGGAGGATACTTCGTGTTATGTTGTCGCCGTCCTGAATCACTAGCACCAATAGCTTGTGAACACTTAATGTCCAGCTCGCCTCCACTTCGCATCCTTCTTCCGCGGCATTTCCTGCGCAAGACTCCTCTTCCTCTTCGCAGTAGCATCGCCACCATCACCTCCCTCCTCAAGCTGCTGCTCACAAGCCGGCAACCTCAGGTCAGCACCGAACTCATCGCCAATCCATATGAGCACGCCATTACTCCATCCAAACCCAAGCTGGACTTCGTACTCGCCTCCACCACCAAATGCAGTGATATCAGTCGAATTGTACTTCTCAAACATGGCGCCACCGTAGTCATCGCCCTCCTCGACGGACTCGAGCTTCGGAAGGTTCGAGGTCGCGCCGCCGGTCGTCCGCCAGGTGCAGAATGCGGAGTCAACGTAGCGTTGGGCGATGTCTAGTGCGACTTCTTGCGTTTCGATGTAGCTCGGATCGTCCGCTCCAAAGGTGGCTGGTGTGTTGAGGAGACCATCGATGAGGATGTACGTCAGAGGCGGCCACACGTTCGGCTCGTCCCACTGCTGATTTGTCTCGAGATTTGTTGCTGGTGGCGCACCTGGGAAAGCATCGAGCAGGGTTTCGATACGTTCAAATGCGCGCAGTACGGCGGCTGGGTTGCTCTTGAGCCACTCGGGCGCTGCACCCGTCCAGAATGGGTAGTATTGTGCAATGTGAGTGAAGACTTGCTGTCCTTCTGGAGCACTTGAATTCTCCTGAGACACCACATTATCATCGGCCATAACATAGATCTGTCGACTGGATGATGTGAGGTTGTAATCGAAGTAACCCCACTCGTCTCTATCCCAGAGAACTGCGGTCATGGCCTCGGATCGTGTTGATGCTCTGTCTGCCCATGCACTCGCGGCAGTATCGTTACCAGTGAGATTGTGAAGCTCAGCAATGGCGATTTCTGAGCCATACCTGTTCTGTGTGAGCATGTGGGAGCGTACGATGTGCGAAGTCACTTACAAGATGCTGTTGAGATCGACAGGAACGATGTTCTCCGTGTTCAGTGTCCTCAATGGGAAGTAGACATCATTGATAGCATCGGAAGGGTTCTTGATCCATCGAGCAGTGTAATCCCAACCGCTCTCTGCACCAGATGCCAGATCAGCATAGAGCTGAGCAACTTCCGAGTCATTCAATGGGGTCGCAGGATAGATGATTCCGGATTCAGCATAGTAGGATTCGTTCGTTGCGGTGTGATAGTCTTCAATGTAACTCTCCGGGCGAGGTTGGTTGTTCTCCACGGCATATCGATTGAGCGTGTATGTTGTACCATTGATGTCCACCTCAACAGTGCGATTCGTGTTCCAGAACTCATGCTCCAACTCCAATGTTGGCAAAGCGCGTTCCAAGATTGACGTGTCGTTCGTGTACTCGACATATGCCTGAACCATCAATGCCAGAACTGGAGGCTGGCTTCGATTGAGGTAGTACTGCCGAGCGCCATTGGGAACAAAGCCAAACCGATCGACCAGATCGAGGAAGTTTTCGATGATGTTGAGCGCAATTTGCGTGAATGATCCTTGAGTCCGCAGAAGCCCAAGCAAGATCCAGTAGCTGTCCCAGTAGTATGGCTCGCGGAATCGTCCTCCGGCAACCACGAAAGTGCGGTTCAAAGGGATGAAGGAGCTGACACAGCCGGTGCAGTTGCCTCCGCCAACGTACTCTCGCGTAAGCTCAGGCCAGATCTCGATGACCTGCTCGATGAATTCGCGAACGTCTGTGTTGTTGACACTGTTCAGGAACGTGGCATTTGTCTGGAAGTCATCTGGGTTCAGCTCAGCGAGCTCGCTGCCGGCCTCGCCGAAGTAGGTCGATAGGAAATCCTGAAGCTCTGTGTTGTTCGACAGTGGTTTCGTTAGGTTCTCGAAGGCTGCAATGACCTCGTCAAGCGGTCTTATCGTCGGGAGATCAACGTATGTTTTGCTGTCCTCGAAAGCACCTGCCAATTGTATCTCTCGAAGTATTTCTCCTTGACAGTATAGCGGTGATTCACAGGGTGCTGTTACCGATCCATTGATGTATATTGCGCTAGCCAGGCGCAATGCGCTCGCCAACAAGAACACCGTCTTCATCCCTGAGATATGAGGTCAAGACACACCCTCTGAAAATGAGCAATAAGTTCTCCATCGTGGGATCAGTGGCACCACTTCTTTATGTAGTCAACGGCAGCCACGACCATCTCTCCATCATTTGCCTAAACGGCGGCTGGTGCTGGAGCTGCCAGTACCTGAATATGCTTGGCCATCGTCATTTCTCGAAGTTTTCTCATCACTCCGCAGTCTCGGCACGCATCCGCGATCTGCCAACTTGGAAGAGAAGCATGAGATGTGCATGCACCCCGCAATGGCTCTCGTTTATCCTCTTGGCGATGTAACGATGAGCGATGACCTTTGTTGCGCAACAGGTGGAAGAACGTTTGCCGTTGCAGGTTGTGGGGCCCCACTTTTGACTCTCATCTGGAACTAGTGCGGATCGGAGCTTCAATACACGTGCGAGGCTCGAAGACGAACGACATCCACATTCCATAGGCACAGCGTCACATAAATATAGGGTCTTACAACGGTCCAACATGGCAGTAAAAGTTCGAGATGGGCATAGCATTTCGAAGGATCATAGTGGTCGACGGGTGAAGAGCTTGGACTTAAGAATCACACAAGGCTGAGAAGTCAGGTATTGATACTTCGGACACTGCAACAACGCTACTATTCACTTGATCAATCAAGACGGCAGCGACCGACTTCTTCCAGCTCTGCTTCGACCAAGTATCTTAACACTCAAATTTATGTGTTTGTAGCTGCCTCTGTCAGCATAAGGCTGAGCTTAGCCAAGTTAGTCACTAGTCCAGAGTGGAGAGGTGCGGCCGCCCCCAAGCCACAAAACACGAGATGATGTGCGTGCTGCGGAAGTCGCAATGTGAGGATGGGCAGCCTGATGCAGATGTCCAATTGCCTCGAGCACATTCGCATCTCCATGCCCCAATCTCAGTAACACGAAACTCAAAAATTGCGCAAAAGAAGCCGTCTCTCTTGGAGCTCGCTAGCCAGAGCTTGAACCCTGCTATAGCACGACGGCAGTTACCGCGCGGCGATCCGGAATCATGGTGTCAACTCCCAAGAACACACCACCACTAAAGCCGACCAAGCTTTCAAGCTCAAAGGCGACTTCCTCCTCGCCACAGCCAGACGGGCATCGTCGCACGTCATCCGCGCCGGTTCTCAAGCCACCGTTCATCTCGATCGAGGACGCAACGCAAGCGCTCACCGAGGCTGAATCTTCAGACGTAGGAACGCCTCCGCCATCGCGGATTGCACCCGTCGAGCGACGCCGCGTCCAACGCACAGACAGCTCGGAGAATGACACGAGTGATACCAACAGTCCAGATGAGGACAAGCCATCGATTGGTGGTCCTGTGAGCGGACAGGATAGACGCAAGTCCTCCGTGCAGCAACACCATCCGAAGCGCAGCCCCAACGTAGGATGGAAGAAAAAGTGGGATGCGCATCACGACGCTTTCAAAGACGGACGTGTCTTGATTGTGGATTGCTATAGCCGTGACTTCAGTGACGATGGCAAACGCAAGACAGCCGCGTACGAATTTGCGAACATCAATGAGCTGAAGGACTTTTATGGCAGCGAGAAGGGTAAGGGCAACGGACAATGCTTGCGTATAGTGCATGTTCAGAATGCGGTCTGGGCCCGCGACTTCTTGCTCAAGAAGTTCAACATCAGCTCGAAGGTCGAAGATGTGGTTGGGACAGCATTCGGCCGATGGGTGCGCTTTGATAACCCGCAGCTGCGTGCCGGAAAACCAGTGCTGAATGCAAAGTCATTCCGTTGCATCAAAGATCCGTGGAGAGGAGTATCACGTACCGGCTTCGTGGCAGACTATCTGAAATCATTCAAGCCTGGAGTGATCAAGGACTACCAGAATCCAGCGACGAAAGGCTTCAAGCTGATGGACCTGAATCATTGGGATCGTGAGACTGGCACGACGCCTATACATGGATACGATGTATATGTGCAGCGTCTGAGCGTCTATATCCAGCGAAAGGAGGGCGACATTGACCTGCATCCGCTGGACACGGAAATGCGCAATCCTTATATTGATCTTGCGTACGAGTCTAGGAACCAAAGGACAAAGCGCAAATCAACGGTCGAAATGGTGCCAAATGATGATGGGTCTCATGATCAATCAGACGAGGGTATGTTAGCACTACGAGACATATGTTGCATCGCTAACGATGGACAGAGTTCGATCACAACGGCGTGCCTCGTCGCCCTAGTATGCCACCGCCACACGATTGGGAACGTAAGGTCCACGAGAAGCTCACCGATCTCGACAATGGCAACACAATCATCCTATTCGAATCGAGTCACACAGGGAAATCTTCGGACACATTAGTACAGGCTCGCGAGGAGATCGAAGTTCGCTGGCGACGGCTAATGCTCTACCTCAATCGCGAAGAACAGTCGGAAGAGAAGCTCGCCATGGAGCTGATGGACCTCGTGCTCAGAGACGTCTTCAATGGTCTACGGATACGCTGGGAGAAGACGCTCAGCAAGTGCGAAGCTCACGTCAACATCCTTGAGGAGAAGGTGTACGAGAACCCTGCTGACGAGTCTCGTGCGCCTGAGCTTTGGAGCAACAGTGCCATGTGGTTGAAGCTTGAGCAACTGATCAGCTTGCATACTGTCACAGTGAAAGACTTGCAACAACAAATGCGCGACCTGTCCGAGTGCGAAGAGTTCATCAAGACGGACTGGTTTAGGGATACGCCCGCTGATCTCGAGCGAATCGCCGAACTCTTCGATCAGGAAATGGTCAAGCCCACAGCCAACCTCTCAGACCTCCTCTACAAGTCCGTCGAGATTCGGGACTCACGGCACTCCCTTCAACTAGGCACATCCATGTGGCGCCTCAGCTGGATCACATTCATCTTTCTCCCGCTCACATTCATGGGCACCGTCTTTGGTATGAACGTCGATATCTTTCAGCCGGAGGAAGGACCCTTCCCAAGCTTCAAATGGTACTTCATCGTCGCCGTGCCCTTCATGATCTTGATTATCATATTCTACATGTTCATCAAATCCTCCCTCTCAGCGAGCATCTCGCACAGCATACCGACACAGCGCGGCGTCTACGAGCAGATTTACAACCAATTTGCAGAAGAGCATCCGCATCTTTGGAGCGAACACGGGCCCAAAAGCTACGTTATGCCTCACAGCTTTCTGGGAAGGATGAAATGGCGCATCGTGAAACGGTGGTTCAAACCGGAGAACACGATCGCAAGGCGAGGATACAACGAGGTCGATGAGATGGGCATGTGGGATCGAATGAAGCACCGTCTCGCCTCGCATTGGCTTCGGCAGATCAAGCATGCCCCTGGCTCTGGCCCCTCTGATGAGGAGTACTTCAGCAGCGGCGAGGGCGAAGGCGAGTTCTCCACCGTCACAGAACTGCTGGAAGTCTCCATGCCAGTGGAAATGAGCGTCGGCTACCCCGCCGTGGGACGCGCATCTGCCTCCCCTCCCATTCTCAGTCGCCTCCTCCCATACCGTAGCCGAAGTCGAAGGAGCTCCTCCGGCTCGCGTGACGTACAAGGTCGAGTCCCCAGTCCAGGCAGCGAAATGATGGTGGAAGAGGAGAAGAGCGACGACGAGGCGACGGGGTTGTCAAAGGAGAAACGCGATGCTAGGAGGCAGAAGGCGAAGGAGCGGGATGAGCAGGCGCGTGAAGGCGCGAGAAGAGCTGAGAGCGATCCTGGGCATTCGCCGTCTCCTTTGGGGTTTCTCAATGTGCCATTCATGTCAAGGAAGAGTGAGGAGGGGAGGGATCAGCAGGAGAATGCGGGCTGAGCTGGGTTGGCATCGCCGCTTGGCCTCAGCAATTTGTGACTTGCAGAGCTACATCTTAGATTTCAGGATCCCCCAATCAAAGTTTACAATCCCTGATTGGGCTTATAGTGGCTCGCTCCCGCTTCAAACCTGATTTTCCCTTGACTCTCACTAGGAATGAGTGCCACTGCTGATCATCTAATGTCTGTCCAGCCCGCATTCGATGTGAGTGCCCGGGTCACCGTATAACAAGCTCTTTGTTCTCCAGCCACCAGGGGCGATACTGGTGAATGTCAGCGGCTATCTAGATCTGGATGATCATATCCCATGAGCCCCGTCCGCCAATGGGGCCCAAGACTCGGCAGCATCGTGACTGGATACCTCAAGCATACAGACTACATAAGCAATTCAAGCCTTCCTAGAAAGTAGCATGAGCATCCTAATCCGCAGAACCTGCAACGAACACATTCAGTCAAAGGCCCAACCTATTATCGAGACCAACCCAGGGGATCGCCATGGCGCGCGAGCAATACCGCAACGCAATCGTGCGTACCACACGCCGCGTGGCGCTCGAGAAGTGGTTGCAGCGATTACTAGGCCAGAAGGACGATGCTACACCCACAGCGGATGCGCAGCAGCGTGGGGTGCAAGCAGCAATCCAGCGCAGAGACGCCTCCCAGAAAAGAAAGCTGGGTGAGAATGGCGAAGGAAGCTAGCTGAAATTGCAAAATTAACTGCACAATCCCGAGCATGAATTCTTTCGAGTCCCTCCACCACAGGATCCCATGCCACGTTCAATGCTGAAAGCTATTGCCAGGAACACAGAGATGCGATAGTGTATTCTATGATCTGACATAACCAGGGCTTGGGAACTTCCTGCGTGGGATCCTAGGATGGTGCCGAACCACGCTCGGAGGTTCAAGAGTGCGTTAATGTATTGTATGATCCCAGGTAAAGACTGTGCACACGCCCGTCATGCCAGGAAATCCAAGCTCTTCGCGTAACCAGCCTTTCCATCATCTGAATAAGCTATTCAAGTCGTCAAGTGTGCGCTCTGAATCCCACGTTTCTGGTCGAAAAACGGCATTGCATTTGCTTGCTCTCTTGCTACAGTGCTCATGCCTCTTTCCCGATGCGCATCGAATACTTGTACACTGTCTAATAATGCCGATGATGCAGGATCCCCTTCGGTGTTGGGGATTCCAAGACATAAAACGCCGCCTTTTCGCCATCCCAATGCTGCATCCTCGCGTCCCCAGATATCGGATCCGCGCTAGTAACACAAAAATCCCAAGAGTATAGTGTAGAGCAGAGATTCATTCGTCTCTCCATCGCATCGCAAGCCCCATGCAGCCCTCTTTTCCCATGTACTTCTCTTTCTCAGTCTTCCTCGCGCTGCCTTAAGCAGCCAAAAGCTTCCCCTGCGGCTCCATACTAGGCGGGGGCGGGGGCGCCTCCAACTTCGTCCCCTCAGCCATCCACCTCTGGAACCCAATCCCCACGCCCTCAATCACAGCGAGCAGGATGGCGCACCCGATCGCGCCGTTGCGCATTTGCTTCGCCCCTCCGCGCACGGCGAGGGCGCCGCCCGTGAAGAAACCCGCGATGATGGCGTTCCAGGGGTCTTCCTTTTTGCGGACGCTGCGAGCGCGAGCGAGCATTAGTAAGTCGTGTATGGATCGAGGAGGGAGGTGGAGGGGAGGGGAAAGTGGGTGATGGGAGAGGGGAGTGGGCAGGGAGGGAAGACGTACCCCTTGACTGCGCAATCAAAACTCGAGAAGAGACCGCCCCATACGCCGAAGTTGCCGCCGAGAACCGGTGCGCGCGCTTTCATGGCTGTGATGGCGCCTATTCTCCGTTCGCCGTAGGGACTGTTGTTCCAAATTGTTAGTCTCACTTTTCTTTCTGGCATCTTTCTCTTCCCGTCTTGAGTCGGATTGAGTTGTGTGAAATCGAGGTTCTGCGTTCGCGATATGCGGATGCCGTGTATGTCGAATGCGGAGATGGGGCGAATTTACCTATTCCTATATTCACACTTCTAATTAGCACGTCCTGAACACCATATCCATCCCCCCCCTTACGATCTCATCTCTTTCACCAAAGACAAGACAAGAGGAGTAAGATCGACGTACCTAAAACCCTTGACACCATGCCACACCGCGCCGCCGATAGCCTGTCCATCCACCCGTCAGCACAACCCATTCCTCATCCTCGACCAGCAGATCTGATCCGAAGAGACGAGATAGATGCGAGAGAAACGTACACCCATACAAAACGCGCCACCAAAGTCATTGAGGACAACCCAGGGACACGGGTCCCGTCCGTGATCCGTCATCTTCGCTGAATCCTCCTTCTATTGCGCAACTCGCGACAAGAACAAAGAAAAGCGGGGTATGAGGGTATCGTGGAAGAAGGTGTGATGCGTGTGTGGATGCAAATGTGGTGATGGAGGATGTCTGGGGAACTTTTTCGAGATCGACCAGCGTCCCGAATAGGCATGGTGGACGAATGTCGGAGAAGGACCGGGGAAGGAGTGACGGTCGGAGCACGTGACACAGTACCATCTCAGTTTCGTGATTCGGAGTGATCAATCAGTTCGCGCAAGAGAAACTTTCAGAAGGAATCCAAAACTTGTTTACTAAGAACGCTCAAAAAACGTAGCTATAGAACATCCAAACGCACGGCAGGGCTTAAGTACCAATCACGACCGCGGCGCCTTGTCGGCAGTACTCCCACTACTACCCACTCTCGTCTCCCCATCACTATCATACTCCGCCGGCACAGCCGTAGGATTCGCCTCCTTCAACCTCTCCACCCCACCCACATCCTCCCCATCCTCACTGTCCCTCCTCCCACTCCCCGCAATAAGCCCCTCATGCTCTGTACCCTCTTGCCCCTCATCATCCTGTGCCTCTCCACCCGCCGGATCCTTAATAAACGAATCGATAATGTAATACTGCATCGCATTCATGACAAGCGGGAAGATCAACATGACAAACGTGATCTGCACCCAGGCTTTGCCCTCCGTCCAGCGTAAGGCCCAGTCGCCTACCCAGCCCAGCCAGGGGAGCAGCGTGAAGATGAGGAAGACGCAGAATTTCATGCCGAGCAGGCCGAGGAAGTAGATGAGGGATTGCTTGAGCCACCAGGAGGCCTTTGGTGGGTGCCCGTAGTTGCCGGAGCGGAGGGAGCCTTCGGGGCGGGCGAGCGGGGTGCGGGAGAAGGCGGCGTGGAGGAGGCGCAGGAGGAGGACAAGGATGGGGATACCGATTGTGGTCTGTGGGTCGTTAGTTCTAGTTGTTGTTTTCATGGGAGGAGGGGGAGGGGGAGGTGCATACATCAATAGCCAAATTCAGCAGATAGAACGAACACGGGTTCGGCCGCTCTTTGACAGCATCCTGCACGAACCCACCACCCGATGTCGTACTCGCGGCAGTGGCATCCGCACTAGCCGCCTGCGTAATGTCAAAATCGCCGCTGGAGAACATGCTCATGAGCAGGTTCGCCAGGTGCAGCAGCACAGATCCGAAAACCTGCTTCGACACGTCGAAGGACCACACTTTGAGCGGGCGCCGGGGCGTCTCGCGGTACCGCTTCCACACAAGGGACATGAGGGCGAGGATACCCAGGGCGCCCTGGATGAGCAGGGCAAAGGGGCCGAGGAGCTTGCACTCGCCGTCGTCGTCATCACCATGTTGAGGTCCCTTCTCTGAGCCCTCCTTCTTGCCCTCCTCTTGCGACTGCGATGGCGGCGTCTTGCTCTCCCCCGGCCCAGGTTTATTCTCCGGTACATCCTTCGGCGCATCCTCCCCCTCCCCAGGCGTCACCCCCTTAATCCCCAACAACTCCGTCTCAAACACCAACGTGCTCCCCGGCGGTATCTTCCCCACCCCCCGATCTCCATACGCCATCCCCGGCGGTATCGTTAGATTCCTTTTCTCGCCAATACACATGCCCACGAGTCCTTTATCCCAGCCCTCGATCACCTCGCCCGCGCCGAGTTTGAAGGTGAAGGGCCCGCGGCCGTGGGAGGAGTCGAATTCAGCACCGTTGGAGGCGAGGGTGCCTCTGTAGTGCATGCTCAGTGTGTCGCCGGCTTTGGAGTGGCGGACGCATTCTGGGACGGCGTGGTGGGTTGTTTCGACGAGGAGGCCGCCGTAGAAGTGTTGTGCGGAGGTGAGGGTTGTGGTGGCGAGGAGGGCGGTCGCCGCAGCCACGGTGGGTAACCGCATCGTGTCCACGCGAATATGTTATTCGCACTAGGTGGGCGCGTCGCGCGTGGTGAGGGTGGGATGGTGGTAGGCTTGTGGATGTCTTTCCGAGGGGAGGTGCGATCCCAAGATCTGGTCGGGGTGTCGTTGGCACCTTCCCTAATCTCTTTGTAGATCCTCTCCTCTCAGACACTTTCCACTTTCCACTTTCATATACCAGCGACTCTTACAAAGAGCGTGACAGCAAAGTAGTAGGATCACGTAGGGTGTGCACAGATTAAAGATAGATATAAGAAGGACAGCTTACGAATCTTCGACGTTGCAGACTACGAGGCCAAGAGACAATGCGATTGTGGTAAAGTTCCCCATGATGCACCGCCCGCATGCGGTCTAACCCCATTGAGCGTGGCGCAGGGTCCTCAAACCATCACCCAAGACTCTTGTCGTTGTCTCGCTGCCTCGGACTCGACGAAACCTCCAATTCTCCATCGTGGAATTAATAACACCGTCCGACAATGCTCGTGATGGCTGATTTGACGCGTATCTTCGAGTTTTTACTATCAGCGGTCACGGGAGGACGCGAAGGCTGAGGAACAAGTGGACGAGCATGGATTGGATCTAGCCGAGCCTCGCTTCCCCCGTCACCCGTCGCTCGCATCATCACTCAATTCAGACGTCTCATCGCTACCGCCATGCATTCATTACTGCCGCCATGCATTCCATCACCTTGATCAACGGCATCAGTCTTGGCCTAACCCCATGAGGCCATTCTTACCACTCGTGCGATGTCAATATTTCGTTTAATCTGTTCATAACCATACTATTTCTATCTGTTTGAACATATGAGAATATTCACGGTGTCATCTGCTTCCTCACCATGGACGACCACGATAAACGCGTCCGCGCAATAGCAGACCGCGTCCGCCACTTCCACACCACCAAAACCCCCTTCCGCATCTACCACGGCGCCACAAACAGCACCCGCGTCATCTCCAAGGATGTTGACAAAATCGTGGACACCAGCTCCCTCAAGCACGTCTTCTCCGTGGACACCGCCAACCTCACCGCTGTAGTCGAGGCCAACGTCCCCATGGACGCACTAGTCAACCACCTTCTCCCCCACGGGATGATTCCGAGGGTTGTGCCTGAGTTCCCTGGGATCACGGTTGGAGGGTCTTTCTCGGGGACGGCGGCTGAGAGTTCGAGTTTTCGCGAGGGGTATTTCGATCGCGTTGTTAATTGGGTGGAGATTGTGCTTGCGGATGGCGAGGTCGTGCGGGCGTCGCCTAGCGAGCGTGCGGATCTATTCTACGGTGCTGCGGGCGCGTTGGGGACGCTGGGCGTGGTCACCATGATGGAGGTGCGGTGTCTGCGTGTGGAAGGAGAGACGATGGTGGAAGTGACTTATGTGCCCGTTTCAGGAGCGGAGGACTGTCTAGCTAAGCTGGAGGAGATGGGGAAGGATGAGAGCGTCAACTTCCTAGACGCCATCCTGTTCACCTCGATCTCAGGCGTCATAGTCCAAGGACGTCTCTCCCCGCACTCCACCTCAAAGAAACCACCAAAACAGCGCTTCTCCCGCCCTAGCGACCCCTGGTTCTTCCTGCACGTCCACACAAAACTACCCGCCCACTCCCCCGACTCCTGCAGGACCTGCCGCCTCCTCACCCCCTCTCAACGCATCCCTTCCACTATCCGGGTGGAATCCGTGCCGATAAGAGACTACCTCTTCCGCTACGACCGCGGCGCCTTCTGGATGGGCTCCTACGGCTGGGAAGCCCTTCCCCTCCCCTTCACGCCCCTCAGCCGCCACGTCCTCGACTCCTTCTTCAAAACGCGCACCATGTACGCCATCATGCACCATTCCGGACAGTCTCAACGCTTCGTGGTGCAGGACCTGGCTATTCCCTCCCGAAACGCAAAAGCATTCCTGGACTTTGTGGCTGAGGAGTTGAGGATCTGGCCGGTTTGGGTTTGTCCTATTAAAGGTGGCTCGCGCGCACCCCTTCACTCTGCGAAGAATGTTCCTGCCGATGAGGGAGAAAGGGAAAATATCATAAACGTAGGCGTATGGGGGATCCCGCACTCCATCTTCCACCGGCCGCTCTACTACGGGCGAAGGACATTCCCCTCCTTCGTCTTGCTGAATCGCATGATCGAAGATCGAGTGCGCGAGTTGGGCGGGCTGAAGTGGTTGTATGCACATAATTACGCCACCGAGGACGAGTTCTGGGCAAGTTATGATCGTGAACGGTACATGAAGTTGCGGGAGGAATGGGGAGCGGGCGGATTGCCGGACCTTTTTGATAAGGTGGGCAAGAAGCAGCATAAATGGCATAGTACGAGTGTGTTTAAGGGGTTTTGGAGGGGGTGGTTGGGGAGGGAGTATCTTTTGGCTACAGGGAAGAAGGGGTGAATGACTCGACGGAAACCATGGAGATATGGCCTGAAAGACTCAGAGGAAGCAGCCGACGACATGGGATACTCTACGCCATCTACATCCACCGCCTCGTCCCGTTATGGCTCCGGAACGACCCACTATATCCACCATCCAAACTCGCCCCCTCGACATACCCCAAGACCTTCGCCGCTGACTCAGCCGGTGTCATCATCTTCAGGTTCCCTCCAGTGTACCGATCCAGCTTTTCCACCGCCGCAGCCATCTTCGCCGCTACACACGGGTTCTCAGGCGCCCTTGTCCCGTCCGTCTCTACGAACCCAGGACACACGGACATGAACAAGATGCCCTCTTCGGCATATGCAGCGCCAAATTTCGCAACGAGCAAGGACAGCGCGGCTTTGGAAACTGTGTAGGGGGCCGCGACGGCGAGGGCTGTCTCGTTCACGAAATCGATATCGCCCATTCCGCTGGAGATGGCGATGACTTTCTTCAAGTTCCCATGCCGAATTAGCGGGAGGAAGGCGTAGACGGTTTTGAGGACGCCGTAGACGTTCGTTGAGAGGGAGCGCTGCATTTCTTCCAGCAGGGGCCCGGTGTCGGTCTCGCTGGGATCGATCTGTTAGTCCTGTAGAAGCAGGGGATGATGGGCAAGGATCTCACTAATCCGCCAGCGTACTCCACGCAGTACTCTGGCTGATGTACGCGCCATTATTGATCAGTACATCCAGACCTTTCCCTCCCTTCTCCGCCAGGATTGCATCCGTCTTACGAGCAGCATCCGCCAAAGCGTCGGCATCGGTGATATCAGCCGTCACGACATGCACGTTACCCAGACCGTCGGTAGCGAGCTTCTTGAGCATGTCGGGTGCGGAGCGCACGAGGGCTATGATTGTGTTCGAGGGGTTCTGGGAGAGGACTTGGATGAAGCCGTAGCCGAGGCCGCGCGAGGCGCCGGTGATGAGGTAGCTGGGCATTTTTGGGTGATTTAGGAGGCTGACCTGTGCTTGTGAAATACGATGTCAGGATTGCTGGATTATCCTGCTCACCAGGCCGCTTGAGGAATGTTTTATAGTCATCATCTCTTCTCTTCTGCAGTCGTTGCCGATGAAAATCGATATGCGCCATCGGCCTTACTCAGCAGCTATGTTATCGTTCTGACAAATGCAAGACCGTTTAGAAAGAGATCATGCATGATGAAGATGTGGGTGTTTGGAAGTTGACCCACAAGATGACCTAGGCAGCGGTACTCGGGGTTCCGAGTGTGCGTATCCAATCGATACTCACGCGTGCATTTTGAACGATCGACCACGAAGACGCCATACACGACGAAGAATTCTAACAGCCTCGGGCAGAAACACGAACATCAGGATTTCCAAGGGAATGGGCATCTCAAGCAAATGAACAAGCATAACTGTAGGGGTCGAACAAGAGCGTACCAGATGGACACGCGAAATCATCAATGAGCTCAATCTACAAGGAAAAGCTCAACAAACAATATGGTGTCAGAGTCGTGTGATGATTTGTTCTACTGTACGACATACATGCTAGACCCAGCGACGTGTGTGACAAAGTCCGGGCCAAAGACCTGAGCAGGTGTCTGGAAGCCTGCCTCCACGTCTCCCTCCAGTACGCGGCGCGCAGCCTCAATCGATGCCATTGCTGTGAAGGTATACCCATTCACTGTCTCTAGTACCGCGTGAACAGTGGAACCGTCCTTCATAGTCAAGAACACGGCAGCCCTGTATGGATTGTCCTCTCGCTCCTGCTGTGTCGGACCCGGATCGGCCACCGAGGGCACCGCTGACCCGGAAATGTGCAGGAAGCTTCTGATATTCGCCACACTGGTCCCCTCTGCAAGTGTGATTAGATCTGGCAACGTGACTTGTATGCATTCAAGCTCGCCAGCACCACGGCCGAATTGGAATTTTGTACCACTGCCGGTCTTACTTTCCACGAGCTGGCCATCACGCCGTTCGAGGACAGCATTGGTCACACTTTGCGCAGCACTATTTGCAGAACCGAGAGACATCGCACCTGAGATCCCAAGCGCCACGTCGATTGACGCGATCTTGTCTGAGGGAATGTTCTTCATAGCGTACGCGGAAAGGCAGCTGAACATGGAGACACTACCGCCGCAGCCGGGCAGGAGCATGACGTTCGCTTCTTGTGCTTTCTGATCGAGCTCTTCGGCCAATTGGTAGCTGATGAGTTCCGCTGACGTGTCGAGGTAATGCGTTCCGTTGTGAATGCACGCTTGCATCAAGGGCTTCGCAGTCATGGAGAAGGGCCCTGCACAATTGAGAAGGACTTGCACGCCTTGCAAGCTATTCAACAGAGCCGTTTCATCGGATGCATCAAATACTCGATATCTGATGTCGAGGAGCGCGCTTAGAGCTTTGAGTTTTCGTTCGTCGCGTCCGCCGATCATGAAGTCTAAACCGGTGCTTTTCGCGTGATCGCAGGCCAAACGCCCGGTGTAGCCGGTGGCGCCGTAGATAAGAGTCTTTGACATGCTATGATAGATAGTGATGGTGCGCTCGATCGTTGTTCAGAAAGAACATCGTCGTTACTGGTCATGGTGCCTTATATAGCGACCATTGCGGCAGCCATGTACATGGCTTGATATTGAGATTAACGCGTCTCAACGCGTTGCAACATCATTCAAGTCCACAGGACTCAAGACCGATATCTGCCTATGAACGTGAAGATCTGCCAGCAGGGTATCGGGTTCGAGGTACGTGTAGTTGTGGGGTCATCCAAGATCGGTACTCGGAGATCCGAGTTTTGTGGGTCAGATCCGCCAGGTGCATTGGTAAGAGTTGATCGTGCGTCCAAAGATTCAAAAGGTGGAATCCAAGGCAATATACAAGGACTTCCGACTCCTACACGATGTCTCCGGACGCGATCAAGCCTCAATGCGTGAGGTGCGGCCGAACCTTCACGCAAAGTAACTTACCACAACCCCGAATGCCGTGTTGGATGTGCATCACTGACTTCATCAGAATCATCCCTGGTTCGGCACGAGAAGCAGTGCTCTTCGGATCGTGCGCCTACTTCTAGGCGGAAGTCATGCCAGCGATGCTTTGCGTCTAAGTTGCAATGTGACCTGCGCAGGCCGAGTTGTGCACGATGCCAGTTGCGCGGCCACGCGTGCAAATATCTGACCCAAAATCGCGAACACTTGCCAAGGGAAAGAACACGGGGAAATGTTTGTGATCCAACGCTATCCAGCATAAACGTCGAACACGGCGCTCTTGAACCAATCACCAAACATATTTCCGCTAAACATAGCTCAGCCAAGGCGCACACATGCGAAGTACCAAGGACCCCATCTACCGTTGTCCATCTTGCATTGTCTGAGAAGAGGAAACGAGAGCTCCTTGGTGAAGGGTCCGATGTTCCAGCTTATGATGCTGCCGTCAAACACACCATGCACCTCGTGATCCGAGTGCTGAAGTCATGGGGCAGAACAATGGCGTCAGGATTGAGTAGTCACCTGCCGCCGTTCATACATGATGTTCAATTCACTCATGGCATGCCGTCGCCTTTGAGCAATTGTGTTATGCTGTGCAAGATGTGGTTCCAGAAGGATAGCAGCAGCAAAGAGTTTGTACACGAGCTGGTGCTGCAGGAGATCCGGAGGAACCTCGAGGCAGTAAGATCTCCAGCCCATTGTCATATGGTTCGTGGGTGGCTAAAGCTCAATGCCAGAGTGTGGGATATGCGGACGACGTCCTCCTTGCCTCAGCGCAATCCGTTCTGGTCCTGACAGTCCTCGTCTTGCTCGATGAACTGGAAGAGTCTTTGTTGAGCACATCGGCAAGCTCCCAACTCTTGGTCGACATTTGGGATCAAAAGGCCAGAGTCGCAAGGTGCGGACTGATCATTAGCGAAGAGAGCAGCCATACGCTTCCAGCATGGGAGCGATGGGCCTTCTGTGAGGCTAGGCGAAGGACCATAAAGGGCCTGAACCACCTTGAATGGGCTTGGTCACTCCTCCGTGGATATCCTGTCTTGACATGTTTCGAGCTGGGACCTCTTCCAGCGCCTTCCCCTGGCTACCTCTGGCGCGCGCAGAACGAGAAGCTATGGAAAGGACGATATGCAGAGTGGATGAGAGCTTGGCCAGATGGTGGCTACAGAATGGCAGAGTTTTTCTATATTCAGCCTCATGGTCAGCTGGATTCACGGACCGAGCTTTGGTTGTCCGAAGCAGACGAGTACGGGATGCTGTTGATGGCCGAAGGTGCGTATTTTCAAGCTGCCTTGCAAATCGAGAATCTGACATGTGCAGTCAATGCGAATGGAGTGCTCATCTAAACGTACCTGACGCTCAGGCAATGGCACTGTGGGGCCTTCCCGTTTGTCTATTGTGGCCGTTCTCCAGTCAACCACTACTGAAGTTTTCTTCAGCCTTCAACACCTACTTCCTTCACTTCCAAGCTTTTCACCCACATTGGCAAAACTTCACCTTTGTTGAACTATATAAAGCTCACCTCATACAAAAATGTCTACCAACAACACCACCGCTAGCGCACACGAGACCGCTTGTCTCGACGGCTACAGCCACGTCCATGCGCTGAAATGCGGTCACTTCGTGCGCAGCGCCGAAGAGAAGACTTGCCTTGCAAATTGCAAGAAGGCGGATTCGGCCTCGCCAGCCACGTACTACATATGCAACACATGCATCACCAGAGCTGTCTTGTACGTCTAGACCATGCGTACGAATTTCACTCACTCACTTGACCATAGCACCAGAAACGATCAGCAGATGCGCAGCATTCTCGCGCCGGTGTTCGAGAGGGAGGAGTACGGCCGAGCAGACATCGTGGCGAAGAGGGAGATGTTGAAGGAGTTGTTGGGGGAGGTGGGGTTTCTGAAGCAGATGGGTGAGATGGTGGGTGGAGAGATTCTGGGGGAGTGGCAGAACGGAGGAGGGTTCCCGACCAAACCAGTCAAAGTGAGTTTTTTTGTTGCCAATGATTTGAGCACCATGTTTGCACATTCCGCGAACATGGACCTGGAGCCGAGCGAGAGCAGCAGCGACGAGAGCGAGAGCGAGGATGAGAGTGAGAGCGAGGACTCGGTCACGAGTGAGAATCTCCATGAGAGGGTGGAAGGGCTGGATATTCGGAGAGAGGATGGTGATGTTGAGATGGGAGAGGTTGAGGAGGCGTAGTGGGAATTGTTTTGCACGCCTAGTCGAATGGGCAGTGATGATGTATAATGTTTTCACTTGAAGTAATGTTGAATGGATGATAAGACTTGAGCACACGGTACCCAGAACGATCTGACAGGTGTGGGTGCACAAGGGGCTAAGCCATGTGCGAGCGTGACAATCAAAGCGGTCAAGGCACTGTCATCGCGATCTCCAAAATCCGGTCAAAGGTGCGGAATGCGATACATGCCGTCATAGGTGAGCTTGAGTCTGCCTCGCTCTGAGCGTTGCCTTGCTGGTGTAACTTAGGAAGACTGATGTCCGTGGTTGTACTTGGAGGTTTGTGTACGTGAGCGCTCCATGTGGCCTCGTTTAGCCTAGACGAAAGGTGATGCCCGACGGCATTGGAGACCCAAGGTGACGCTGAAGAGAATTTGTGTGGCCGATACATTTCTGGTCCTCCGTCATCGTCAATGCAGAAGTTGCGGCAAGATGTGTATACATAATGCCTGCAAACCCAACAGTTCCTCAACGGACACCAGCACCTGAAATCAAGACACATCAGACAGCCTGCCTACACCAAGCAATATCCGCTAAACTTCCACCATGTATCGAAGCCTGTTCATCTTGCTACCTACGCTTGCCTTTGCCTTGCCATCCCTCAACAAGAGGGACGACGAGTCCATCTGGAAGGCTTCCGATGGCAAGGGCAATATCAAGGTGTACTTCTCAGACACGAACACCAACTGGGGCGACTGGGAGCCGTCCACCTGGCTGGACGATCTGGACTGCGATTCGGCTCGTGAGTGCACCCTCGTTGGAGATGGACGCGTGCTGACAGTAGACATAGACTGCAAGGATATCACCGGCAAGACCAAAATCTTGGATACCATACCGGAGGACTACGACGTCAAGTTGTCTTTCAACGAAGACTACAACCCAGATATGCTGGAGGACATGACAGCTGCGCTCAAGGCCGCACTGTACGAGTCCAGGTATCGCCTCTCACCGTACCACAGCCGGAGACGTGCTAACGTGCAATCACAGCAAGAAGTACGAGGAGAGATGGATGGACCGCGTTTGTGGCGGCATGGGCTTTTGTGATGCAAAGGAGAAGTGGATTGATCAGTACTGGGGCCCTGAAGCTATCAATGTCCGGTATACAAGCTCCAACGGCGAAGACTCCAACATGAAGTTCGAGTTGAGCCTGAAGTCGTCGAATGAGGCGGGTCTGTGTGAAACGCTTGTCAAGATTGCCGGTGGTATTGCCTCAGGTGTCAACGGTGCTGTTGCTGGTGGGTCGAGCGTCGCGGAGCTGCTTTGTGATAAGAGCTGAGTAGTTCTGATCGCACAATCCTGATGCCTGTCTTCATTAATCGTTCACGAATCTTCGCTCGTTTCCAACTCCTTCATGATAGCAATAGACTCATCAGAATACTACAATGTCATCGACAACAGCCCCAGCTACGAAGGATCTTGGCTCGTTGCGATGCAGTCGTCGGAGAGCACGACGGCATTATGGTCTACATCGGGAGAACATATTGGAGAAAACTTATTGAGAAAGAGATGGCATCACCGAATGTGCCATCATTCGGGCAGCCTTTGGGCAGTAAGATGATGCGATGGGAGTTTGTGTCAAGGGGGATCTCATGGAGGATTACAACGAATGCCTTATGCCTGAGGCACAAACTTCGTGTTATCGCTCCGACAACTTCCCGTCCTTCTATGCCTCTAGCACAGCGACAACATGAACTCGCATGTGGTCCGGCGATTCGCTAGAGTCACATCGTATATATTCACATGATACTTGAGAGGCTCGTCGTTACCGCGACGGCATGGGCTCGAGCCGACAGATAGGTCGGCACCAACTGAGCCGATGCAGCCAACATACATAATAGACAGTCTCATGTTTGCTGCTAATGTCACTATCACAATACAGCACTAGGATCATGTCGACAGTCACCGAGATCGCCTATATACCGCTCCAAGAGGCCCTCGACATCGAGTCACCAACAAGCGATGCAGGAAAGGCATACGCTCGCATGCTTGCATTGCTGCGAGAGGCAAAAGGCAGCCAAAGAGTATTCTGGAGCCGGCAGGTCGAACATGAGAATGTCCTTGAGATCCTGATAGGTGCGTTTGCTGGCCGTTCATGACGAATTATGGCTCATAACAACCAGACTGGGACAACTATAACTCCTTCGAGGCGTTCCCGAAGACAGCGGCATTCCAAGAATTTCTGGCATTACTACCGCACATAGCCGCTGGCGCTCCCTCAATCAAGAACGTGCGCATCAGAGACGGCCCTGGGATCCAGAAACTGGCCGCTAGCCCTGTCCTTGAAATGACTACTACCTTCTTACCACTCGATGTGGATATGGCTGTGTATGAAAAGATTGTCGATGCTTTCTTGCCTGTGTTAGCGCAGAACACACCAGGCTTCCTCGGTAGCACGTCCGGCTGGGTTATCGAGGAACAGGATAGCCCTGTCGATGGATCATCAGACTCGAAAGCAAAGGCTTTTGTTATATGCCTAGCTTGGGAAAGCATTGAAGCACATGTTGCAGGTACAAAAATCGCAGCAAACAAGGAAGCGATTGCGCCTTGGAAGGCCGCTATCATCCATGCAGAAATGGTGAGTTCGACGTTATTCTACAAGCTTGAGATACGAGCGCTGACCATTGATAGCACCATGTCAAGCTGACCAACGCAATTTAAGTGACGGGAAAATTGCATCTCGCATCCCAAATGAAAGTCTTCATTTCCCGAGCAGCTACTTGACTGTCGCTACAACCTGTACATGACTCACAGACCTTGTACTGAGAAACAACATTTTGAGCAGCTGGTCTTGTTTAGACAGCTGGCGAAATATGTCATTCATGTTTTGCTATACAACTTAACTCCATCGTCACGGACCAGTTTCCTAATCGCGCCTAGGCTATCAATTGCAGCTTGACCTCGGGTTGCCTTCACCACAATACACTATTGAATCGTCAAGCCGATAATTTGCCTTGCTCGCTAGCCGATCAAACTTCGTCCGTCTAAGGCATCACGAGGTCGATTTATGTACGCTTGTGTTGCCGTACCTAGCGCGCGATCGCCTTGGCCAGCAGGGGCCCTTGGACAATCCGGGGAACGTGGCACGTGGTATGCCAGAAAGCGATCTACCGTCTAATAGCCGAGCAATTCTGGAAGGTCATCAGAGGATTCATCCATACCGCTATGGTCGGAGTCCTGATCGCTGCTCGGTTGTGTTCGGCAGCGGATGCCCAACTTCCTGGATCTGAGAATGGTCACGACGCGGTCAGGGCCAATTACAGACACATCTGAGGCTGCTCTGTCCATGGACATCAATCGTGATGCAGTCGTTGACTTGCACTCATGACATCTTGGACCAGCTCTGCATTCAGGTCTTCGGACGCTTGGTACCCGGCATATAGCTGGGCACATGCATTCGCATTAGTCCGCACTCCAAACCTGTGCCCACTCCGTGCAGGAGACTTGCGTACATGCAACGGCGGAATATCTGCGGAAGCAGGCTGTCCGACAGTGCGCTTGGTAACCGTCTAGACGGCCCTTAAATCGATCGATGGAGCCGGGTTCACTACATACTTAAGCACCGGCGCGTCTTGGGTTTAATTAACTTGAGCACAATTCCTGCCGCAGTCTTCCAGAAGTCCTACATAGTCCAACATGAGATTCCATGTTCTTACTCTCCTTCTAGCTGCTCTCACTTTAGCAGCGCCAACTGATCTGGTCAAACGGCAAAGCTCTCGGGACGAGTTCGTGAATCAACCCTGTTCCGAGATCATACTCTTCTATGTCCGAGGAACGACGGAATGGGGCAACGTCGTCAGTTCTACCCACTTGCAGCCCGCAGATAATCACTGATCATTTCAAGGGCTGGCTGATCGGTCCCCAATTCGTTGGTGCTCTGGAAGAAAGACTTGGTGCAGACCGCTTGGCCATACAAGGTGTCGAGTATCCGGCGGCGATTGTCACCAATGTCATCCCCTCTGGAGCCAGTCCTGAAGGAGTGCGGAACCTCAGAGACTTGCTCAATGAGGCCAATCAGCGTTGCCCGGACTCCATTTTGCTCGCGAGCGGCTACAGTCAAGGTGCAGCAATTGTCCACAAAGTATTTGAGGACGGCTTAAGCGCGAGCGTGAAGCAGCAGATTGCTGGGATAGTCCTGTTTGGTGATACACGGAGGCTGCAGACGGGCGGTCGCATAGCAGGTTACCCGGCGGACAGAACTCTGGTCATTTGCAATGTTGGAGATCTCGTTTGTGTTGGAACATTGGTGATCACACCGGCTCACATCGGTTATCCTGCACGCGTACCAGAAGCAGTGGACTTTATGGAAGCACGAATTCAGGCTGTAGCAATTTGAAGGGCATACACAATGAGAGAAGGATGGAAATCCTGAATCTCAAATGATGAATCGTCGAAACTGGCAAAAGTGAAAAACATAAAGCTATTCACAATAACAAAATCGACTACAAGATTGCCACAATCTTTCAAACAGCCTTGATGAGGGTCACGTGCAACGCCGTCCTTGCCTTATCTCACCATGCCCAATTCAGCAACAAAATCCCGCTCACCCATCGATTCAAACATCAGACACCTGGCGAGCATCGCGATGATATCACAATGCACTGCTGTCTCTTGATGCACGTCTTGATGAGTATCATAGCAGCAATGCTCACTACACATGTCGACGCCCTCAAAGAGCCAGAGGACGCGTGATGGTTGCTTGACGTGCAGAAACCGCCGCAAGAAATGCGATAGCAGTACTGCAACACCATGCTCGAACTGCTCCAGACTCGGACTACGGTGTCAGCGCGGCGTCGAGATACTGTGGGAAGATGATACGAGAAGACTTGGGATGAAAAGAAGAGGTCCTCGACACCGAGGTAGCCCGCAGGAAATAGGCAGTGCATTGTCTTCCAAGCACGCCAACTTTGATCTTCCAGAAGAGCAGCTTGAGCCCGAATCAATCGAAGGGCCTCTCAATACGTCGACTGGACTTCAACGCTTTGGCCTTGTCGCAGCTCCGTCGTTCTGGTCACCAGTTCTCGATCCTGCTGAACGCCTTCTCCTTGACCACTACATCAACCGCTTTTCCCGGTCATACCCAACCCTTTCTGGCCCCGATAATCCTTTCCTGCAGATCCTAGTGCCACTTGCCACCCAAAGCTCCGCAGTTTTGGCATCGCTGTTGGCGCTCAGTGGAGTGCAGAGCTTTGGTGACCAGAATGCCGCGTTCGAACAAACACTTCTCAAGCTGAGACACAAAGCTCTTCGAGGATGCAGAGCATTGATCGGACCACTGAGCATCACTGAACAGAGCATGGGGAATATCAACATTGGAAATGCTTTCCAAGATCGAACAGAACTACTCTTTGTGCTCGCTAGCTGCGGTCTGCTCCTGTTGTATGAGAAACTGACGAACGAAGGCCACGAAAATTGCACACCCCATTTGCAATTCTTCTCGCGTCTGTTGTCCGATCAGATCCTCCCAGCCATGGACCACGTTGTTGACGACGCGGCACAAACCTCCTGGCACTCAGCCTTCAAGTTCTTGAGAAGTCTCTTCCTGTACAACGACCTCGTGCGGGCCACCTCTTTCGCCACGCCATCGATGGTCAAAAATCATCTCGATACCATCTCAAGAGGGACAGGTCTAGAGATTTTAGATGCTTCTAGCAGCGCTGGACGATTTGAATTTACTCACATCATATCCAGACTTAGTCATGGAGATCTTAGCGTTACAGACGCGGACATCGAGTTGTGGAGCGGAAGACTGGATTGGATCCCAAGCTTTGCACTTACATCAGAGCGCGACATGGCATGGCCTTCGCAACTTTCTTACCGCTTGGACCACATCAAGCTGCTACAATTTCGAGAACTCGAACACGTCTATAAAGTGTCAACATGGGATGATCGAGTCATCATCTGCGAACTCTATCGCGTGGCAGCCATGATCTACAAACGGCAGTGCTTCCGTCGATCAGCCAGTCTTAGCGTGGACATGGGCAATCTTCCTTCTTGGGCCACGCAACTTGTGTGCGCCCTGCCCATCGAATCCGCCTATGCTAATATGTTATTGTGGCCGATTGGTATCGTCACGCAAGAGCTTGGCCAAACTTGTACCTGGGAGCGGAGTGCGATTCTTACTAAGCTGGACGTGCTGCAATGTCGCTACAACATGTCTCACTTCTGGCGCATCCGCATTTACCTGACCGAAGAGTGGCAGCGACAAGATTGCGGAGCATGGGCAGTACGAAGAACTATTCTATTCGGATGATAGCTTTCTAGCTCAATGGCACACTCTCCGGTCTACTGGCCAAGGGGCCGCATCTCGTGCAAGGTCTGCTGCATATACTTCGTCTGTTCAGTGACCCACTTCTCGACCTCGGCGACGTCGACAGTATCAACTCGGCAGAGGCCTTGCTTGCCTTCCACGTCTGATTGCTCCACGTTGTGGGCGTATCTTTCTCGAAGAGCCTGTGCAGCCAGCTGCGCACGTTGAGCTAGGACATCTAGTCGATATACTGTCCATTGATAGTACAGCTCAGACAAGTGCGATTTGTTCCTGACATTTGCATTTGTCATGTCATCGACTACCAATGGATTCTTTGGTCGGAAAGAGGTCACTATCGTAACCCGCTCTGGCATGTTTGTAACCGGCGCGGCGGTGTGCGTGATATAGCGACCTTGTAAGAGCGTGGCACAGCCCTGTCAGTAATCAGCATGGTTCAGAAAGTATTGAGCGCTCATCAGCATACCATCTGAGGAGCTTTGACCTTCAAAGTCGAGCCGTCACCCTTCAACAGCTCAGTCTCGCCACCGACCATATGTCTTGCATCAGACAGCATGACTACACAGACCCATGGGTGTGAGTCTTTGTGCCATTCAATGATGGGCTTTGACTGGTCTGTAATTGTGGAGGTCTTCTGCTTGGATTGCTCGTAGGAAGCAAGTGCCTCCTCGGTCGCCATAGGAGACTCGACTGGGGTCTTCCGTACAGCATCGAGGCCTTCAGGTCCAAGCTGCACGTTCGTATGACTGATTTCGTAGTCCAACGCAGGCACCAATTCGACACCAGCCAGATCACTCACGATCTTCAGCACTTCCGGCGAGTGCCAGAACTGGTATATGAAAGGAGCATATCTTGGAGCCATGCCTCGAATCTGGACCGAGCCAGGCCTGGTGTGGTGCATGCAATTGTTGAGAACATCTTCACTGAACAGTTCTCTCCGATGCTGCAGCACTGCTTCGTGCGACATAAACGGGAATGGCTCAGTCGTGGCGATGGATGACAGCGGTGTTGGCTCGAGGCCTAAGTCCTGCATTGACAGAATCTTTGACGGCGGCACATATTCCAGATGGTCTTGCGCACTAAATGAGACATTCTTTGTTGCTTTGTAGTGGTTGTCGTCCCGTACGTAGGGGCCGCATTGTGGTGATGCAGTTGGGGCTAGGCTCTCTGTAAGCATAGATGGCGCCATCGTGTCGTGGGTGTGTCTGAGAAAGGAACGATTGATCTCTCAAGGCTGTGTCGCAAGTATGCTTGTCTGCATCCTGCAACAGTGCTCCGAGAGGCGTGCTGGGCGAACTTCTTATCTTCGCTGAACTCCGTTCCGAGCCGGCCTTTGTCGCCGAACATTAGCATCTGGGACCATCATACTCGAATTGGGTTCACTTTCCACGCACGTCTTCTCCACGAAGTTGGTATCGAGGATATGCTAGCCTCGTGGAGAGCTCGAATGAGACCAGACACGCTAAACTCGAAAGAGACTATTCGAAGCGCTGTGCAGCTCCCAAGCTCCACATTAGTGCGAATCACCAATCGCCACAAGATGATTTGCGACTCCATAGCATTACCCCAGATTGTTATCGTCGGAGTTCAGGTCATTGCTCCCAGATCTAAGCTCTTTTCAACTCATTCGAGGCGCTGACAATCTTGGCAGGCCATGATACGCTCCACTTCGGTGCTTCAAGATAGGGCATAACCGGATCTGCCCCAGAATTTGGCGCACAGTCCTAAGAACACCACGTTCATGAGGAAGGCTAGCTTGTTGCAACCCTGCGCACTTATCTCTGGATAGCAGGCAGTATCGGAGGATTGATAAGGCAGTCGAGAATATAAAGTCTGCGTGAATTCGGCGTTCGAGGACCAGCAATCCTCAGAATTCTGCTGGTGCCCACTTCGCTTGATTGGTGAATTTTCATTGCTCTCATCAGTTCCAAAGCATACAACATCTGACATGGATCGATCCGAAAAGAACATGGATGACATTGCTCAGACAACTCGCACAATTAGCGAGTCAGTCCACGATGAGAAGCTCCACACGGCAGGCCACGAGAACTATCATGGGATCGACACCAGAGCATTGCACTTGGGTGCTGATGAAGTTTACGAAAAGAAAGTGTCTTTGCTCAATGAAGCTCTGATCGATATTGGCATGAACTCGTTTCAGTGGAAGATTGCCGCCATGACCGGATTTGGCTGGTTCGTTGATAATGTGAGCACATACAGCAAACCTCAATGGCATGCAAGGATACTAAAGAGTTTCAGTTCTGGATGCAAGCTATCACAATCATCAGCCCTCCAGTTCGCACAGAGTTCGCGGTCAGGCGTATTGCATTCCTCACCGTAGCCAAATATGCTGGTCTTGTTGTTGGCTCATCTGTGTGGCCAATGACAGCGGACTTCATCGGACGACGCCTGGCATTCAACATCACCTTGCTCATCTCGGCAATCTCAGGCTTGGTCGGGGCAGGCAGTCCGAATTTTGTGGCCATATGCACATTCTCTGCTTTCATTGGCGTTGGATCTGGAGGCAACCAACCAGTCGACTCGGCAATATTCCTCGAGTTCATCCCTGCTACGCATCAGTATTTACTGACAATGCAGTCTGCATTCTGGTCCATTGGTCAGGCTCTTGCCGCGCTTATCGGTTGGTACGTTCAGCAGATCATTCATGTTTGTCCGGCGCTAACAGTTCAGGCCACTGATCGCTAACTTCTCCTGTGCGACGGGCTCCATTTGCGAGTATCACGACAACCTTGGCTGGCGCTACGCGTATTGGACATTTGGCGGCCTAACCCTCCTCATGTACTTCATGCGACTCTTCTTCCGAATATACGAAACACCGAAATATCTGCTAGGCAAAGGTCTCGATGCCCAGGCAGTTGATGTTGTGGCAAAAGTAGCAGCGCGCGATGGCAAGGTATCTCCTCTCACCCTGGCAGACTTCGAGTCCATCGACGCCCAGCTCCTAGTCCGCAACGAGGGTGCAGACGCAGCGCCGCCGAACGTCTCTTCGAAGAATGTCGTCAAACAAACCGCCCAGAAGTTCTCGCCGGATAAGCTCAAAGCGTTGTTTTCGACACCACGACTTGCCTTTTCGACCTGCATGCTCATCTTTCTGTGGTGTAGCATAGGTATGGCTTATCCGCTTTACAACTCTTTCATCCCATTGTACCTCGAAGCGAAGGGCGTGCAATCTGGCAATTCCAGTCTCAATATTACATATCGCAATTACGCGATCCAGGCAGTCTGTGGTATTCCGGCGTCTGTCATCGGCGGCTTCACTGTTGAGATGAAGCACATCGGTCGCAAGGGTACAGGCACACTCGCATGCTTGTGCACGGGTCTGTTCTTGTTCCTCTTCACCAGAGCGACCTCTCAGGCTACTGTGCTGGGGTTCACCTGCGCGATTGCGTTCTTCCAGAATTTGGTGTACGGCTTGTTGTATTCCTATACACCCGAGCTGTTTCCGGCGCCGATTCGAGGGACAGGAAATGGTCTGGTTGCCCTCTTCAACCGCTTGAGTGGTCTGATGGCTCCAATCATCGCCGCATACGTTGGAATTGAGACGGATGTGCCTGTGTGGATCTCAGCGAGCTTGTTCGTTGTAGCTGGCTTTTGCTTCCTGCTCATGCCATATGAGATGCGAGGTCGTGCGGCGTCATGAGTGTCTTCGAGAGAAATATCCCAGCACATTCTGTAGACTAGCCATTGGCCGGACAAATAGATATGAATCACCATCTGGCATGTATGCAGCTGAGATCCACGTATCCTAGCAGAAAGAAAGCAGTTAACGCACAGCTACAGTGAGTAAAACGAAATGCCAAGTGCGCAAGCATGGTAGCGATCACATCCTTCATCATCGAGTTCTCCATGTCTCCACCGCATCCACATTGTATACTCCGAGCTGACGGGACTCCGGATCGCACCAGTTTGGCGAGGCCGGATCCAGACCGGTGACGCTCAAATTGTGAGCTTTACTCGAATAGCCATTGAAGAGACACCGGCAATAATTGCCATGTAATCGATAACCTATAATCGATCTCGCGTTGCTTCTCCGTGTTCTGGTATCGCATTTGGAGCCCTCAAGGCTAAAGACGCCATAGTAAAGAGTTTCCCTGTGTAAATCAAGAATAACAGCACGTGACAGATCCTTCTCAAGCTTTATCGACTACTGAAACATCAGTTGGCAAGGCTTGATGCCCTTGCCAACTTCGGCTTGTTAGAGATCGTCCAGGTACACACGCAAGCGAGATGTGTGCGTTTGATCTGTCGAAGGTTTCTCAGCCTTGCGAGATGCACGTGTGATGATCTCATTGAATAACAAAAGGCTCGACTGCATCCTTCCGATGGCGATGCTCATGCTGATGCAGAAATTTGAGGCAGTAGAGAAGTCCTGAAAAATGTTGACGCATGCCTGAAGGTCCGTGCACGGACTCGTCTCCGTGGAGCCTCAATTTTGGGCTTTTGCAGCTGGAGTTCTACATCTTCTTCATCAAATGCTACCTGAGCACGATCAGCTTCAGACTGTTCATCGTTTGTCCGAGAGATGATCATCATCTCAACAGCAGAAACTTTCTTTATGTGCCATATACAACCATCCGGCCATACCCGCCGATAATCTCAATCTGGACCTTGCACCGTGAAACGGCTTGCCAAGCCAAACAATTCGAAACACTTTCTTAATGACATTAAACATGCTAACAAGTAGACGAGCAAGCCTAGAATGGGAACACTACTCTTCTGAGTAGTCAGCCGAAAATGCTTGATAGCCAAATTCCTGGTCAATGCTTCGCTAAGAGGGTACAAAGCAGTTCACCTCGTCGTGATGGTTGCTGAGGACATTCTTTGACGACTCCAGCTTCCTGCGAAAGTCTTTCGTTCTTTCTATCCAATCTTTACTTTCGTTCACTTCACATTCGCTTCTTCGGATCCCTGGTATCCGAGTTACTGTCGTTTCCAAGCAAAGCAGGTTCTTCGGCTGGTTTCGTCAGGATTATCATCGTCGCAATATATCGACCAAGACTTCACTCGGCTTCGATCCATCACGATGCATTTCAAATCACTTGCTATCTTGGCCATCGCAGGCTATGCCTCGGCCCAGTCTGTGGTCGGCAAGGCATATGGCTTCGCTGCTGGCGTTACTGGCGGAGGAAGCGCAGCAGCCGTCACACCAAAAGACGGCGCAGAACTGGCCAAGCTCCTCTCAGACGATGTCGCACGTACAATCGTCCTCGATAAGACGTTCGACTTCACCGGCAAGAAGACCACGGGACCTGGTTGCCAGCGCAAGGAATGTAGTGTGGCTAAGGGCGGCCAATACTTCCTCGGCGATCTCTCGTGCGGTGGTGACGACGTCAACCCAGTCTCTGCTATCGAGTATGACTCCGCCAGCGACACGCCACTAGTCGTCGGTAGCAACAAATCCATTCTCGGTGTTGGTGGCAAAGGTGTCATCAAGGGCAAAGGTCTGCAAGTGAAGGCCAATGCTAAGAACGTCATTATCCAGGGTATCTCTATCACTACCATCAATCCTGGTGTCGTCTGGGGTGGTGATGCGATTGATCTGAAGGGTGGCAACCAGGTCTGGATTGATCACTGCAAATTCAACCTCGTTGGTCGCATGTTCGTCGTATCTCATTACACCGCTAGCAAGATCACCATATCCAACAACGAATTCGATGGTGTCACGACTACTTCCTCTACCTGCAACAAGAACCATTACTGGACCATGATGTTCATCGCCGCTGGCGACCAGATCACTCTCGACCGCAACTACTTCCACGATGTGTCCGGTCGTGCACCAAAGTTCGACGGCGCAGGTACCACGATGCACGCCACCAACAACTACTTCGCCAACATGAACGGCCATGCTTTCGAGGCCAACACCGGCACGAACTCTCTCATTGAGGGCAATGTGTTCAACAACGTCAAGACAACCGTGGACGCTGCCAGCATCGCCAACTGCTACACAGTCGCCAATGGCGGTGCTGCTTGCCAGTCTGCTCTTGGTCGCGCTTGCCAGGCCAATGTTGTTCAATCCAGTGGTGCGCTCAAGGGTGGCGAGAACTCTGCTGCGCTCACGGCGTTCGGCAAGGTCAAAGCCAATCTTGTTACTCCGGTCGCTGCAAGCGGTGTTGCTGCTCTTGTCCAAGGCAATGCTGGCCCGAGCAAGCTTGGCTCTTCGGGTGGAAATGCTGCAGCAGCTGATGAGGAGCCAGTCGCAAGCGCGCCAGCCTCCGCTGTCAATGCTGTGACTCGCGTTATCGCTGCCTCTTCTGCTCCAGCAGTTGTCGCCAGTTCGCGTGCCCAAGCTGCGCCTGTCGTTAGCGCTCGTCCCTCAAGCGCCCCAATCGCTTCCGTCCCAGCCCCAGCTGCTCCTGCGCAGTCGCTTGTGCCAGAACTGGAATGTGATGACGAAGAGACGACCACACCGCCACCAACTGGCGCCGACGACCTCGAATGCGATGACGATGCAGCAGCTACAGATGAAGAGACGAACACTCCGGCCCCCGCTCCGGCCCCAGCTCCCGCTGGCACAGCCAAACTCTACGAGCGTTGCGGTGGCGAGGGCTGGACTGGTCCCACCACCTGCGAGGCCGGTGCCATCTGCAAGGTCTCAAACCCATGGTACAGCCAGTGCGTCGCTGGCTCTGCCAAAGCACGTCGCCAGATCCGTGAGAACAATGGCTTTCCTCGCTGGGGCAAGGGCAAGAGCCCAAGCCGCTTCCGACCTCCGTTTGGCGGCACTGCTGGTGTTGCACGTCCTACTGGCTTTGCCTTCCCAACAGGCACGGGTGCATTTGTTCGCCCAACTGGTGGTGTGCGACCCCGTCCAACTGGTCTGTTCCCACAGCCACTGTTCTGAATCATCTAGTGCATTGGTCAGTGAGCTAAAGCATTGACGTGATGAACGCCTTCACCATCCGTGGACGAGGTGGTTTGTAATGACGGCAGCAGTAGAGCGCTATGTCGCCGGCACAACATTTGTAACATGAATCTTCTAGTCAGAGGAAATCGAAGTCTGAGCTTGAAGTGTAGGGGATGTGTTCAGAAATGACGCTCCCGTGGTTTCCGGTATTGAGCTTTTGTCGTCTAGCAGACTTCCAACTACGATCTCGTCATCTCTCGTACATGGTCGTTACATGGCTGAGGAGGTATTCCGCTTGCCATCGTGCATTGCCACATTAATCGCTTCGAACCCTCCAACTGACCAGTGATCGTGTGCCACACGCCTTGGTTATGGAACATAACAAGATCTCCTTCTTGCCAATCGTGTGTGAAGATATACTCAGGCCGCATCGCCCTCTTCTGAAACGAATAGCAGATGCGACGTACTTCAGCAAGGTCATCAACCCGTGTCTTCAAGCCAGTGTTTGGGCCCACGGTCACCAGAGCCTTCACACACATACCCAAAATTTGGAGGGATGGCCTCGATGGCAGGCCTGGGTTTTTCCAGACCATCTACATAAGTCAGCTTGATGTGCCAGTAGAATTGGGAGAACGGGGAGTGCTCCACTCACCGGCAGCGCTTGAACCTTCTCGGGATCCCAAGGTGTCAGCTCATTATCTGCTTTCTCGTTCCCGATAGTAGCGACGGACAGTCCATCAGACGTAGCCTTGCAATTTTGGATCCATTCATACACTCTCGGAGCATATTCCACAACTGTATTCAACGCAAATTTCTGCTCACTTGGGCTGAGCAGCTGGAATGCTCTAGCGCCAGATACGACTGTGAGCGCAGGTCAGCATGATTTCGAGCGATCTCTTAGAACATTCTTACATGCTGTCGCACCTGCTGCGAGTGGCATCACTGAACCATCTTGGAATGTGATCTTCTGCTTCGGTACTTTGGGAACCACGACGGCGTGTAGCAGGGTTACTTGGCCCGGGTTTCTCTCATAGAGCGGCGCATCGCAATGCCACCTGTAAAATCTTGTTTCCCCTGCGTTGAGTTGCTCTTGCGATAAGGGTTCGGCATGGAGCTCCGTATGATTCTGATGCTCAAGTCAGCAGCAGCATTGAGGCGTCAACACAGGTCGCAACAAACGACGTGATGTAGATTCACCGAAGAGATGCCCTCGTAGCCATTAAACTTCCCTTCGCCTATGACGGTTACCTGAGGTGAGCGAGGTATCCGTTCCGCGCCATTCTGAGACAGGACTGTCTTCTTCGACTTGAGAGCGGTCAGGTCACCAGAATGGACGTTCTGTACCGTTTTGTCCCAGATGGCAGCTAAAGCAGGCAAAGTGTCTGGATCTAGACCTTGCTGCTTCCGAATGACTACGGCTGAGTGTTCAAGGACGGCTTTGCGGAACAGCTCGCGGTCACTAGCGTCGAGATTTTCGGAACATATGACCTTGTCTAAAGAAGCGTCGTTGAATGCAATCTCGGCGCCAACTAGAGAATCTTTCACAGACTCCTTCGGAAGAGGCCGAAGGTGAAAATGAGTCGAGGACGGATAAGTGATGCCAGGCATGGTCGAGGCTGAGAGCGGTCGAGTGTTTCCGGGATTGTGTTCGCGCTAGCGAGATAAGAAGGAATCGCCGGCGAGCTTCTGCAATGCTCAGGTCTCTGGTCTTGTCTCGATCATTTATATCGCCCACTGCGTATGGTCGACAGAAGCTTCGCAGGTCGGGTGAGTTTTCCTTCGGCCTGAAAAGAGGTCGGATCAAGTGGGCGCTTCGGTCGAGTTGCAAGTCAGCCGAACATAGATAGGACTTCCATGCTCTCCTGTCCCTCGTCATGAGTCAGGGTGCCGCGCGGACTAGGACCGGCTTCGTGTCTCGACAACGCTGCTGCGCGTAAAACATGGTCGGGCTCCGTTCACTTTTTCCGACCACGTGGAAATGCAATTCCTTGAGGGATTATCAAGAGCGAGTTTGACCTTTGCTGGACTTCAGATGAGTTTTCAGTGAGAATATCGTTTGAATGGATGTGACGTGACAGACTGATGAGGATTTATCAGTCAACAATGTCTTGACTGCTTGCGACCCAATGCCAACGTATTGTTACTGCACCATGTCCCAATGCTCCTTTTGACTCATGAAGTGAAAGCGAAGCTATGGCTGAGACTGTCCAGCGCCGGATTCTCCGACCTCGCATTTGGAAAGGAGGGAATGTTGTTGCCCGAGAACCAAGCCTCTATACCCTCAGTGGCGAAGTCATCCACGAAATCAGCCGAACATGGATTTGACCATATCGCAGAGTCGTTTCGAGCTTCTCTTTGCTGCTGCAGGGTTGTCTGTTGCGAAGCACGAAAGACTTCTTCTTTCCTCAATAATGCTCGCAACAGTCTGACACCACGTTCTGCCATGTAGTTGCCGTGATCTTGTTCAAGACCGGCCAAAGCACTCAACACAAGATCTTTTCGACTCAGGTCTGCGATGTCCAAATCGGTTTTGTGAAGCAGATCTAGCATGACCACAATTGCTCCGCTGATTGTGAAGGCAGGCACGACCCATATAGAGGATACATCCGTGTCCTTGATCCGTTCGTACTCCTTCAGGATGGTCAGCGCTGCTGACAGACAAGTTACCCTGGTGTAAGTATAGAGAGGATCCTTGAAGCTCTTCATCAAGAATGGCCTATGGATCATGATGATCTTGTCCGCTGCGCTGCAAGTCAAGGTGGAGCGAGCCCAGTGAACCCACGGCGGCCAGTGAGGCTGATGAGGCTCCCCGCGCTTGAGAAAGGATGGTAGGGTCGATACGAGGTCTCGCATCTGCAAGTCGACCTCGAGAACACGTTGATACTGTCGACCCGGTTGGTGAGGCTCCGAGTACGACACATCTCGCGCGAGACTAGGCATGAGACATGCGAGTCTGGCGACAGCGATGCTATACGAAGAGACCGTCGGCTCTGAAGGAACTCTTTCATTCAAGTCCTCATCTTCGCAATTGGTCGGCATCGGCGTGCTAAATTGCTCTGGCGGAACAATGCACCTGTTCGAAAATGCAATTTCGAAGTAATCCTGAGTGATCAGCTGCCACCAGATTCTCCGGACTAGTTGCCTGCGAATCTTCTCGTGCCACTGGCCGACCCCTGCGTCGAGTCCATTGACTGCGTATGTTTCATCCTCAACTTGCTTATCAAGTCCCATGCACTGAGCGATCCTGATTGCCGTGGCCACAAGAACGGTCTGCAAATCACTGTGCCCTAGAACATAGACCACAAGATTTGAAATGACTATGGCTTGGAGAGCGCAGATGGAATGTCTCTCGATAAAGTTGTTTGCGTACAGCACGCTCAACATAGCTGAGTACCAAGTAGCTGACAGTGAGCGTGTCCTGATGCCTGGGAAGCATATTTGAGCTTGCTCAACTGGGAGCGACCAGGCGGAGACACTGAGGACAGCGAGATATACAGCAAGCCATAGCGGATGCCTCGGCCGTCCTGTACTCCAGTACTGTTCGCATTCGTCGAGAAATGAAGGACCGTGAAGCGAATTGTGGAAGAACGAAAGACTTTCGAGGTGAAAGCGCACAAGCACTCTTGCTTGAGACTCTTTTGGCAGTTCTCGTGGGTTGATTGAGGCGAGAGGCAGGAGTGAACTCAATGGCGGCAGAGACACATCATTCTTGTTCTCGGCATGCAGCGTCTTGCTTTGCCTGCCCCATGCAACATCATCGATAGTCACGACAGAACGTGATGCGTCATGTTCTTCCAACGAGGGAAGTTTGAGCTCCTCGCGATGGGCTGAAAGACGCGACGCGTCGGAGGTCTTGACATCATCTTGAGGTCCAAGCGCCTCTTCTGAGATTCCCGTCTGAAGCACAGTAATTCGTGCCTTCAAACTTTCAATAACATCTTGTGACGAAAAGGCGCCGGATGTCGAGATGGTTTCTACGAGTCCTTTCAGAAAGTCCATTTCTCCTTTGTACTTCCTTGCCCGACCCACGAGCTGCACTTGTTCTCGATGACAGGCATGGCCTTGACCAGCGTTCGTGCATCTCGTGCAAGGAATAGTCTTTGAGCACCTCACTTTTCGCTTTGCGCATTCTGGAGACCATCAGCATCAAGAGTACAGTCAGCGGGTTGGCATGCAGCGTACGGAAGCATGACCGACTTGGTCGTTGCGAAACTCGTGGCTTGGTCACGTGACTTTCCGACATGTTTGGCGCCAGTGTGATGTAACAGCCAATCCGTTCGCGTGCTTCACTATGACTAGAATGTGCTCGAGGCGGTAGAGAAAAAAGCTGCCACGAGCTAGATATGGACGAGTGCTATCTCGGACGAGGACAATCTCATCCGAGAAAAGTGGATCACAATCCAGGCTAGAATACCGCGATAGCGCTTGCGTATCCGTGCTTTGATAGCCATCGGAAGACTTCCTGCGGTAGTCTTCAATATATATGTCCAGTCGAAAGATGACTCCAGAGATGGCCCACCAGAAAATTCTGCATCGTCACGATGCCGATCCCAACAATGAAGACGATCGATATCAAAGTAGTTGGTCGCAATGTCAAGGCGAAAGCGACAAGCGTGAAGGCATGGGAGCTCCCGAAACAGACCTCAAGTGTCGCGCCTGACCATGTATGGTCGAATATTGATCAGGATCCGGTGCCATTGGAAAGACAGACTTGGGGATCATGGACTTTCATAGGATATTGGTTCTCAGATCTTGCCGACATGTATGCATCTATTCCCGCTCTGCTGTCAAATATGAACTAACATGATCTAGTAATGGATGGACTGCTGGCTCATCTTTGATCGCAGTCGGTTTGACCTGGCGCGAGGCTGTTCCACTTGTGCTGGTGGGAGGACTTTGCAACTCAGTTCCGATTGTGCTGAACGGCGCGATGGGCGCTCGCTTACGAGTCGCTTTCCCGGTATCTGCCCGGGCCAGCTTTGGCTACTGGTTCAGCTACTTTTGCGTGGTGTCCCGTCTGGTCATTGCCATGTTCTGGTTTGGTGTCAATTCTACCAATGGTGCATCGTGCATCACTCAGGTATGGGTCATGGATGGACCGAAACAACACGACTTGGCTAACGTAGACGAGTAGATGCTGACAGCGATCTGGCCATCATACAACGACATCCCAAACCGTGTACCAGAATCCATGGGCATGACTACCCAGGGTTTCTGCTCGTACTTCCTGTTCTTCCTGCTTATCGTGCCGCTGCTGTACATCCCTACGCACAAGCTCGGGCCATTACTCTTCATCAAGGCTGTCACCGTAGCTCCTATGGCCCTTGCCATGCTGCTTTACCTTGTCGTCAAGGCGGATGGTGCCGGGCCGATGCTCAGACAGCCAAGCAGCTTGCATGGCAGCGAGAAGATCTGGACATGCCTTTCGGTGTTGATGAGCATTATCGGCGGATATACCACCCTATCCGTCAACATCAGTGACTTCTCAAGATTTGCGAAGAAGCCATCTTCTGCGTATGCACAAGTCTGGGCGATCCCGATTCTCAAGCTGCTCACGTACATCTTCGGCATCATCGGAACCTCGGCGGCCGAAGTTATATACGGAGAGCAGCTCTGGCAGCCTACCCAGATCATCGCGCAATGGCAGGGCACATCAGGCAGTCGCGCGGCAGCATTCTTTTGCTCGCTAGTCTGGCTTTTCTCGGTCTTGACGGTCAACCTGACGGGCAACGTCATCGCCGCTGCAAATGATTGGGTCACATTGTGTCCCAAGTACATGAACCTTTCACGAGGAGCTTTGCTGTCTGCCATCATCGGAGCATGGGCATTCGTTCCATGGAAGATTCTGGCCTCTGCCATCTCATTCTTGAACTTCATGAGTTCATACGTGATCTTCCTTGCGCCAATGGCTGGCATCATGATCTGCGACTATTGGCTTGTCAAGCGCGGGAAGATTGATGTGCCACAGCTCTACAATCCGCATGGCATCTATCGATACTGGAAGGGCATCAACTTCCGTGCATTGGTCTCGATGGTCGTTGTTGTCGCGCCTCTCCTCCCGGGCATGATCAATGCTGTCAACTCGAACATCAGTATCGGCACTGGTCTGACACATCTGTGAGTCCCTCGCCTACGACCCAATTCGACCAATGCTAACATAAATCAAGATACAACATCAACTGGATCTACGGTACTGCGGTCAGCGTCTCAGTCTACTATGTACTAAACGTGATATGGCCACACAACGTGACCTTACTTCCTGGCATCGTCGGCGCGGAAACGACTGGCTCAATGACTGATGAGTCTGCTGTTGAGTATGGGAAGGAGCCGACCGCAGTGGACCGCGAGATCAAGAACGAGGTGCAATAGTAATGCTAGTCATCATAGCCCTTTCGCTGTCCGTCGTCAATGTTGGCGCAGACTCCTTTGCCAGCATGGTCATCTATGCCACTTTTGGATCTGTCGTCTTCTTACCAGATGATCACAAGCATGACTGAGTGAACCTGAAACTTCGAACAGCATTTGGCACGACCAGAGTTACCAATCGATGACACAAGCACTACTGGACTTGATTCCCAGTATCTCCACCTGACATTAGGGAGAAAGGCGCGTCGCGTGTCTTCTCCAGTCGTGGCGTCCAACTAAGTCTTCTGCTTATATCCGAAGAGCCGAAGAGCCGCCTCCCCCTTTGCACAGAACGGAAGGTGCAATGACTCCCTTCGTGAATAATTCTGAACACAGAAAATCATCAGAGGGTAACGCCGACGATGATGATGCCCTACTGATTAAAACGTAGGGCTGTGAACAATGCAAAAGGGCACCAGATCCTTCGGAGCAAATATTTCGAGGCTGAGACGTGATCAGCGCAGGGGTGCGCCTAGCAAGCGCTTAAAATTAACCCCATTAGCCCCTTGTCAGCCCCGGTCGTAGGGTTCTGGACATCAGACGTGGCTTAAACCTCCAAAACTGCCATCAAGACCTCATTGATACATACAATTCCTATTCAACTCCAGTCGCTCCTTTATCCGCTCCCAGGAATGATGACAACGCGATAGTCGAGGATCTTGCGAACATCTGGTCATGCGCGCGTCGCCATGTTCTTTGGCAAATGGGGTCGTTCTTCGGGCCAGGCCGAACACAACAGTCTCCCAACCGTAGAAGAGCACGAGATCCAATCACTTGTCACCTCCACCGACGACAACGGGGCGAACGGCCACGCAACTTCAAACAATAATGCCGCAGCAAACATCGCGGAAAAGCAAGCGACGCACAGCAAAGACAAGATCACGTGTCTAGACGGTTTACGAGGGATTGCATGTCTCCTCGTCTTCAACTACCACTTCCTCTGGCCATGGACCGCGCACATCATGCTGGGCCATGGTGCCTTCCCGCCTCGCGCGCCTGAGCCGTATACCGGCTGGGCGACACTGCCGATTATCTGTCTGCTCCATCGAGGCAGACCGATGGTCGCTATCTTCTTCGCCATCAGCGGGTACGTGCTTTGCCGGCACGTGCTGAAAGCGATCAAAGAACGGCGCGTGGATGTCGCGTACCAGAAACTGGCGAGTGCGGTTTTCAGAAGGGCGTTCCGGCTGTACATCCCGCCCATGGTGACGATGCTCATCGTAGCCATCCTAGCCCAACTCGGCGCCTTCAGATCCGAAGACTCCATCTTCAAGGGCCCCGACAGCCGCTGGATAAACGGGACAGTGACCTTCGGGTACGCGCGGCGGCCGTGCACGAACTTGACGATGGCGCTGGACACGACCACGGATATGGCGCGGTACTTGCACCTGCGCGAGGCGAGGTACCTGCTTAATGTGACGGGGCATGGGGACGTGTCGGAGTGGGATCCTGTGTATCATTTTTGTTTGAATGATACGAGCAAGCTGTTTGGGCCGAGTAGTCTGTATAATATGGCGAATCAGAGTGAGCAGCGGTGGTGGCGGATAGCGATGGGGATGGAGAAGGCGCCGCCCGCGTCACCAACGACTAAATTACCGACTATCGAGACACCGAAACCTCACAATGGAGGCGAGCCACCGGAGAAGGCGGCTGGACCCGAGACACAGGACGGCCAGGAACCAGTGCTGCACCCCTTCATCCCGCAGTACGAGAACTGGGTGTGGGTGCAGATGGGCGGTTCCTGGGAGGAACACCCGATCATCTTCAACCGCACAATCTGGGCCATCGGGAACTACACGCGCGTCATGGCCGAGTGGGCGAACCCCTTCCACTTCGGCCATTACCACCCACGGTATGACCCGCACACGTTCACGATACCCATGGAGTTCCGGGGCTCGATGGTGAATTACATATTCCTGGTGGGCACGGCGGCTATGCAGGCGAAGTGGCGGTTGCTTTTTGGAGCGGGACTGAGTGTGTATGCGCTGCTGATTGGAAGGTGGGATGTGAGTATCTTTGTGGGCGGGATGTTGCATTCTGAGCTGGATCTGCGGAGGGCACGCGTACCAGGCCACGCACGTACACCGTCCATGAGCCACGGCCGGTTCAACACGATATTACGCACCATCATGCGCACACGCGCTTTCAGGTGGTGCAGCACCTTCCTCGCGCTGTACTTCCTCTCGTACCCGGACGCCGCGGCGGAGTTCACACCGGGCTTCATGACGCTCTCGCGCTGGGTGCCTAAGTACTATAACCAGCTGTCCGGGTGGATGTTCTACGAGGCGCTTGGGGCGCTCATCCTCCTCCCCTGCATCCTGCGCTCCCCTTTACTTCGCCTCCTCCTCGACAGCCATGTATCGCAGTGGTTCGGCAAAGTCAGCTTCAGCTTCTACCTCATCCACGGGCCTGTACTTCACAGCTTGGGGTTCTGGATCATGCCGCGCCTGTTTGAGAGGATGGGGTTTATCCCGGGGTTGGTGGTTGGGTATGTGGTATTGCTTGCCACGGCATTGTATCTGGCGAGTTGGTTCCATGAGAAGGTGGATACATGGAGCATGACTGTTGGGAGGAGGATTGAGCGGTATATGCTTGAGTGAATCAATTGCATGGGCATGGAATGGGCATTGGAAAGGGATTTTTTGAGCATAGACTTGTATATGGATGTACAGGCACAAATGTAGATTTTGGCGCTCTGTTGACGGTATGACCTCCAATCCTGTTGTTTCCTTTCATCTGGACCTAGTTATCCCCCGTGATATCTCGTGTGAGAGAGAAATCTTCCGACTGCAGGATGCAAACAAGGCTGTCTTCCTGTCTTCCTGTGGGTCGGCCGGACTTTCGCCCAGTACGGGCTAGCGCGCATGCCCCACAAAAAAGTTCTGAGCTTCGTGAACTTCGCTATGCAACAATTCGCATTCAGTCGGATTCGCAGAAGCAAAGCCGGCTCCGCCACATAAACCTTGCTCACTGCACAAATGGCGACCGCTCTCCAGGACCATCGCCGCCAGCGCGACAACGACTCGGACAAGGACTCCACAGAAGAAGAACTCGAACGCCTCATCTTCGGCAACAGCGCCGGGTTCCGCGATAACCTCAAGGCATTCAAGGAGACGCCCTCCACCGGTAACGAGCTTGTACTCGCAGACGAGAGCGACGAGGATGAGGGGCGCACGGGACTCGAGGGGTTGGCGGATAAAGATCTCTTCTTCCTTGATGATGGACCGGGCGATGCGGGTGCCCTTCCGGTGAGTGGGGAGGACGACTCGGATAGGAGTAGTGTGGATGGAGCGGCGTGGAGCGATAGCGATGATGAGCGGATTACTGTGTCTCTTACGTCGCGAACGCAACTGAGGAAACTGAGGAAGAGCGAGGCGGACGATCTGATCACGGGGAAGGAATACTCCAGGCGGTTGCGCAAGCAATTCCTCCTGCTCAATCCGGCGCCAGAATGGGTCAGGAGCGCGGGGAAACCGGCGAGGAAGAAGAGGAGGACGAGTGAGGGGAGTGAAGTCACGGAGAGCTCGGATGAGGAGATGGACGTGGATGGTGAGGAGGGCAGTTTGTCTGCGCAGCCTCTGGCACGATTACTCAAGGATGTGGATGCTTTGACGCGGAAGACTTCACCAAAGGATGGGTCAAGGAAGAAGAGGAAGTTAAGGCCGGAGACGATTGATATCCAGCGCATGAAGGATATCATCTCCAGCGGACCGGTACGTCCTCTTTCCCCCTCTCCTCTCATGATCGAAGCTAATCATACAAACAGTCCGCAATAACTTCGCTTCAAGTCCACCCAACCCTCCCCCTCATCCTCTCTTCCGGCCCCTCAAAAACGCTCTCCCTCCACCACCTGCGCCCGCACCCCCCCGACCCCAACCCCCTCCTCACA